>JAHTLZ010000015.1:47720545-47762737 GCA_023846285.1 Phrynocephalus versicolor | reverse complement strand
TATTATTATTATTATTATTATTATTATTATTATTATTATTATTATTACTGGGAAGTTAGCATACTTTACTTTGGGGCATATCATAAAAATTCCTCCCTAATAACCATATGGTTCTGGATATGAACAGAGTCGGTGTGTGCCAGTAAAAACCAAACACACTGACAAAATATTTTTATGCCGATGCCAACACATTTACAGGCACATGCTACTCTTGATAAATACCACCAATTCTTCAGGCAACACAACACATGGTGCTGGTACCAGATGGTTTGGTATATAAATCAAATCAAATCAAATCAAATCAATCAATCAATAAACACCTGGGATCCACTAAAAGAAACTGCAGAGTAAGCCCAGAGAAAACACAAGCTACCCTCTATTGCAGGCATGTGCAAAGTCTGGCCCGGGGGTGAAATGCGGCCTGATTTAAAATTTTGAGTGGCCCTCAGACTCTTCTCCCTGCCAGCTTAGCCTATCATTCATTCCTGCCAGTTGGCCCTTCCCTGTGCTGGTTAGAGACCTCAGCTTGCAGTTTTACGGTTTGCCTGCCCTCCCTGCCTCCGTCCATCCCCTCAACCACTTGCCCTGCCTACCCGTTCCTGGCTCTTTTGCTGCAGTGTCTTCCCCACCTCCTTGCAAGGGAGGGAAGCATATGTGAGCAGTGATGCATCTTGGGTGCACGTGGGCCAATTCCTGAGCTGTGCAACAGCTGCCGGGCTCTTGGGCACCTTGAAACCGGAGCATTTGCGGCTGTTGCTGATGCGCACGGATCACGCCCTTTCTCCCCCGCCCCGTTGGGGGGGATGGGGGGCCCCCCCCCACATTTTCACCTTACCAAATCTGGCCCTCCTTGCAAAACGTTTGGACACCCCTGCTCGATTGAAATGAAGATTCCTCTTGATAAGTATAACTATTATTAATAATAATTACTTGCCATTAAGTTGATTCTGACTTATAACAATCCTGTCCAGGGGTTTTCTGTTTGTTTGTTTGCTTTACATATTCAGTGCTGAGAAGTGGCTGCCATTCCTCCCCCCCCCCCCGTGGGTGTTCCGGCACTGTGTAGCTTTCCCAAGATCACAAACCACAGGCTGTAAACTCCCATCCCTGTGAACCCACACACCGAGCCACCTTTGCGGGTGACTCTTCAAATACAGGACTACAAGCTGCCATGGGAAGCTCACGTTTTTAAAAGCAGCTCGACACCTGCCATTCTAACTCAGTTCTCTGGTTCTGCAAACCCTCTGTGGTATATGTATCGATGGGTATGGGACAACTATATAAAATAGATAAGAAAGAAAGAAAAAGTTCCTTCAGAACAAACAAAAAAGTTTGCTTTGACTCTTAAGACCTCCATTAATAGAAGCTCTGCCTCTAATATTCATGCAGTCAGCTGGGATCAACACCTACAAGTTTTCATGCGGAGTGGGAAAGACATGCTTCATAAACTCCATCTTTTGATTTGGTTTTATTGATTTAAAAAACAAATATTGATTCTCCACCTCCTACCCCCAGGGAAACGCCAGTTGGCAGACACTCTTCCAAAATCTATGCAGACTGGTACAGAAATAGGAGGGAGGTCAAAATAACAAGTGCCTTTTCCAGGGCTGATTGCTCGAGAACCTTTTCCTTGTGCCTCATTTTAATTGCACCATTCAGAAGTTATGCTTTTCCCAATTTAAATGTCACCCTACAAGTTTTTTGGGGGAAGGGAAGACAATTCTCTGAATCACCTCTTCCACAGGTACCCTTTGCAAAACACAGAAGGGTGGAAATTACCTTTCTGGATGGCAACTCCAGGATGCCAGTCAGCCCGGCCTCTTATAGTACTTCTTGACTCTTCCCCAGTGTTTTGATTCTGGTGTAGGAACCCAACATAAGCTACAGGAAGGCAGTTTTAATGGTGAGATACCCATTTCTGGACTGGTCACCAGCCCACCTCAACAGGTCCCACCGTCCTCTGTCTGGTGAAACTGTCAACATCTGGGAAAACCATGTCAGTGCCCTCTCCCTCCAACCCTACTTTCCACTCTAATCACAAGTGAACCAAAAGAGGGCAGGAAACATGGAATCAAGTTGTTGTAAATCCACCTTCTTCTGCTGCTTAATTTAAAATCTTTTTTATTTCCTCAAAAAGAATAGGAAGTACAGAAAGGAAAATAGGTCAGGGGAATGTTGATACTAAAAATAATTCATATGCCATATGATTACATACAACAATTACAACAAGCAAAAAGAGATAAATAAAATCCTCCTTCCTGTTAGTCTGTCTATAAAGTGGCTGTGACTGTCTTCTAACCTGCCTTTCTGTCCATTTCTCCTCTCCATGCCACTGGCAGGAAGGAGGTTCTAAGGCAAATTAAGGGACATGTGTGAAGTTGTCTGAGAGAACAGGGGCAGACTGGTTCCTGGAGGAAATGGAAGATGCCACTAAACGCCTTCCATTCGTCCTTGAGAAATCAGCTGTTCTTCCAGTAGATCTCTGATTCACACAGTGCCCTTTCTGCATCTTGAGCAGTTTCTGTGCAGTGCCTTAATTATCTCCATAGGAATATTGAGGGAAATTGTCATGTCCAGTCTTCAGAGAGCAAATCTCTTGATTGCAATGATCAAATGAAAACAAAGGGGCTATTAGAAGCTTTAAAAAAGAAAAGCACCAGAGTGAAATATCTGCCAATTCAGCTAAAGGAAAAGGCTAAACATACAGCATGCTAATGCCAAACCAACTCCACTACCACCCTACTAAATTAAGTTTTTTTAACCTTCTCAAGAACACCACTTGGGGCTAAGTAGATGAGATCTTGAAGCTGGGAAGAATACACTTGCTACTAGAGCCAGCAGATCAGAAAATGTAAATCAAAAGCAGAGATTTTGGGGTGGGGAGCAGGGGAAAGATAGACCCAGTTCTGTAAAGTCAGCCGGCAGCCGGCATGGGTCTGAATTTGCAAAGGACAAACAACGCCTGGTTCTTATACCACATCTTTGAACTTCCATTACTCTTCTCACAACCTCTCAATTCCATCCTGTGGGAGTCCGCTGAAAAAGTTCCAAAGCCAAACTGATCTTGATTGTAGGAAAGACGGAAAAACACACACAGAGATGTCGCTTTGTCAGCCAGCTGAGAATGCACACATAGACAAAAGGACTGACATGTTCATCTCAGGAGCCTTCCTTTTATTCTCTAATCTACTGTTGATAAATACACATTGGAGCATTAATGAAAACATTGGTTCTAATGGGAAGCAGGTGCCCTTTAGCCCATTGGCCCTGCCCCAAAGCAAAAGGTCAGGGGAAATAGAAGGCCACTTCCTTTCCAGATATGCCACATTGACACCACGATAGTGTGCACAATCACTGCAGTTCCTTCGGAACACATCCTTCAAAGGAAGGTTCCCACACCATCCACCACCTGAAGCTAGTTGGGCATGGACTTCCTATCTAGGCACACAATTGGAGACCCTCAGAGTACAATTCAGAAAACACAGGTGATGCCAAGAAGAAAGAACTATGCCTCTAGAACTCCACCAGAATCTACAGTCTGCATAAGGCTGTCTTTCTCCTTTCATATAAACACCAGCGAGCAAAAGGAGAAGGAAAACAAAAACAAAAACAAAAGGCGTGAATGAACTAACAAAATAAAGTGCAATCCAGGATAATTCTTCATTGGGTAGTGCAACTACCTACCACAAATCAGGGTTGGATGAGAATGCTGACATGCTACAAAAGGTAAATTTGCTCCCATTGGGGTAGATATAGTGTTCAGTTATCAGGAGGAGTCCAGTACCTTCAATCCCCAATTTATGGAAGCTGGTGCAGAAACAGGAAGGACTCTAGCACACAGTGGCAGCTTGGAAGGAGAGAAGCTTGATGCCCTCCCAAGTTTGGCTACCCACAAGTTTCAGACTTCAGCTTGCAGCTAGCCTAGCCACTGGTGAGGGATCATGAGGGTTGCAATCTAAGACATGGAACAGGTAAGTATTGCATGGTGATAGAGATAAGAGTGAATGGAACACCATCATGCAGGCTCATTTCTACCAAGCTTGGCATGGAGAGATGATAATAAAACCAATGTTTCAGCTGCCTCTGTTCCACTGATAACAGGTACTACCTGCCCATAAGAGAGAGAAGCCTCCCACATCAATAACTTTGCAGTAGTTGTGGTCTTGTATTTTCCTCTATACCACCTCATAGCAGCTAATGATTTACCGATTGCCAACTACTTTGTTAGTTTAGGTCAGTGGTGCCTAACCTTCAGCACTCCAGATGTTTCGACCAAAAGTCCTTTGTCATTGGCAATACAGGGTTGGAATTCTGGAAGTTGTGGTCCAAAACATTAGGAGTGCTGAGGGTTAGCCTCCACTGGTCTAGGTCATTCACTGGTATAGCAAATGATGACCTCCAAGATTTTGTAAATCCTTCTCTAAAACTTCACCTAATGGCCATGGTTATTTTTGCAATAATTCTCCCCACCCTCCAGAAACAAGACTCACCCTGTCAGTTTACAGAACAGATAGCACTGAATGCAAAATTTGGAATGCTAGCACGGAAAATTTGTTAATGTCTGTTTAACATTAGAAAAGGAGAGCCTAATTCATTGTAATTAAAAATAGGTAGATGGGTCTGAACTGCTTGATTATGATTCATTCAACTGGTGTGGAGCAATTTGTTAATCTACTTGTTGCTTCTGGACAAAAACCAGTTGGATGTGCAGAGAATAGCATGTGGATTATTACCAGTGACCCATAGTGGCTCATTTGTTTTTAGGTCCTTCAAAAGTGTTCATGTGAAAAATGTATTTTTTTTCCTTTGTGCAGTAGCACAACCATGGAGGTGGTGAGGTCCGACCCTCCTGATGGTGCCAACAGAAACTCCCTGTACCAAACAGGGCGAGCTGAACTCGGACCAAACCAGTGACAGGCACTGAACTCGGACCAAACCAGTGACAAGACAAGTCGGGCGATTAAACCAAAGTCGCATCGAATAATGGATTTGTCCACTGCAAGAGCATACTTCCGAAATTATGCACGCAGGCACCGCCCAGCCTGGGTGAAAAATGAGCAAGGGTTCCATACCAACTCAAGGACGGCATCAAGATATAAGGAAGCAAGTCCAAGTCCATATGGGTGGACATGTCTAGTTATATGCTTGGACGATGACCAGGCATACTACCAACACCTTGGTAAGTTAGTTTCAGTTTGCCACCACAACTTCTATGGCTGATTTGCTACTGAAAAGCAAATTCTGTTCTGAACTTTGTTATTTTAAATTACTCTTCTATCTAGAATGTTTTCCAGGTAGACCAGGCTCAGGGAAATCTTAAAATCAGGTAAACTACATTTTTAGATAGCGGAAATGACCACGTGAGTCATCTTCCAAAACATCTTTATTCTGCAGCTGCACTGTACCAATGCCTTCCATTTTAACACAAAAGCTTCCCCCCCCACCCCGTGTTATCCATTTGCTAGTACTAAAAATGGGGAGCAGCTGATTGGGCAAAGATATTACAGAGCTGGGATATGAATCTTACAGCCTCATGGTGTGAAACCAAGGGGAAAAAACCCTCGTTTCATCCTGCAGTGAGATTTATCTCTGTGGGTTTTGTCCTCCCCCACCCTTACCGCCAATATCTTGCAGTAATCCATGGATATTTTGTGGTCTCATTCTTCTGGAAGAAACACCACCTGTGCAGAATTCTTACAGTACCTGAGGAAAAGGTTGTCTTTCCTGAACAAGACACTTCAGAAAGAGCACTGAACTATAGTAGTACCTTGGTTTACAAGCATAGTACTTTCTGGGAACATGCTCATAAGCCAAAACACTCATATATCAAAGCAAATTTCCCCATAAGAAATAATGGAAACTCGGACGATTCATTCTAGGGTGAAGTTTCCATTATCTCCTATGTGGAAATAAGAGGCTGGTGGCTAGTGGATCCTCGCTGCCATGGTGGCCCAACGCCCCTTCGCTCAACGGCCAGCTCCTGACTGTTGAAAGGGTCTGGTGCTCGAGTGGCACCTTGGAAACAGGGGGAAAACCTGTCCTCCTTGCTGCTGCACTGCATTCTGTGACCAGGGTTCCTTTCATGACTGCATCAAGAGGGCAGTTCCAGGCCATTCGCCACCCCAAACCTCGTGGCAAGTGACTGGCTGGTTGGGCCTCTTTCTCTCCTGTCTGTCTCCCCCTCTCCCCGGCCCCACAGCTGCTGTCATTCAATGTGAATGGGACATGGCATCCAAAAGCAGTCCGACCAGCTTAGCAGAATTTCATTTGGAACAAATTAATTCCTTTATACAAGGTACCATTGGGTTCAAGCCCTACCCTGGCATCCAAAATGGCACAATAGATCTTCTATGAGCCGCTCGTGAAGCCAGTTAATGGGAGGTGGTGCAACTGCACGGAAGCAGGAATCTGATGGGGAGAATTTAAGGAGAAGAAGATCTAGGCATGGAGGGGGCACTGGGATCGTCTTTTGTCCCTGGCAGCAGTGGGGCCAGCATGGTCCACCCACCCCATTTCTTTTGGCACCAAATGCCAAAGGAAGAGGAAGATCTAACCTTTGTCGGGAAAGGGTGGGCAAACTGGTGTAAGATTTTGTCTAGGGAGGCAATACAGGGCGGCCGGTGGGCAAAGGGCCAGTGGGTGGTCCTGGTGGCCAGAAGTCACCAGTGGAGCAGGATGGGGTGGTGTTCCGGTGCTCATTTTACAAGACTAGCTCATTAACTTGAACAAAAATGTTCCAAAATTTTTGCTTGTCTTGCAAAATGCTTGTAGACCAGGGCACTTGTAAACTAAGCTATTACTGTACATAAAATTTTGTCATTTCTTGGGCAAAACAACAGGGATAAAAGCTAGACTGAAGTTTCATTTTTATGGAAAGCTGAGAAATCTCACTGGCAGAGAGGAAAGTCTTTGCATGACGTCTGCAAGGCAAGACGACAAAATCATAGAGAATGAGAAAATGTTCAAGTATTCTTCACCTTCTCTATCCAAGGGATCTAAACATTTATCTGTTGGATCATCTGCAAAAATGGTTTTATTGGAAATAGAGGCTGCAATCCTCTTACCTAGGACTAAGCCACATTGAACTTAGTGGGGCTTAATTCTGAGTAGAAATGTGTTTTGCTGTGCTACCCTTTCACAAAGCTTTTTTTTAAATGGAAGAAATAGGCAGGCACAAAGCACAATCCCTCCAGAAAATCATGATATATTATAGGCACTGGATTTTAGAGCGTTGATTAAAGGGCAACCTTTTGTCTGATAGTATGATGGAAAGGTTTTTAACATATATGAAATACCATAATGATAAAACCATATGTTTGGGAAAGGTGGCAATCCGGATTGTGGTAATGAATTTTTGAGAAACCGAGAAAACCCAGCAGTTGGAGAAGTGTTCCAAATACACTGGACCCTTGTATAACAAGCCGTTTAACAGAAAATCCACTTAAAGGAAAAAATTCCAGAGATAGGGGGAAATTGCTTAACATAATCGCCTGTGGGGCGAATCCGGGGTTTTTGTTTTTTCCAAATCTAACTAATAACTGCTTCCCCACCACCACCACCCTTAGCCTCCAATTCAGGATTGGAATGACTCAAACTCTGTTGCTTCACAGGCCTTTCAGTTAGAAAGAAGACACAATAGCATATTAAGTACACCTTTATTGAAGTAGAAACTGCTGAGTTTGGGCCTTCATAAACAGAAGTCATACGAAACTTGTGAACAAAGTCAGAGTCGCCCTCAATAGCTTTTCAATAAAACTGTTGAATTAGGGGTGAAATTTACAAGTATTAACATTTTGCTCTGCAAACAAACAAGGAATACATGAAATGTAGCAAAATTGAAATTAACAAAGAATTCTCAAGCTTTGTTTAGCACAGAATCCAGTTCTTTACTTTGCTGGGAGGAATTCAAGCTCTGTTCAGTAAATGTTTTGTTTATGCCACATGAGAGACATGCTTGAATTAGGTCTCTCTTGTGGGAAACTGTAGGAAAAGAGAAAATATGCTCTTCACTGTTCTTTGGACAGAGAGAAAACCAAAATGGTTGAAGCATTCCTATCTGTATTCCTAAAATTTTCTCCCTTCCTCTTGTTTATCAAAAACTCAAGAAAAAATAAGACTACAACTCTATGCATACTGCAATGATAAAAAAACTAAGAACACGCACACTAAAGCAAATTCAAGTAGCTGCACTATAATCTACTTTTCAGAAAACACGGGAAGGGTTAAAACAAGGTTAGCATTTCCCAAATGTGTACCTTTTCAATAACCGTCACCTACAGCATGACAATTAACAGAAGAAACCACTTGAGAAAAGTTGAGAAAAAACTGGCTAATTGTAACAGTGCTGCACCTGGCACGACACGTTCAAATATAGCCCATTCTACCGTAACTTGACACATCCCACCAAATATATAAAAATAGGATATCTCTCCTTGTTGCCTGTACATTTAAGATACCTATTCCTCCATTTTCGTCAAGAGAGAGAGGCCCAAGTTCTGGAAGGGCCCAAGGAATGAGAGAGGCCATGGGTGGTGCTTATTATTGTTGCGATTATTATAGCATCATCGGTGCGCATGGTTGCTTTTCAGAGTAAAAGGGATCAAGCTGTTGCCCTGATGAATGTACAGTTTGACAGGAAAGAAGGGGAATGAAGAACGGGCAGGAGAAACACATGGGGAAGTCTATGTTTATCGCAGTCAAAAATACTTTAATTGCAGACTACGTTTGAGATGGACACGGAACTCACAGCGAGTAGAAGTGATAGACTCATAAAAACAAGAACGATTAAAACATCTCAGCCGATTAAAGGGCATTAAATACAAAACCGAGAAAAGAAATGCCAGGCAAACAGTTAAACCTGTGCAGCAGAACTAAGCACAAACCCTCATAGCCTGTGATCGTTACCTGACCATGGAAGGACAAGTGAAGCGATTGGGGTGGCACCTATCCTTGCCTCCCTGGCAAGGATTTGTAGTGCTTGGGAGCCACCACAAAGAATGCCCTATCCGATTTTGCCTCCCTGTGAGGAGAGAGATGGTGCTCCTGAACTGAAAGGAAGCGAGCCATCTGGTGATGCGGCCAATCAAGAAAGAGAAGAGAAAGAAATGAATGAGAAAGCGAATATTAAGTACACGGGAGATGCAGAGAATGAGTATGGAACAGCAGGGAGAAGGTGGAAAGCAGAGTCAGCAGGGAGGGGGAGAGGAACGGAGTGGGATGCGCAAGGCATTCTGGGTTGCCGAGGCAATGGATGACAGATGGGTGGAGAAGGGAGAGAAGGAGGATGGTTGGGAAAAGGCAGTTAGGGAAGTTGGGACCCAAATGGAAGGGCTAGATGTGAACGGATATGCCGGGAGGTACCAAGTAAAGGAACCGGAGGGATTTTCATGGTCCGTGCAAGTGAAACCTCTGAGGTGGCCAGAAACCTCATAGAAATTCAGGTCTGAATGGCGGAAGGTATGGGCGGACAATCCCATAGCCCAATGGGCCAAACACCCATGTCGCGGGACCCAGTGTTTGGGTCGGGGTTTGATCACTCCCCCACATTACTAGTTAGAGAGCAAGAGTTAAGCCAATTACCAGTTAATATAGTTGATGAAGAACCTTTATTTGAAGATTTAAATATTCAACTGTTCACTCCGTTAACTTGTTAACTATGAAGAAAGAGCTTACAGTTTCACAGATGCTGTAAGAAATAAAAATCCTTTTGATGTTCAGCTGAAAAATGACTCTTGACTCATTTGTGGATCGGAACCGCCGGGTGACAGAACCGAACCCTCACACACACACCCCTACATGTGCTCTCCCATGGCAGCAAGGCTGATTCAGGGTATTGCCCAAAGAACATAATTCATGTGCAGCAAGGACAGAAGACCTCAGTGAAGCCAAAATTGTTCAGATTTGTTGATGGAAGGTCTACGGGCTGTACTCGCAAAGAGTGGAGACTGAAGAAGCAAATGCACAGGTTCAGTATTGTAGTTTTTATGCACTGTCAAGTTTACTCCATTAAGATTTCATGATCTGAAAAATGGGTTTAACTTTAAAAGTATTTTTAATGGCATTGAATGGTATTTTTAATGGCATGGATCACCGGACACAGTGATCCATGCCACGGTGACGTCAAGGCTAGACTATTGCAACACAATCTATGTGGGGCTGCCCCTGAAGATGGTTTGGAAACTACAATTGGTACAGAATGCTGCAGCCCATGTAGTTACTGGAGCTAGGCAGTTCTGAGCCTCTGCCTTCTGAGCCTCCAGCCTTTTACAAATTTACATCTTAATAGTCAGTTTGTATTAGCTGGAAGCCTTTTTAAACTTTGCTGCTGCTGCTGCTGCTTTAGTATTGTTTTTATAGTGTTTTTTTTCTTACTGTTTTTAAATGCTGTTTTTTAATTAATTATTTTTAATATTTCATGCATGTGCTGTTTCAATATACTGTATTAAATTATTGCTGTAAACTGCCTTAGGTCGCTTTGGGGAGAAAGGCGGCATAGAGATAAAGTTTATTATTACTATTATTATTTTAAAAAGCCCTCTATTGGTTATAAATGTCCCATAGACAGCACAAGGAGACCTTCTAAGCAACAGAACAAAACAAAACAAATAAAATTTAGGGTGTCGGCCCCAGTGCTATTGTTGCCCACTCTTGCTATAATGGTTCATAAGGGAACATGTAGTACTTCTTGGGTCAATCTCCAGATATTTTTACCCAGGGTATAAGTACTGTAGTATATAGAATAAACGTTGGCTTGATGTGTCGCAGGAGTAGATGAATGGAAAGGGCTAAGCATAATGCTGTTATTTATATTTTCTGTTTTAGAATTTCATACAGAATAATAATTTCCCCCCAACTGCATATAGAACAGGAGAAGAATACTGACCCTCATTCTTTTGTCCAGTGTTACTCTTCTCATGCCTGCTTCCCCACAGCTTCCTTCAGCGAGGCATATGATCAAGTTCATTCAGTCAGCAATCATACCGTCATCATCACCATCATCTTAGAATAACTGTGCAGAGTTGGAAGGGACTCTATGGATCATGGAATCCAGGACCCTGTCAAGGAGGCCCAGTGGGGAATCAAACCCTTAGGAACAGCGAAAGATCATTAGGCTGCCTGAAATACCATATTGACCTGGGCTTTGAAATCTGCTGGAGAGGCTTTCATATTCCCATGATGTTCAAGAACCCATTGGGTGTGGACTTCAAAATCCTAGAATAATTGAGTTGGAAGAGGCCTATAACACCATCAGGTCTGCCCCCACCCCCGGCTAAAATGCAGAAATATAAACCAAAGCAGATCTGACAAATTAAATGGTCCATTTTTCTCCTGAATGCCTCCAGTGTTGAAACGCTCGCCACCTCCTGAGGTAATTGGTTCCCTTACTGAACTGCTCCAACAATTAAGACATTTTCCTTTGATATACAGCCTAAATCTGGGCTGCTGTAGCTTCAGCCCATTATTATTTATTATTTATTATTTATTAATCTGTTAATCTTATACCCCGCCCATCTTCCCGGAAGGGAACTCTGGGCGGTTTACAATAAAAACAGGTAAAACAGCAAGCACAAAACAAATGAGAAGGGAACAAGATGGCAGGCATACCCAACAAAATAACATGGGCAAAAGAAAAGGGAAAAAAAACCTAAATAGAAAGGTCGCCAAAAGCCTCCCTGAAGAGATGAGTCTTCAGGGCCTTTTTAAAGGTGGGCAGGGACTCTGTCAGGCGCAGCTCACTGGGTAGATGGTTCCATAACATGGGGCCCACCACAGAGAAGGCGCGGTCAGGCGTACGTGATTTCCCCGCCTCTCTGGGTGTGGCCACCCTCAGTGAGCGCGCCTGCGCCAATCTTGTGGGTCTGGTCCCAGTTGATACTCTGGCCCCAGGCCGTGGAGGGCTTTGAAAGTCAAAACCAGGACCTTGAACCTAATCCGGAGGACAATGGGGAGCCAGTGCAAGCGAGCCAGAACTGGGGTGATGTGCTCAAATCTACGGGCACCCACCACCAGCCTGGCCACTGCATTCTGCACCCGTTGTAACCTCCGGACCAGGGTCAAGGGCAACCCCACGTAGAGGGCATTGCAGTAGTCGATCCTCGAGATCACTAGGGCCTGCATTACTGTCCTCAGGAAGGACTCATCGAGGTACTGGCGGATCTGGGTGATCCTGCGGAGATGGATAAAAGTGGACCTGGAAGCAGCCATCACCTGGGCTTCCAGGGAGAGGGCTGAGTCCAGGACCACGCGCAGATTCCTGGCCCTGTCCGTAGGCTGGAGGGAAACACCCCCAGTTTAGGGAGAGGGCCATTGTACCCAGACAAGGGTGCCCTGATGACCTCCGCCAGCAGCCTCATATAAACGTTGAACAGCATGGGTGAGATTGCCGACCCCTGGGGCACCCCATAAGGGAGAGTCCAAGGAGCCGACAAGTCATCCCCCAGCTGAACCCGCTGAGTCCGGCCGCCAAGGAAGGAATGGAGCCAGGACAAAGCCTGACCCCCAATTCCTGCCTCGGCCAGCCGGACCAGCAGGTTACCATGGTTGATGGTATCAAATGCAGCTGACAGATCAAGGAGAACCAACAGGGAGGAACACCCCCTGTTGGCCTCCCTGAGGAGGTCATCCTGCAGAGCAACCAGGGGAGTCTCGGTCCCACGAAGAGGTCTGAAACTGGACTGGAAGGGATCCAGGATACAATTTTCAGATATGACTGCAGCCTGACAGCAGCCACCCTCTCGACAACCTTGCCCAGGAAGGGAACAATGGCAATCGGATGATAGCTGGATAAATCATCCCAAGCCATGCCAGTTTTTTTCAGAGTGGGTTTCACCATGGTCTCCTTTAAACGGGCAGGGAAACATCCCTCCCCAAAGGAGGCCGTGGCAATGGCAGAAACCCACTCAGATATGTTCCCTTCGGCAGGTGTGTCCTTGCACCTGATCCTGTCCTTCCTCTGTATTTCTCAAAGCTAAATGTGGCTGTTTCTCATAGGGCTTGGCTTCCACTCTCCAGATAATCTTTGTTGCCCTCCTCTGAACTAGCTCCAATTTGTTGCCATCTTTCTTAACTGCAGTGTCATCTAGCACTAGACCCAGGACTTTAGATGAGACCTAACTAGAGATGGGCACGAACTGAAAAAAAAATGGCGATTCATTTTGGTTCTGTTCATTTTAGTATTTGGTTCATTTCATTTCGTTTTTAATGAATTTTTTTGTTGGTTCGTTATTTGTTTTTTCCCTTTGCACGATTTAATCAATTTAACAGCGTGGTGGCGGGAAAAAAATTCAAAAAAAAAAAAAAAACACAGACATTGCAACTGCACAAACTGGACTGGCAACATTCTCATCCTCATCCTCATCCTCCTCATCCTCATCTTACTGGGCAGCGGCAGCAGCAGGGCCATTCTTTTATTTTATTTTATTATTTTATTACTTCTGGGTTCATGACCCCGTGCTACAGGTGTAGTGTGGGGCTTTTGTTTTGTTTTGTTTTCTTCAAGCACCGACCGTGCAGCCCCTGAGGCCCAGTTGGAGCTGGTTTTATTTTTAATATTTTTTCTTGATTTTAGGGTGCCAACCCGGCCACCCCTGGGGCTGAGTCTGCACTCCTTTTTTATTTTTATTTTTAAAGTTTTTTTATTTTTTTTACTGCTGACCACGTGGGCCGTGCTACAGTGGTAGCACAGGCCATCGGCTTTTTTTCCTGGTCGCCCTCCCTGAAGCCAGGAAGACTGGACCTCTAGGACCAGCACCAGGTAGGAGACATCTCCGGTGCCGCCATTAACAAAACGAACTGAACCGAACCAATTTCCTTTCATTCTAAATCCACTCTGGGTTTGTTATTCATTTCGTCACGTAATGAAATGAATAATGAATAACGAATAACGAAACAAACTAAAAGTAAAATAAAAACAAACTAAAAGTTTGTTTCATGCCCAGTGTCAAATAGAGGGGGGCTCCTACTTCATGGAATTTGGAGACTATACTTAATGCACCCTAAAATAATGTTTACCTTTCCCCCCTTTCCATTCCTTTCAGTTCCTTTCCTTTTCTCTTTCTTTCTCTCTTTTTGCAGCCACATTGCACTGTTGGCTCATGTTCAGCTTGTGATCTACAGGCTTATGAATGATCTATAACTTGAATAGGGCCTTCTCTGCAGCCATTCTCAGGCTCTGGAAACATTTGCCAAGAGAAGCAATGTTTGCCCTCTCTATGCTGGCAGGCAATGACCTTTTTACTGAGGAAGATCGTCAACAATTAATTAAGTCCCAAATCAGTGGCTTTTATCTGATGTGCTGGTTTTCTCCCTCCCTCTTTTCAGGTAAGTCAGAATTATTATTTTAATTGAAAGTTTCAAAAGATGAGCTAATTTCAATTGTACTTTAATAACATGAGTTTCATATTATTTTAATTTTGCAACTTTAATAGTACTTTAATTCTACTTTGAAACCGCATTGTACTTTAATAATACTTTAATTCTACTTTGAAACCGCATTGTAAATCCTTTTTACCAAGTTCTGGAAAAAAGGTGATATATGAAACAAATTCCATTATTTTTTAATCTACTTCATTTATTTATTAAACATTTATGTTCTGGCTATGTTATGACATCACTTAAGGAATGTTAAAAATAAGGAAATGGAGATCTGAAGGCTTTCACAAAGAGGGTTAAAAGCACTGAAACCAGGAAACATTTCTCAGCACCAATGACAAAGGTTATTATTCTTATTATTTTAAAAAAGCTACATATCTTAGCTTTAGTGGAGAGCAACCTAAGTAGAAAAAACAAAAACATGGAACCTGCCCCTTTATTTCTACAATTCTGCAGCAGTTCTACGGGATTGTTTTGAAAAACAAAATCTACCATGAATATGTGCTTCTGAAGTTTTTCTGTGCCTGACTGCATCTCCCAACTTCAAAAACTACTTGTGGCCTTATGGCTGGGGATGGTCTCTTCACCCAGCTGCAGGTCCTAGACAGTTTGATTCTAATTGAACATTATTTAGTACCAGGGCTGTAAAGAGCAGTAGTGAAAATAATGAGCTTTCTCCCTATCCTGGCAATGAGCTTGAATAAGTTTCTTTTTAGGCTCTGTGGTCACATTGACCTCTACTGGGAAGATGCTACTCCGTTCCATCTCATTACCTTCATGAGTGTGCCTTGCAGTGGTGAAACTGACAAGTGTCCCCCCCCCTTCCCCCAGCAGTGCAGAAAATAGGAAGGCACTCCTATAATCCAAGAGGTCGAATAGACAAAGGTTAGTTTCAGTCTAGCTGTAGAAGTGAGAGACAAGCCTTCAAATTTCACTGTGGCTCTTTCCTGTGATTCTCACAGTGGACGCATGACGCTGTACACTCAACTACCTCTCTTATGCTTTTCGAACAGCAGGGACAATCTTTTGTGCATCCAGGCACCAACACGTTTCACTCTGATGAAAATCAAACGGAATAGAAGCAGACAAAGGAAAAGGTGGCCTACTTGCTTGCACTTCCACAAGAGCAATATCTGAATTGGAAATCAAATCTGCTAAATTACCATGGCAACCCTAAATGTAAGTTACCGCCACCTTCTTCTTCCATTTTTCTTTACCTTCTTTATTATACACTGTACTTACCTTCTTTCTCTTTAAAGCTATGATACAGCATGATCATGTAATGAACTATAATTTTAACTCTTCTTTTCTTAATATGAAAAATTGGGGCTTTAAATTGTCATCTCTCTTTTTTAAGGAAGCCATCCACCAGTCTGCTCTTGCTATATCCACATTACACATGTCTGTGCTATTTATGTTATTGCTAGTACAATGTAGCAGAGATAACATAATAGGATCTACAAGAGAAGGTAAAAAGCTTGTTTCATATTGCCAAGTGGCACATGAAGAGGGATGTAATGAGGACTCACAAAATTTCTAATTCTCTTCACATTTTTTGAGTCTCGCCATGGTGGAACAGCCCCCCAAGACTTCCCTTTACATCGAGATTATCTGTCTTTCCACAAAAACAATACATTTCTCTCTCTCTCTCTCTCTCTCCCACCCCTTTTAGCCAGTTCTGCAAAAGAAATTCCCTGATTCTTTGCAGCTTAATCCCCTTTCTGATGACGCCGTCACAGGAAAGATGACATCCTACACAGGAAATGTAACAATCTCAGCTTGCTATTTCTTCTGCCCTTTCTGGACGAATCCTGAGCAGCAAACAGTGTTTTTTGAACTACAGTGGAACCTTGTATAACAAACAGTTTGTATAACATAAAATCTGTACAACATAAAAATACCAGAGATAGGGGAAATTTGTTTAACATATACTGTACGCCTATGGGGGGAATCCATACAACATAAAATGGGATTACTCCATTTTCAATGCATTCCTATGGGAAATTTGTATAAAGGAAAATTTGCTTAACATAATTTCATTTGGAATGAATTCCTTTATACAAGGTACCACTGTATAATAATACTGTATAGCAGTGATGGTGAACCTTTTAGAGACCGAGTGCCTGAACTGCAATTCAAAACCCACTTAATTTTCACAAAGTGCCAATACACCAATTTAACCTGAATACAGTGGTACCCCAGGTTACAAATGCTTCAGGTGCTACCCTTTGGGAAAATGAGGTTTTTGAATTTCCCGTGGCCACAGCGAGGTAGCACCCTTTGGGAAAGCAAGAATTGAACAGCAGGCATTTGAATTTCCTGCGGCCACAGCATCCTCGCTGTGGCCGTGGGAAATTCAAAAACCTGCTCTTCGATCCTCACTTTCCTCAAGGGTAGCATCCAAAGCATTTGTAACCCGGGGTACCACTGTATTCAGGTTACCCTTGCCGTGGCCATGGGAAATTCAAAAACTTGCTCTTTGATCCTCGCTTTCCCCAAGAGCAGTACCCCATCCGCCTGGGCAAAGAGGGTGCTACACCATCGGAAAATCCAAGGTGGAGTGGCGGTGGCTTGTAGGCTAGTTTGTAGCCCCAGTTTGCTCTCCAGCCACACTGCTCTGGGCACCCCAGAAGTGGCGTGGCTGGAGAGTAAATTTGGGCTATGAAGGAGCCCACAAACCACTGCCTCCCCTTCACCCAGCTCTCTGCACGGAGCCATTTAGAGACCACCCAAACAGCTCCATGCAGAGAGCTGGGCGAAGGGGAAGCTGTGGTTTGTGGGCTCCTTCATAGCCCCAGTTTACTCTCCAGCCACACCGCTTTTGGGATGCCCAGAACAGCGTGGCTGGAGAGTAAACTGGGGCTATGAATGATCCCATAAGCCACTGCCTCCCCTTCACCCACCTCTCTGCACAGAGCACAGCGGCATGTTCCAAGTGGAGGGGGAAGTGCCGTGCCTGTCTGGGGGCGATGTCACACGCCCACAAAAGGGCTCTACAAGCCACCTTTGTCAACATTGCTGTATAGCTTGGCACTTCTTACACACACACACACACACACACACACAGAGAGAGAGAGAGAGAGAGAGAGAGAGAGGCTACAAAGCTTTTGGAAATCCTATGAATTTTCTCTCAAGATTTCTTGAAGGAAGGGAAGTAATCTTTCCGGGAAAAGAGTGATTCCCCACTCTCTCTGAGACTGAAAGGCTGCCAAGATTGACATCCATACAATTCCCTTTGCCATATACAGTATATTACTTTTAAAAGCAGACACTTTCACATGGGGATAGCTTTGTTTAAAAAAAAGGTTGGCAGTGAGCATACGTTGTCATTTGCTTTATGTTAGGAAAAAAAGAAATTATTTCATTAGAGCTCAAAATTCAGATATTGAGTCCTAGACTGAAGACCTATGGAAAGGTATGTATGATGTTAAAGTTCCAAGGGGAGGGGCTTGAATTAGTGGATCTCTGAAAAGTGCACATATTTGTTATGGGTCTCTCACCTATGATGTCACATTTTGTAGGAGACAAGTGATGAGAAGTTAGAAAGAAAATCCTGTCCTTCCTCACATTACTCTGAAGTGCCCATCATTCCTGCTCGAATGCAGATGGTAAGAATGCCTTCCCTCTCGTGTGCTTTTGTCAGGAAAGAAGCAGGTTAAGAAAATTAATTAAGCAAGGGGTAGGATAATTGATTTATGCTTAAATGAGATAAAGCCTTGTGTTCCTGGCAAGGAAGCAAGTCCCTCTTTCAACAAAAAGAGCTGAGCTGATTTTCAATAAGGAACTACCGTACAGTAACGGTTCTTCACAAGACAGAATTACGGAAGGATTATAGACCCCTCTGGCACTCTACAGAAAGTCCTCAAGAGAGGGCATTACTGTACCAGGTGTTATGAAAGGAACTTAATAAATAATATGCCACAATTTGCTAGTCTCATCCATAATCCATAAATAATCTCTCTCTAGAGACTCTGGGAAACCCGGTCGAGGTTGGCCAATGATCCCATCCCTCTAAATACATCCATTCAAAGACCACCATCCCATGCATTCTGAAGTTCCTGATGATTTTATGAGTTTCATTGGCTTCAAATGCCGACGAAAAGCAGCATGAATACAGCTTCAATGACAGATAACTCCCCAGTTTCCTCAAAGACTTGAACCATTTTGGGGAAAATAATCATGAAGTTCATGATAGGAGAATAAATGCTCTTTAAAATGACACTGAGTTTGGAAGAATCAAGATGAGCCTGTCCTTGGTGACACTTCAGTATGCATGCAGTATTTTGCTCTCACAAAGCACAATGATAATAAAAACCCCCGACTTAGATGAAATTACATAATTTTATAATTTTTTTCAGCTGTTGGGATCCTTTTGGCAAAAAAATCACAGAAGTGTTCTCTGTGCCAAAAGTACAAAAAAAAATTCCTTATATTTTGTACAAAATTAAAAAGCTTTTAAAATCAAATAAAAATAAAAGTACAAGGTCTTTTCCTATGACAAAAACTTCTTTGTGGTTTTTGGTTAATGCTACTAACAGCAAAAGGTCTCCTTTTTCTTTTTTAAGTATCCATTTTCCTTTTTAAGGAATAAAAATGCAGATACAACCTGGCATATTTCGGTGGGTCATGCCACCCTTTCACCATCCAGGCAATAGGAGCTAATGATGATGCTCATATACCTGTATTCCATTGCATCCAGGAGGTACCAGTTTGGGGGCAGGTGGCTAAGATAATAACATACCAGACTGAACAAGGTTGCTTCTTTCGGCACCACCATAGTCTATTCTGGAATTCATCCCCTTCTCTGATAGCTACTTCTGCCTCCCTGTTTTTCGGATGCACTTTTTTTTTTGGGGGGGGGGGCTCTAACAAACATAGTCCTTTATTTCTCCACTCACTCCACTTTGTGTGTATGTGATTTTAACTGAAACAAAATGCCTAAACAACGCATAATGAGACTGCAGCTACAACAGAACAATTAAAAAAAAAGGTATCAGCTAGCAACAAAAGAGATAACCCTGTTCTCTACACACAGGAATATAAGCCTTTGGTAAATACAGTAAAGCAGTGGGGGGGGGGGGGGAATCTTGTCCTGTGATAATCTCTGTGACAGGTGATCCCAGCGCTTTTATTACCCGATGCAGCCTGCATCTGAAATCCACTTGACAGCAGGTTTAACCGTGGGCTAAGTATTGATCAAGGAGGCAGCTTCACAAAATGCATGTTTCTTTCGAGGTTCTAACTTGTTTGTCAATATGTCTCTCCACAGCCAGTGAGGGTTCAGGCGGAGAGCAGGAAATGGAGTCTATATTTGTATTTCTGTCCCTGTGACACACATTCATGTTGGCTCGGCTCTGAAGTGACAATATTTGAGGGTTTGATTCACTCTTCATTTCCAAGTGAATCGGCCTCAGTTCACACTCCAGACGAAGAGCTGGGAAATCAACCTTATGCATCTGTCAGCCTTTGCAGAGCCCAGAATTTTGTAACATTTTTGATGAAGTTTATATTAGTCACATTTGTTTCTTGATTTTCCTCCTTTAAGCTGTAGGTGGCATATATGGCTCTACTGATCCTCATTTTATCAGCACTACCAGCACTGGAGGGTCCTGAAATTAGATCTTCCCAGATGCCCTTCAGTGCTCCAATTACATCGTGCAGGCTCAAAAAACATACAAGGACATATAGTGTATGTTCTGTATGCAAAGCTTATACAAAATTGTGTGTGTGTGTGTGTGTGTGCGTGCGTGCGTGCGTGCGCACATGTGCATTTATATTTTACATGAAAATGTATTTTTCATGGAAAAATCAAGCAACAGGTGTAAATAACTGCCTTTTTTTAAAAAAGAAAAGGTTGTGTGTAAAATTGACACAAATTGGAAATGGGATGAACAGGAAGATAATTTCCGTTCATTTCCCATTTTAATGAGAATTGACTGAACTTGTGCTTCAACTTTGATTTAATTTGCATTCAAGCCCATTCATTTATGATACTCCAGGACAATTTGTGCACCTAATTCAATGTGTACAAGAAACACAGGGAATTGTAAGATGTACATGGAAAATGTATATACGTGGAGACCAGGGGAAGAAAGAAAAAAATGGCAGGTGTGGCTGATAACTTTATCAAATTATTTAAAAAAACATCACAAAGAAGAGTTAGCTTTCACCCTATGCAAGTCTTCATCAGGCTATAGATCAGTGATGGTGAACCTTTTAGAGACCAAGTGCCCCAAACTGTGATTCAGAACCCACTATTTTTTCACATATTTGATCGTTCTTATTTCTATGATTTTATTTTTTGGTTTTTCGCCGTTGACCGTAAATAAAATTTCACTTCACTTCAGAAAGTGCCAATACAGCCATTTAACCTGAATATAGGTGGCTATGAAGGGGCGATGTTGGGTGCCCACAGAAAGGGCTCCGAGTGCCACCTTTGGTACCCGTGCCATAGGTTCACCAACACTGCTATAGATGCTGCAACCAAATCAAACCAAACCAACCCACCCATCCCCAAACCACAAAAGTTCTGAAAATTGTGCCCACAACAGTGTGCCAGGCTCCTTTGTTGAAAGCAAGTTTCAAATGAAGGGCTGCAAACTCAGGGGCATCAGTTTCAGATTCCACTTCTGGTTGTGTTGATTGGCAACTTGTCTTTCCCAATCTCATTAGGCCAAGAGCTGGCAGTCATTCAACATTCCCCTCCTCCCCACTGCCTACAATGAAACACAAGAATGATTGACTAACTGATTGATTGATTGATTGACTACTGGAATGGAGGTGCATTGACAGTTGGTAAATACTGTGTCAGAGACGTAGAAGGATTAAAAATTTCCCTATATGCCTCCTTGTAGCATATGGAGAGAAGGAACTGGAAATGCATCAGCAACGGCCAAGAGGGATTTCCCCCATGATATTGAAAGGAGTTCTCAAATTGGCACAAATTACATTGGGGCATGTCGCACAAAACTGCACAGTCATACAAAGTTATGATGGATGCCTCCTTTGTCTCAGACAGCTACAACTTTTCCTGATGGTAGAAATGTTACTCTTTGCCTTGCTCTCTTGTTTACAGCAAAAAAGATTTGTCGGGGCTGGAAAATTCCTCTCAACTTATCAAGGCTACCTAGCCTAATGAGAAGGTACTTGCAATGTACAGTATGTTGCTCCAAATGGCGTGATGAGTATTTTGTTGTCCTTCCTTCCTCAACAACACCCCCCCAATCATTCATGGCCTATTTGTTTACTTTAACAATAGAAACAAGGTGAAGAGTGGACCATCAGCATCATGTCTCTTATTGTTGCACAAGCCATGGTAGAAGTGATGTAATTCCTGGAGGAGGAGAAAGCCTTCCTCCCAACGATCCACCCTTATAAACATCATATATTTCTATTTCTAGTCAGATTTTGTCTCTGAAATCTCAGGGAATGGGATGCTACTGATCTGGCAACTACAGTGTAACAATGAGCACATCCAATAAGATACTGTATCTGGAAGTTGAGCTATGGCAACTGGACTTCTTTTTCTTGAGAGACTGAAACGTTTCGCTGCTCATCCAAACAGCTTTGTCCGTCTGCCCAAACAGTTGCCATGACTCAACTTCCCAATAAACTCACCTGGATGACTGAGAATCTTCACATATTCAGTAAGATAATATAGCTATTGGGGGAAGACATCAAACTGTCATATACACTAGATCACAGAACATTTTTAGCATCAAGACAATGGAAATTCCAACCATTTCTCTATTTTTAGAATGAGGCTCTAAAATAGTGAAGGCTAAAAAATAGTCTTTTCAATTAACCTGAGGTAAACAGTGCATTTATAACTACAAGGCATACCGGATT
This sequence comes from Phrynocephalus versicolor, assembly GCA_023846285.1. Lineage (NCBI taxonomy): Eukaryota > Metazoa > Chordata > Lepidosauria > Squamata > Agamidae > Phrynocephalus > Phrynocephalus versicolor. Next base: position 47,740,519 of record JAHTLZ010000015.1, on the reverse strand, counting down.
TAGAAGATTAGGAACAAGACTCTTTCCTAGCAAAATATAACCTTCCTCTATGAGAAACGTCTTTCTACCGGCCATGTCTTCCTACCATACCCTCTTTGTAGGTTGATTTCAGAAATCTGCCAACAGAGTGATCTGCCAGCAGAACTGTTTTGCTGGCTGGTGGTCCATGAACGCACACATGGGGGAAAGGGGGTGGGTGAGAGGTCCAAATCTTTTACAGTCCAGGAATACAGATGCAGCAGTATGGGATGGAAATGGTCCTAAGGAACTTTCAGCATTCCTAAAATGGTGGTGGTGGGGAATTCATCATGGTTATAACTACAGCTGGCCTAGTGTTAATTCAGCTTGTTTTTTTCCAACCTTGGCCAGTTGGCATTCAAAGTGAAAAGGAGCACCTAAGGTTTGACAGCATTTATGTTAATAATGATTAAAAGTAGAACAACAAAATATTCCCTAAGCCAGTCTTGGTGAACCTGTGGCATGGGTACCAAAGGTGGCACTTGGAACCCTTTCTGTGAGCACCTGACATCGCCCATTCACAGCTACTAGTATTCAGGTTAAATTGCCGTATTAGCACTTTGCAAAAAATTAGTGGGTTTTGACTCGCAGTTTGGGCACTCGATCTCTAAAAAGTTCACCATCACTGCCCTAAGCCTTAACAGAAATATGCAGACAGAAGTCTCTTAGTGTTTATACTTCTTCTATGGCTCTTGGAAAAATCTGGGCGTCTTACTACTTGATTAGACAATACCAGATATGAATGAAGCTTGGAGTATCTGGAGTTCTTACATTTAGGGGGAAAAAATTGAAATAGCATATTTTCCACCATTGCCCTTCGCCTGTGCCTTCCACTGGACATCTGCTTGGCACCCTCTTTGGCAGTTTTCTCAAATATAACGTAAATCTAGTGTTCACCCACTAAAACATGATTTTAGCTGATCTGCCTGCCAATAATGTCATAGCTTTATGGAAATTATATGTCGTTTCATGTAATTTTCATTACATTTACTGTATTTTTATGTTTATGTTTATTTTAAATAAAATAAATTATGTTTATTTTATTTTTATGTTTTGCTTGTATTGTACTGTATCAATTGTTTGTTAACTGCCCAGAACGGCCCTGCTGCCAGATGGGCGATATAAAAATCCAATAAATAAATAAATAAATAAATAAATAAATAAATAAATAAATAAATAAATAAATAATTTTATTCTTATTACAGGCAAGATGAACACTGTGGGTGGGTGACAAAAGATAAAGAGATTCAAACATGAGATGTGTTTAACATAGAGAAAACACATGCATCTTTGAAATTAAATGAAAACTATGTTCTTTGGACAGAAATGTTTGCCTCATAGATGGCTGAGTGTATGCCTCTTGAGGGTACCTGACTTTAAACATGGATAAGGAATGACATCTGCTGAAGAAATGTTCTATATTCTAAAAAATTCTGGCTTCTAGAATGGCCTGTACATTATCCCACAGGGGAAAAACACCACACCAATGTCAAATAAGATATCTTAATCCAGCCATGCATTTCATGCTTGTGAGACTTATCTGGAGGTCACCTTTTTCCTAGGAGTACTCATGAAACAATGCATCTCATGGACTGTTTCCATCAGCTATGGAATACTTGGAGTAGAAAAGTGCAATTCTAATAAAATCTACTCAGTAAGAAAAGAGATAGGGCACATGAAATAGCAGATAACTTCCACTGTGGATCTGGAAACAAGAGTTGATCTTCATTGACCTATCGCTCATAGTTTTCAGGCACTGCAGGGAGACTTGCAAACATTTATTTCAATCAGCCACAAGGGCATTAAGGAAATATTAGCTGTAGACGTTGATTATAAATTATCAGCAATTGTTGTGTGGGCCACAAATGCCATTAAGACTATGTGCCCTTAGTCACTTCCCAGTTAAGAAATTTAGAAAAGAGATACTTTTTAAATGATAGATTATAAACTATGTAAAATGAAGGTATAGGATAGAATTGTGTCATAACATTTCACAAAACATCAATGAGAGGGATCCTGATGCTCTTCAGATATGCTTTTTCCTACATCTTCCAGATGTTTGGATAGTATGGGCAAGAGTATCATTCTGGCAGTATGGAGTTACAGTCCAAAATACCTGGAGCACTCCAAAATATAATCTCAGACACACATATCCAATATACTGGCTGAGTAAGCTCAATGATCAGTGGTTTTATACGAGGATAGAAAAAAAGAGAGTTCCCAGTCATGCAGCCAAGCCCGTCTACATATAATTTGTATTAAGGATGAATGAACCAAGTCTTTTCTCTTCTGTATCAATTTCACATGTCTTCACCCACATACATTCTGTCTAATTTGCTCATTAAACCAGGAATTTGTAAGGTCTTAAAAAAACACCACACACAACATTTGCATTTACATGCTTACCTAAATATATATTCTTTAAATGCATTTTCCTTGAAATCTTCATTTCTAAATGGATTTACATACATTTTATGATCTAAAAATGGCATCATAACAGTAACTATTTATTTTATTTGTTCTTATAGCTTCCTTTCTCAATTTCTGTGTTCTCACTAGAAATAGGGACAAATTGAAAAATGAACCATGGTTTCTGACAAGTTTGGCCGGTTTGTCAAAATTCATCAATTTGTATTTATTGGAGGACTTTATTCGTGATGTACACAAATTGGCGAATTAGTGATTTTTAATTTGTCAATTTGCCAGGCTATAAAACAACATCCAAAGCACCTGGACACCTCAAATGAAGACAGACTCCACTCTGACTCTCTACCATAGAACCTCCAAGTTTAGTGAAGATTGGGTTTCCCCAATCCAGTAAAGTACACTTTCTTAGGGGTCCCGACTTTATGGGTATATAACTCAGTTGTCTGATACCCAAACTTCATCAAGCATGGATTGTAGAAGAGAGTCATGGGGTGTTTAGCTGCAAACTTGGTGTATTTAGGTGCCTGGAAGGCCCTTTCTCAGGTGGCCCTCTTTGGCAGTGCATAGCTGTGACATCTGAATAGCCCAATCCTCACTGTACTTTCAGGACTTGTAGGACAGAGTCACATGAAGCATCCTTACAAATCTGGGGTCTCTAGGTGCCTGGAGGTTCTTTCTAAAGCATTTTAAAGGGGAGGTGAATCAATTCATCAATTCACCGCTTCACCATCATTGGAAGTAGGGTCAATTCATCAGTCTTGACGAATCATGTATTGTGACACATGACCATTTTTTATTTGTTCCCATCTATAGTTCTCACATATACACATTAAAATGGTCAGTTCACACTGACACATACCCATCCACCCACTCACCTGCACCACCAAATCCTGGTGCCCCATTCCATGCTAGGCATGTGAATCCTCCTCGCTTGTCTCATTCTTGCAGCCAATGGTGAGAAATGGCAACCTCCTGCTCCTAGCTAGGAAGGATGCTGAGAATTTTCCTGGGGCTTCTGACAGAGTTCATGCATTAAAGAAAACATATTTAGCACCAAATTGGCTGCTTTTTTTAAACTGCGAGTTGCATGAACAGTCCAAAATGAAAATAACTATGGCTTTATCTAAGAATCTGAAGGATGAGATGGGCTATTGTCATGTTCCTTAACAATCAAGTAAGTCCTTTTGTGTGTGTGTGTGTGTGTGTGTGTGTGTGTACAATAGCACATCCAATCTCGCCTGATTTCGGAAGCTAAGCAGCGTTGGCCCTGGTTAGTACTTGGATGGGAGACCACCAGGGAATACCAGGTGCTGTAGGCGCCTGGAGTAGGAACTCGCAAACCACTCCAGTATTTCTGCCAAGAAAACTCCATGGACATGGAGTCACGAAGAGTTGGTCATGACTGTAACGACACCGCACACACACACAAGGTGGGGATGGGTGATGAGACTGATAGAACCCTACAGAACTCCTATTTTAATCAGAAAACATTCAACTTTGATACATACTTTAAAGCAAACTTGTCAAATGCTCTGTGAGTCATCTCTCGTTCATCTTCTGAACAACTTGCCACCATGGTATGAGGCAGTAACCTATGAATGTGGTGAGGCTTTATTATTAGAGATTCAGCATAAATGGCCATCTTAGAGCCAGGCTTCACAAAGTTCTCGTTTCATCCCAGTCACAACAACTCCAGCACATAGATTCTTACGGTGAATTCATTCCACCTGTCTCATTCCAATAATTTCCATACGTTCGCAGTGTTGGCGAACCTATGGCACGATTGCCAAAGGTGGCAATCGGAGTCCTTTCTGTGGGCACCAATGTCACCCTTCACAGGCACCTGTATTCAGGTTGAACTGCCGTATTGGCATTTTGCGAAAAATTAGTGGGTTTTGACTTGTAGTTTGGGCATTTGGTCTCTAAAATGTTCACCATCACTGATATATGGTATTTACATTATGCATAATGCTGGCTGTTTGTCTTTACAGGAGAGAGTATGTGTGACAGGATGCAGCAAGGGCCAAACCATGAGATATTGTGTATACAAACATATCTACATGGTAGTATTTTGAGAAGGAAGTATTTACTCATTTGATTTGCATATGAAGCTGAGCGCACAATACCTCTGGGGGGTGGGGAACTATTTTTAGAATTTGGCACATATACTGTTACACATTTTAAGAAAAAGATGCAGAAAGTGTGTTTCAGGAAATATATAAGAATTTCGCCATGGGGACTTGCTTGACTTTGCCTTGAACACACTCACCCTTTAAAATGTAACCCCATGAAGATTCAGTTCCAAAATTAGCTGTGTCCAACTCGGATAGCACCCTTGGAAGAAGTGGGTGTCCCTCTACTCCTCAAGGATTCACAGCACGCCTGCTATGTTTTCCCACTCAGGCTGCATACACTGCCAACACTCATAACCTGTATGTGGACTGCAATACTATACCTGGGTTAATCTGTTTATCTCCATGATACTCATCTCAGCTACTGATTGCAAAACAACCACTGCCAATGTTTGCACCCTGCACATTTTTATTCCCTTTCTCACCCAATCTGTATCAATATTGGCTCAAAGAGGTGTCAGCCCATGCAACTGATGAAGCAGACAAAAATCCCCAGAAGTTAATCTCATTGATATTTTCAAAACTGTGTTTGATTGTCCCAAAAGATCTCTGCCACACATCTGACAACTTAAGAGCAGAGTGGTTAGGCCTCAAAATCTTTTCCCCAATATGCCAATGTGGCCCCACTGATGATTACTGTTTAATAGCACCTGATCCCAGGTATTTTATGGACTCTCTTGTGTGCTATCAACACAATTCTGTTTCTTTTGTTTTGTTACTCAACAAGGTTGTATTTTAATACTGTATTGTTCCATGTATATGACATTATTTTCCCCCTAAAATCATGACACTAAATTAAGGGCAGTTGTGTACATGGCAGTAAGTCTTTCCCGTGAGGCGGGGGTGCGGTGGGGTGGGGTGGAGGAAAACCCAAACTGACATTGCTATTTCCCTCTGTGGGTTGGTGTTTGCAGGATTGGCTCCATCTTTTCAGAGGGAAAAGCCTCAGGATTGAGCAGCCCATTAAGAAATGCATTTCCACTGGGAAAAAAATGTGTGGCTGAATAGAATCCTTGCTAGAGCAAAGCAGAAAGGAGGGCAATCAAGTGCTCTCAGAAATAAAAGAAAACAGCAGGGGTGAGAAATAGCAGGGGTGAGGTGGAGGAGAATGCAAACTGACCTCGTTGTTTTACTCTTTCACTTTCTCTCTGTCAGTGCTTGATTGAGCTCCTTTCTGCTTTGCCCTTACAAGGATTCTTTTCAGAGATACCGTTTTTGTTTTTTTTTTAGCATGAAAAAGTATTTCTTAATGGGCTGCTCAGTGTCGAGGCTTTCCCTGGTGAAAAGATGGAGCCAATCCTGCAAAAACCAAACCACTGAGGAGGGAAACAGCAAAGTCAGTTTGGCTTCTCCTCCACCCCACCAAAGCGGAAAGGAGTGTTCAGAATGGGGAAACAAAAGGAAACAGTGTGTGTGGGGGGGTAGTGATGGTGAACTCAAGGAGGATTTACTAATTTTATTAATTTGGGGTCTTAAGTGGGGGTGTCTAATAAATGGCAGAATCTTATAGGAAAAATATGGTAAATCAATATCATGGTTTGGATAAGGATATTGTGGGACTCAAGTAGATCTTGCAAACAATATGGCCGAAAATATTGTTCGTTTCAACAACTATGAAATCACTATCCCCAGATTTCTGAATAGGGACCTCCAGTTTTGTGTAAGTAGACATGAGTCCTGCAGGAAGTGAACACCAAAGATGCAAAATGACCAGCAGGAAGAAAACGTCAGGTGGGCAGAGAAAAGAGACAGAGTCCTTGGGATGGGGGTTGAACCAACAGGCTTCCAAACTGAATGAAGCTAGGTATGGCAGCTATTGTCAAATAAAAGTTGTTAGCTTTTAGGGTGCCATAAGACTCTTTGTTGTTTTACTGTTACTGCTCCGTATACCGTACACTCTAGTATGGTAGCAATGGAATCAAGTCTCTGTATGGTATTGAATATATTTTGTCATCTGATGAGCTGTGGATTTTTGTCACTGGAGGTCATGGGTTTATAGAAAGGCTACATTATTCTTACCACACTAAGTATTTTTCTGTATGGAATGAGAGCATGCCTGCCTTACTACCAGACCTGTCATACAAGACCCCAGAGAAGACAAATAGTATCTCATCCCTTTCAGACATTCTAAGATAGATTTTCTGTCACCCGGAATGTCTCCATGTTTAGATATGAAATATGCCAGTGCTAAAAGTAAATGCAGCAACCCATCAGAAAAGAGAGATCTACAACAAACACGGCCAGCAGAGTCAATATGAATGGGGCTACTGAAAGGTACATAAACTGAAGAAGTGGGCTGAGATCAAGGCTGTTGTTTCTTCTAACAATGGCTGATACTTCACGTCCCCCTCGCTGCAGTTTGCGGCCCTGCTGGAGACCGGTTCAAAGGAATGGAACCTCACGTCCTTGTGGGGTCAATCTGAGTTTGACGGGACGGAACCTCACGTCCTTGTGGGTTCAATCCGAGTTCACCCCAACCACACCCCCTGAACTGCGCTCCAAGCGGGGTGAGAGATTCCCGTCCTGGAACTTGGGAATCTTTTCAATCCGCTTCTCGATCCGTGTTGAAAACCGATTTCAGCACGGAGGCAAGTTCACCTCGGCTCGAGGAAGGACATGAAGTAACCACCAATGTTGCATGCCATTAGCAGACCTGACCATTGGTGGCTCCAGATAGATACCCATTAGCCAAAAAGATTAAAAGGAGTGCCTAACCTAGTTGCTTGGACCTTCTGACTATTTCTCAGTTATTATTTCTCATAAATATGTCTTTTTGTTCAGTTCACTGAATTTGCATGCTAACTGTCCTAGTGGAGGATCAGACAAGCTCTACTAGCAAGATCCAACTGTCCAGTACAAAGGTCAACAGCTGGGGGGGGGGCAACACAGCAACAAAAAGTGCAGATGGATCAAGTCAACAGCAGAGTCAGTAGTCAAACCAAGGTCAAGTAGCTACCTCTTAGTAGAGGGGAAATCAGTCCAAATAACAGGAGGTACAAAGACACGTTCAGGCAGTTCACAATCTAAGCATGAGCAGGGCAAAACCTAATAAAAAACAGCAGGTTTCCAGAACTAAAACAAAGCACATTCTAAGGTCAGGCAGCTGTTAAGCAGCCATAATAAGAGGAACAGCTTATAATGAGTGAATGACAACCCACTCAGTCCAAACAGACACTACTTCCCATAGCTCCTGTAGCCTCAAACTGAGGGTGTTTTTTTACAAAAGAGTGGTAGGCACTTCAGCATAAAATCTTTCAAGGAGAAGAGTAGGACCCTCAAGGAGAGTGCGGGCTTCTTCCCGAGATATCCCCCTCTTCAGTTGGGTACTTTTCTAGTTTCTAGTTTGCCAGGAGCCTTGTTTGTGCCTTCATTTTGTGCACTCTCTTGCAGTGGGGCCTTCATGCCTCTTCCTTTGACTCTTCACCTAGACCAAGCAAGTCCAAACTTCAGCCCTCCTGATCTTTTGGACCACAACTCCCAGAATTCCAAGCCTGTATTTCCAATGGCAAAGGACTGTGGGAGTTGTGGTCCAAAACATCTGGAGGGCCGAAGTTTGGACATGCCTGACCTAGACTTTCTGGCTCTAGAAGAGGGGACTCTGCTGCTTTCTTCAGTGAAAGTCCAGAAACTAAAGGTCAGTCTTCCTTTTGGTGTCTTCAGGACTGGTTATGGGACAGAAACTGCTTTGGATGTCTTGGTAGATGACCTATTTCCGGAACCTGAACAGGTGGAGTTTGTTGCCATTGGTTCTGCTGGGCCTCTCAGCAGCTTTTGACACCCATCCCACTGCTAGGAAACCACACACAAAAGGTCCCCCCACCCCCTAGAGGATTTATGTGTTATCGACTTTGGTTGCTCACCGCCCAGAGTTGCCTTTGGGAAAGACGGGCGGTATATAAATTGAAATAATAAATAAATACAGTACAAATAATAGAAAGATGTGAGAGGGAGGTGACATCAGGCAACCCTAAGAATGTGATTTGGAGGTTGGAAAGAACACAGAGGGTGTAAGTCAGGCTAAGCACAGTTTAAGCACCTGGTGTAAGTCGCAGTTTAAGCACCTGGTGTTAAGTCAGGCTAAGCACAGTTTGAAGTCAATTTGAAAGCCTATTTTGTGACAGTATTCCAGATAAAGACTTCTTACCTTTCTGCAAATAAAGCAGCCATGGAATGCCAGCATTCAGAGTTATTCAGAGTTGGGACGAGGCTTAGAGGAAGCCCCGCTGCCCTTCCTCAAAACCCAGTCTCTTTTCTATCACAACACAATGGATCAGAAGACAATGACCCCACCCCCACTTCTTCCTTGTTAGCTTTCCAGAAACAAGTTAAGTCTTCTTTTTGTTTCCTTTTGTCTTTTGGTAGTAGGATTGAGGGTTTCTGTTCTGCTGAGTAGCTGTTTTCTTTGTTTTATGAATTTGTCATTTTAAAGCAGTTGTACACTGCTCTGGGAATAAATTAAATCACAAAATACATGAATGGTAAAAAAAAATCCTTTTGTTTTATTTTTTTAAAAAAGGCATCTGTTCTGTGCTGATAGCAGGGTAATTGCTGCTGTTTTGTAAATGAATGCAAGCTCTTTAAAACAGACTGCTTTCCTACCATTTAGCCTTGACTGTATCCACAAGTAGACCAAGAGGTTGACATGGTGGCCTTCTCATCCAAGCAAGACAAGGACGGAAGGATGGAAGGAAGAGCCTGTTCTCCTTGGATGGCAACTTTCTGAACCTGCCTAACATTTGGGGAGGCGGCTGATGGGAAAAGGCCGCGTTTACCTACCAAAGGGTTTGTGTCAGAACCGTGCTGATAAAATGGTTAAGTCCCACCCCTATCCCACTCTCCGTGTGCCTCTGGCTAGAAGCCTGACTTCTAATGAGAGCCCCATCAAAGGGCTGCACAAGGAGCTAGCTGTGAGCTAAAAGCTTGGGCATGGCTCCTGAGCATTGAGCTCTCATTACAAAATACTTAAAGGCGATGAATGCTTTCTGTCCCGTTGAGCATGGCCTCTAATGCTAGGGCTGCAATGCCCTCCAGAACAGAAAGGGAACGGGACGTCCAAGGGAGTCCTTTATTTAGGCTCCATGGCTGAGTGGCAGCTTCTCTTGTAGGCAAGTATTAATCACGCTCCTTGTTCCTCACGGTCACATTTGATCCTTTTCTCTATTACAGTTATTACTCGGGCTAAAGGGAATGTGATGCCTGTGTACTGCCACTTACAGATGCCAAGGGCCACACCCTGAATATCCTCTGCCCCTCCCCTTTGCCCCTTTGCCAATTGTTCCTCAAGCCCACTCTTGGTACATTTTATTTGTTATGGGCAGGCACTGCAAGAGGTTTTCAATTACTCACCGTGCTATTTCTGGGCAATTTCCGCCCAAATGGCTCTTTATTTGGGAATTGGATTTTGCAAATATTTAAAACTTATAGAAAATCAGAACTACAAGCTACTTCTTTCTTCAAAGACCCTAATTTGGGACAAAATAGATGCCTCAATAAGCACATCCGATCTTGCCTGATTTTGGAAGCTAAGCAGGGTTGGCCCTGGTTAGTACTTGGATGGGAGACCACCAGGGAATACCAGGTGCTGTAGGCGCCTGGAGTAGGAACTGGCAAACCACTCCAGTACATTCCTGCCAAGAAAAACCCCATGGACATGGAGTCATAAAGAGTCGGTCATGACTGTAACAACACAACACAACATAACACAACACAACACGACACAATACATACAAATGCAGAACAGTTAACATGCTACCTTTGGCAAAGTCTCTCTAAATATACAGCAAAGAGCTTAGAAAAGTTAAGTTCTTTGCATCAACATAATCCTCCAGTTATATGGCCTCTGGTTATATTCTGCCTTCAAACCCCATAAGTATTCCTTTCTAACTTTTAATGTGCTCAGGGTGGCTGTCATATAAGTAGTTAGACCCCCGAGCACATTAAATATAACAGACTTTAAGGCATCACCTGTGCATCCCTGGCAGGACAGCTGAGGGTGCCGACCCCAAGAGAGGCCTGAAAACTCTTGACAAGAAGTCAGGCCTTCTCAGTGGTCACCCCTCAGCTGTGGAACACCCTCCCTGTCGAGATCTGCCAGGCACCCTCACTCATGGCATTTAAACACCCGTTGAAAACTAGGCTCTTCAAGCTGGCTTACCCCCGATCCTACCAGCAACTGAATTCCCATTGTTCCGCTAATGTTGAACTGGTCCCTATACCCCATATTGTCCCACCTTTACTTTCTTTTGTTTTTATTCTCTGCTGCCTAGTTATGCGTCTCTGACATTATGATTTCATTTGCACATGGTGGTTGTTGCACTTTTTGTTTGGTTTGGTTTTATTCTTTGGATCATGATGTGTTTGTATGTTATAGTTTATGCTAATGTTTATTTGATTTAATTTAATGTGATTTGATATCTGTTTTGGGGATTTTATGTATCCACATTATACTGTTTTGTATTTTAGAACTCTGTAAACCCCTCAGAGTGGGGTCTTGGCCAGATGGCTATGTGGTATATAAATCAAGCAAACAAATAAATAAGGTGCCACATGTTCTTGTATTTTTTGTTTTGCTCCTTTGGATTTTGCCTGATATGCTTTCAGACTAACACGGCTACCTCTTCTAAAACTTGCTAATTTTGCCTTGGAAGATGACTTCAGTGCCCCATTCTCCAGTTGTAAGGTAAAGATAAAGGTAAAAGCCCCCCCCCCCCCGCACATGCATGCTAGTCATGTCCAACTCTAGGGACAGTGCTCATCTCCGTTTTCAAGCCAAAAAGCCAGTGTTGTGCAAGTCCATGGCCTCGTGGCCGGCATGGCTGCAGGGAAACGCTGTTTTACCTTCCCGCTTTTTACGGCGGCACCTATTTGCATTTACATGCTTTCAAACTGTTAGGTTGGCAGGAGCTGGGGTGAACAGCGGGAGCTCACTCCGCTGTGTGGCACCCGGGATTCGAACCGCCGAGCTACCGACTTTGCAGCCAACAGTTTTTGGAGCCTTAGTCCGCTGAGCCACCAAACCCCTATCTCTCCAGCTGTACAGTCAGGGAAACTGCAGGTTTGGCTCACGGGGCAATGGAGGGAGAAAGAAGTTCAGACCCCCACTCCACCCCACCCCAAGTACTAAGGATTCCTGAGCAGGAGAAATCAGTATTATATTTGTATATTCACCCCTTGGCCTTGAGTTAGGGTGGGAATGCAAATAAATATATCGTATGGAAGAAGAAGACAAATGTTGAAGATTGAAACTTAGTCACAGGAAGCCAAATGCACTGGTAATTATGTGTGAAAGCTGTCCTTTCTTTCTGCGGAGTAACAAAGGTTTGACTTCTTGGAATAAAACTGCTACCAGAGCAGCTTCTGAAACATCATGAAACAAGAGATGAGAAGAAAAAACCAGGCAGGCTAAAAGAGTTAATAGAGTTGAGTCAAAAGGAGGGAAGAACCTCTCGTGATATGCTTGCAGAGCAGGAAACATCTGGAGCAGATGCAGAAAACAAAGGCATAGTGAATGGAGTAGTCAGTATTTTGAATTATTTCTCCTGACTTATCTCCTCATTTAGGGGGGACTGGGGAAGAAATTATCAGAAAACTGAAATCCTGGAACCATTTCCAAATTTACATTATAATAATCTGTGAATTCCAGTTGTGATTGTCAAATAGGACTTGTCACTGCTTAAAAACCTTTCCAATAACCAGAAGGCATTGGGACTACAACTGTAAAAGATTGTTTCCCTTTGTGTTATGTCCCCTTTAAAAAGTGCTAGACAGAGACTGCCTTTGGGGGAACAGCACAAAGTTATTGCATCTGTGTGGGTCTTATTAGGAGCACAATGTATCATTTTGGATTAAGATATATATAAAAACTGCACAAATGTAATTCTCACCTCCGGCCCCCATCACAACATTGAAGTGAAAATGGTACAAATGCCATGATTGTCACATGCTTGGGAGGTCAAACCAGGACAACTTCATCATTGATCTCCCAGACAAGAATTTTCGTGGATGAATTGTCATGTGCATGTGTGTCTCCAAATGGCAATTCTTGGTGACACTGGCAACTGTCATTTATCTGGCATGAACTTTGAATACGATCATTGGAGTTGACAGCCTGTTATTAACAACAGCCTCCAGAGGAGGGTATTAGCACACAGCAGGCAGGCAATTGGAGGAGTGGCTTTATATTACCAATGAGGTTAGTTCAGGATAGAGTACTGTTCATTCTGACCAGGAGTATGTGTGCATGTGTGTTTGTATGTGTGTGCGTGTGTGCGTGTGCACACGTGCATGCATATATTTACGTCCTTCTCAAGAACTTCTAGAACATCTGAAATGCAAATGTATGATTAGAATATTACACTCATGCAGTAGGAAACAAAAAGTACAGAGTGTGAGGGTTCTCCATTCAAATGAAAATAAATAGGAATACAAAGGAGGAGAATGTATTGGTGGCAGAGTCTGGGAGCCTGGTTCAGAGGAAGCACAACATCATTGGTGAAAGCCACAGTACTGAAAGCAAAAATAGGCAGAATGATGTCCTGCCTTCATAAGAACTTCCTTCCCAGACTGCATTGTAGAAGCATGAATTCTTAGGAGGATTTTGTCTTCATTATTGTCTTTTGCCCCGTGGGGGAAAAAAAACTGGTGCTGAATTTCACATCAGAAAAGGAAGATTCCGAAACTGAGCATTTGCACTTATTTTCCCATTCATTTCACCTTGAATGATCAGCCGTAAGAATTGGATTGAACTTTTCATTTCTCATAATGCGACTGAGAAGCATTTGAGTTCTGCACATTCTATGATTTCTTGTTCTCTATTCAGCTTCTTGATTGATGCATTTGTGCAATGAATCCACATTTAAAATGCTTCACAGTTTTTATTGCACCTGCTTATAAGCCCATGATTCCATGTCACACACCCGAATCAAGGATGCAAGATCTGCAAATGCATATTCTCAATATGTATTATATGTTTCTGCTGTATATCACAGGCTGAAGGCAGCCTGTCACAGCAACCTCTTCTGGTCTCTAATGTATGACTGTGCTCCCCATGTTCACTCAACCCATTTTAAAACTTCTTAACACACTCCACATTTCATTTTGGGTCTTTAATTTTTACTGATTAGTATAAACTTGATTTACTTCTTTAATTGCATTCTTGTTCATTAACTACTTCATTGACTGTGACTGAAATCTTGTTGCTTAGCATATTGGGATACACTACAGTAGACCCACTGAACTGGGGTGGGTGGTGTTTTAGTGCGTAATCCTTTCCACAGGTTTCATTGTTTCAAATGAGCCTACTCTAGTTGCAACTTACTTTAGTGCAGTAAATCATAACTAGAGTACGTCCCACTTGGGTCAATAAATCCTACAGAGGAACTGATCCACCAAAGTACCACTGATTAAATGGGTCTACTGTATACAATATGACCCCAGTATCTGCTGGGGATTGGTTCCAGACCTTCCCGTGGATAATGAAAACCATGGATAAGAGAGAACACCAAAAATCCTCAAAACTGCTGTTTTGTGACAGTAGCTTGCTTTACAGCCGCCGTTTTATGACAGTAGTTTGCTTTACGACTGATCTTTGTGACAGTAGCTTGCTTTACGGCTGCTGTTTTATGACAGTAGCGTGCTTTACAGCTGCTGTTTGTGACAGTAGCTTGCTTTGTTTATGACAGTAGCTAGCTTTGTGGCTGCTGAATTATTTATTTGATTTTTTTCCCTTTGCCATCCATGGATAACTGAATCAGTGGATAATGAATCAGTGGATATGGGGGTCCTATTGTACTGAACAATCTGCCTGTATTAGTAACCTGCATAGGCCACTTAATCTGTAAGCTAATAATACCTGATTGCCTTTACATGAGATGCTGTTGATAACCTTGCCTTTTAAAATCATACGATACTGTCCTTTGAATCAACAAGTGCTTAAACAACCCAAAATCCATATAAACTGCTTTAAATGGGTGAAAGCCTTATGATACTAAAGCTCCTGTCACACACTTGGACCTTTTGCCTGGGTACATAAATCCCATAATAAGGTTGTGACTATACAGTCAAACACTCTGGGACAGGCTGTGGGTGTAAGATGGATAGATATGCATTTCCCCCCCCAAAATGGATCACATGACACAGAGGCCAATTTGAATTAGTCTCTCCCTTTTTCTCCTAACCTGGAGTTTTTTCCCCTGGTGCTGGAAGGTTCTACTTGTTTTCTAAGCTGAAGTAATTCAAAGGGTGTTTTCCCCACTTGATCAGTTATATCATTCTCCAAAAGGATGAGAGGGTGGGACTATGAATTGTATTCTGGTGGCGGTGATATTCTGAACAGCAGAAACACCCACCGCCATTATCTTTCCCCCCCAGCTGCATTACGTAACTACTGCATTTAGTGCTAGATCATCTTATAGCCAATCATTAGGGAGAAACAGGAATGGGCAGCAAGTGAGATCAAAGAAAGGGGGGCTTGTGGGCTGTGTTGTGGACAGTGGCACCAAAAAGGGTTATTTTTGTTGCAGAGCCTACAAATATTTTGTACATCTCTACCTGCTGGCATTATTTGGCAATCCCCTGTTGATTTGATCTGACAATTTTTTTAAAATTATCATTGTCCTTGTTTATGATTTTTTTTTGTCTGTAGGTGACTTTTTTGTTGTTATGCTAAACTGAGTGGGAGCAGTAACAATAAATGGTGAGATGATAATATTTTTATGCGGGGGAGGGGAGGTACCACAGCAATGACTGATTAAATCCAACATTCTTTAAGATGGAGTTTAAAATGTTCAATCCATCCTAGCCTACATAAAATGTATATGGCTTGTTAATCCCAGCATCAGAAAATGCTGACAGTTTTTCTCCATTTCTCAGTACTGGTGACTTAAACAACCAAACTATGCCAACTTCCCCAGATAATATTTCCTTAGTGCTTCATAATCAACATACCACCTTTTTACTTCCAGCGCTCTGGGAGGGGGAATGAGTAATGGGGTGAAAGGGGTGGGGAAGATTTTAAGGGAGAAATTTCCTCCCATAAATAAACAGGCCACTTAGCTATGAGGGTTATTTAAAGCAATAAATAGATGTGTTTCACTTAAACATACTAACAACAACAACAACAACAACAAAAACTTGCAATGCATGTGACCCAACATGCATTACACAGAGCAAGAGAATATTGCGTGCATGCAACCCTCTGTGGCCACGATCCACTTGTACCCACTGAAGGCAAATCATTCTGGTTCCACTTGGTCAGGGCAAGCGTGCACTTGCTTCTTTGCTTGCCCTCCTCCTCCTCCTCTCTGAACAATTTGCACAGGCGAGGTCACTGCTCCTTTGCCCTGGTCTTCTTGTCTTTGCCCACTCAAAGTGGGAAGGTGCGGTAGGTTTTGCACCCAACTAGGAGGAAGAGAAGCAGCTGTCGCTTCTGAAGGGCCAAAAGGTTCTCAAGGGCTCCCATTTGTGTCCAGTAGGCTAAGGCAAGGGCCCAGAACTAAGGAGACGCATGAGGACGCAATGGACAGCACACAAGTCCTCCTCTGAACTTGTGTAGGAGAATTTCCTAGTAGATTGTGCCCTCCCACGAGTAGGCAACCACATCCGTATCATGGAAGTCTCTATTCTTCTTGAAACAGAGTCAAATGCCAGGCAAACTCCGAAAGAAGTTTATTTTAAAATACTCTTCTTTCCAAGTTAGCAAACGGATTTCCAGTCAGGGAAAGGAGGAGGAATGGTGGAGCTGTCAGGGAAATCAATTGTCTTCCAAAGAGGCTTCACAGTATATTCCGCTGTGAAATTCAGTCACTACAATGCGAAACGGTAGGAGTTCAGTCTACAAATCACAACAATAAATACAGAATTACTACCCATGCTGCTGTAAACCCCCCCTCCCCAACACGGTTAGGCCTAATTGCTCTTTTAAAAAAGCTATTCTGAGGACCCAGCTGGAATTCTTTATACATGTCCCATCACTGCAACTCCTGAAAACAGACAAATCGAAGTAAACTCCAGAAGAGTTGGCCACAAGGTTGGTGTTGGGTGAGGGAGACCAATAAAACAAAACTGAAAAACCAATGTACTCGAATGATGTGACAGAACTAAGGAGCTATCCAGGAATGTCTAATGTACATACAGCATCAAAGCTATAAGCAGAGATTGGACAGCCATTAAGTGAAAGTGACTGAAAGTGGCAAGGACCAGCAGTTTAGGTGAGGGGAGGCAGAAAACATGCTGGTACCCTGGTCAGCCATCTTAAATTCTGGCCCAATGCGTACCATGTGGAGTGAAGTAAAAGGGCAAGATTCTTACAAAGACAAAAAAGAGGTCATAATTTGGCGACAGGTGGTGTATCTTGGCACGGTAATGGTCCAGCCAATATGCAGACTGACTGTTGAAAAAAGAAATCACGGGCTCCCCGTCTTACTGGGAGGAAATGGAAATCCAACCTTCCCACAGAAGGGGTGGGGCAATAAGGATCAATCACTGTTAACATGAGCATGTTACAAGCATTGGCTTCCCTCGTCCCCTCAAAAGCGGGCCTTCATGCAGGGGCGAATATCCCATAGGCGTTTATGGTTCAATGAACCAGGGCGCCTGAACCCCAAGGGCGCCTGAACCCCCAAACCCCAAAACTCTGCCTCGCGCTGCCTGCCTGCCTGCCTGCCTCGCCTTCTGCCGCCGCTCAGCAGGCGAGGCGGGCGGGAGGCGCGAGCAGCTGGTGGGGGCGGGGAGGGCGCTCTCTCTTGCGCGTGGGCGCCCAATGGAAAGGGGCAGCCGGGGCGGGCAAAGGGAAGGAGGAGGAAGGGAAGAGGGTGCGAGGGAGCCCGCAGCTGCCAGCCTCGCCTGGCTCGAGGGGAGGTGGCGACTCTGCCGCCCCGAGCTCCGTCTGAGTGAGTAGCCCTAGTTGACGGAAAGGCGCGCGCGCGCGCCCTGGAGAGACTCCCGGGCTGGGACGGAAAGGGAGGGTTGCTCGCTTGCTCGCCCGCCCGCCTCCCTCCCTCAGTGGCCGCCGCTGGCGCCCCAACGTGAGGTGGTTGTGGGGGGTGGGGGGGAGAGAGGCCCTCCCGGCGCGAGCGGCGGGTAAAGGTAAAGGTTCCCCCAGCAGATCCGTGCCAGGGGCGGTGCTCATCTCCTTATTCAAGCCGAAAGAGACAGTGTTGTGCAAGTCCGTGGCCATGTGGCCTAAGGGCTGCAAGGAAACACTTTTACCTTCCCGCTTTTTACGGGGGTACCTCTTTATCTTCTTGCATTGACATGCTTTCCAACTGTTAGCTTGGCAGGAGCTGGGGTTAACAGCAGGAGCTCAGTCTGCTGCTGTGGCACCTGGGATTCGAACTACTGAGCTGCTGATTTTGTAGCTGACAGTTTTCAGTGCTCTAGCCCACTGAGCCACTATGAATTCACCATGCAGAGGGGCTGCCGAAACACGGGGCATTAATCCAGCAGCCTCCTCTTGGCATCTCTTGTTTTTGCCAACACAAATGGATGTAAAATCACTGCAGCCTCTGAGCACAAGCAGAGTGCTTTTGCTCCAACCCCAGGTGAAAAGAGTTGCTCGGGCTGGAGGGTTCTTCTGTTTTTTCTGTGTAAACTGGAGCCGGCCTGGTTTGTGATGCCTCAAGTCTGCCTATGGAGAGAAGGTGACTTTCTTTATAATATTTAAGTGTCGCGTTAGCTCCCTTAAAAAAGGAAGGTAGACAGCTCTGTGAAAGGGGGGGGGGCGCCAGAGGGATCTTCGAACCACGGCTCCACATATCCTTAAGACGGCCCTGCCTTCATGTGACAACCAGGACCAATTAAGTGGCTTTCCAGTTGTTGGTGGATTAGAACTCTTATTATTAGCCATAGGCAGCATAGTCAATGGGGAGGAAAGATGGGTGTAGTGGTAAACCCCGGGAAACACTGCTGCCCATCTCTGACTTATAGGAATCCAAGTCAGAAGAAGGAAGCCCATCTTTGCTTAGCCTAGTCACCTGATTCTGTGAAGCTCCTTGCTATGGGGGCTTTTTGATTCTTTCGGACTGCAACTCCCAGAATTTGATAGCAATCAACCCCACTCACAATTCTGGGAGTTGTAGCCAAACAAAATAATGTCCACAGTTTTCATTACTCACACAGGTTTCTGTGAGCATCTGGAACCACTATTGCTTCTAAAAAGGAAGGAAATAGCTAGAATATTGCAAAGGACCATGGGAGCTGCAAGGAATGATAGGATGGGAAGTCTCTACCCATTAGGTTTAATAAAGGATGCAGTGATCCAAGCATGTCATTCTTCCACTGTTTATCCCCACTAGATCAGACACAATGGGAACCGTTCAGTGAGCACGGGGCCCTTGATTATTTGCAGTACTAAGACATGTTCGTCCACATGATTTGTATGTGCTACCAGGGTAGACTTACTAATTTGCTTTAAAATAAAATAAAACAAACAGAAGTTTGGTCTTATATCTACCCACACCCATAAATCTACTACATCATGGTCAGAGAAAAGAAAGGCAGGTACTAGTTCAAGTTACGTTGTTCTTGTGCGCATACATTGCAGTGGGAAAAGTTAATATTGTGATGCTTCTGGAAGATCAATGTCACGCACTGGTCCTTTTGTCTGAATATACATTCAGGCTGTGACAGCTGGTATTTACAAAACAGAGCAAGACATTGAAAAGTGAGACGATCTCAGAAGCACTTTCAAGCAAATTTCAGCACATGAAACTGACATGAAAATCATCAGTTCCAAAACAAACATGAAAACTAAAAAGTATCCTCTGGATGATTTCATCACATCAAAAGCAAATTACAAAATTGTACTCTAAAACCAGAATATAAAATTCACACCACACAGATAAAAAGAACAAAAATTAGGACAATCTGAGTGGCTACATAAGAGATCCAAGAGATGCTCCAAAATCGCCATCCTACCAAGGCAAACTCTCTCTCTCTCTCTCTCTCTCTCTCTCTGTGTGTGTGTGTGTGTGTGTGTGTGTGTGTGTGTGTGTGTGGACAGACAGACAGACAGACAGACAGACAGACAGACAGACAGTCTCAACCCCATATTTCTGTACTAGGAATATGAAAAATTCTGAATGTCTCATTCTTTGTAATTTTTCTGGTTTTGCCAATAGTTCTCTGACCTGGTGGGAGTTCTCAACTTGTCTGCAACAAGGCCTTTGTCTATTTCCCATTCTAGTTTTCTGTAATCCAGATCTTAAGTGGCAAGCAAGTCTATGTCTTGATTAAACATTCCATAAGAAGAGAGGTTGTTGAGAGCATCTGCCTGTAGTAACAGAGCTACAAAAAGACCAGATGCTGGCATTTCGAAAACTGCAATGCATTAAACCTGGGGAACATTTTAAAGCTCTATCTATCTATCTATCTATCTATCTATCTATCTATCTATCTATCT
>JAHTLZ010000015.1:47697916-47713296 GCA_023846285.1 Phrynocephalus versicolor | reverse complement strand
ACACACACACACACACACACACACACACACACACACACACACACACAATTTTAGGAGGCTAAACTCTAAGGGAAACAAAATGCTGAGCCAAGCTTTCCTGTAAGACCTTTTGCTGAGAAATAATCTGAGATGTTTATTTTAATGCCTCTAAAAGGAAAAGGCCAATTTGCAGAAGTATTTCCAATATTTTTCTTCCATTCAGAAGGATGTCTTGCCCACCCCCCTTCACCATCCTTACAATGACAGTCAGTAGATAATTACTTATTATGGAAGAAGGAAAGCAGAGGCGAGGTTATCAATATAGTTGTTGTTGCTGCCACCCCTAGAACGCCATTAATCTGAAATGCATTTTCAGATAAAATAGCAGTCATGCTATAATCACTACTAAGGGTGAGGATTACATCAAAGAAACTGTTGACAATTTTTCCCTCTGTGGAGAAATCTGGTGAAACTGACCCACCAATGTCTCTTCCAATTTCAAACAGGATGACGAGTTTTTAAAAGGCCATGTGTGCAAAGCTGTACATTACTTATCTGTGGTGGCTCTCTCCATGTACCCAATTAAACCATTAGGAGAGGAACAAGCTAAGTCACATTTCTGGCATTAACCCCCCTGGTTTGCTCTTTGTTTGGCTCAGTGGGGCAGCATGGAATGGTTCTCAGGGATTAAGTGCTTAGTCCCCAAAATGTCTCCCACAGATTGTAAACCTGGCAGATGCAGGGTCTCATTTGGGCTGGTGATGGTCACTCCTTCTTCCTTCCCTCATTGTACAGTTACAGACTTGCTGGTGAAGCATAGCTATGGTTATCAATGGCTGCTGCTGCTGCTGCTGCTGCTGCTGCTGCTGCTGCTGCTGCTTCTTCTTCTTCTTCTTCTTCTTCTTCTTCTTCTTCTTCTTCTTCTTCTTCATCATTACTCTGCCTTTGATGCTCTTTAGTTTGTCTTGATGGGTTCTAGGAAGGGAGGTATCTGGCCTGGATGCCTTCAAAAGGGGATTGGACAAATTCCTGGAGGAAAAGTCCATCACAGGTTACAAACCATGAGGGAAATGTGTAATCGCCAGGCTTAAAACTAGGGCACTTCAAGGGCCAGATGCAGGGGAGTGGTACCAGGAGACTGGTATCTTGTGTACTCCCAGAGGCATTTGGGGGGCAACTGTGAGATACAGGAAGCTGGACTAGATGGGCCTTTGTCCTGATCCAGCATGGCTCTTCTTATGTTCTTATGTTCTTATTTAATTATGCATATGGATGTATATGCATCATGTCACAAAACTTAATTTCATGCATTTGCAGGAGATAGACTATAACCCTATCTATCCCTTTCCTATATTTGCTTTATACATTTATTGTGATAATCCTAATAATGCTACATCTTAGAACTGCAGAGCTGTTCGGGACTCTATGGATCATCCAGTCCAGCTCCATCAAGGAGGAGTCGGGAATTGAACTCCCAACCAGATACCTAAACCACTGAGCTATAGAGCAGTTCTGTGTGTGGCAGGGTTATCAGTTCCCCATTCCCAGCTGTTTCAGGGCCAATACTTCAGGAATGTGGGAACAACCAGCAATCTCCATTGTCCACTCAACATACCAGTGCAGAAAAATAGTGTCCTGCATTGTTAAAAATAAAATAAAATATAACAAATAAAGGTGTTTAATTCTTTCCTCTGGATAAGAAATACTGAAATTAATTTTACTATATTCATGTTACCATTTCTCAACAAACCTATAAAGCAAACTCATTTCTAGATTTGAAAGTTTTTCTATCTTTTTTAAAAGAACAAACTCAACATGCTTTTTGAAAAGTTAAAATCCTATCACTTGACTTCATTACATTTTTTTAATGCGAGCCCCAGGTTTTCAGGCTATTTTTGAAACACTTAAAAATTAATCACATCCCTAGAATTGGTTAGTAGAATAGTTGATGGGCAAGTAAGGAAAACGTACCTGATTCTTTTAACAATCAATATTCTGGACTGTTTTTTTTAAAAAGTGAATTAGGAGAAAATGTAATTCTTTGGTGTTAGTCAAAAATTATCCTGATAACATCCTGCCAATTATTATGCAACAATGGAATGGGGGAGGGAGAGAATTACTGTACATCATCTATTATACAGTACAGCCATCAGGATGAATCGGAGTGAAAGCACACAATGCATGGAAAGAACTCATTAATCAGAACAGTAGTAGAACAGAGTATAATACCTGCTATTCAGTTTGGGTATTTATCTTTGAGCTCCATACAGTTGGCTGGAGAGACGGAAGACAAAATAAAAAGTGAGGGAGAACATGGTGGTTCTGTGGCAGTGGGGAAGATGTGCCACCATTCATTACGGAGTGGATATAGCCCACAACAGGAGGAACGCCTACTAGGCATCCAAACTTAGTTTGACATTAGGCTTTAACATGCAATGTTTAAAATGGAAGATGTGTTTAATATGTTGTAATGTATCAGCGCCAATTTTATTTACTCCATCATTCATATTTAACTGTAATTTTATTAGCCTCTGGGTCCTCTGCCTTCCTATTCAGAACACATTGTCAAGCTTTCATAGAATCACAGAGTTGGAAGAGACCTCAACGGCCATCTAGTCCAACCCCTTGCCATGCAGGAACCCCAATCACAGTACTCCTGCAATTCTTTATCGTTCTTTATTCTATAAATAAATATCCCATTGTTCTTTATTTCATATATATATATAACATGCTGATTGGAAGGCTGACTAGCAAACACTTATAATGACACGTATGGAGGATGGTATCTAGAACAGAAAGGGTATCAGCAAAAATGGCCGGAACTTTTAGTGCTATAGTGCTATAGCAAAGACAGGTGTAGTACCATTTCCCACGGCACCAATTCTCTGTTTAACACACATTGGCAGTAATCCAATTTAAGAGGCAACCAGAGATCCATTGAATCAGCGGGGATTTCATCCATCAACTCAGTTTCACTGGCTCAATGGGCCTCCTCTGGCTGCAGTTTTCTATTGGATTTTGGCCACTATGTGTTTATGGATATCAAACAGGCACATCATTTCTCCTGTAAGTAATGTGAATGTGTTGGAATGCAAATCACTCTTGCTTTTAAAAAATGCTAGCCCCAGCACAACACATTAGCTGAATTTCAGCAGGATTACTATCCACCATTTCATTTACCTATTGTCTGAAAATACTGTATTAACAAATATTAAAAACACCCCCCAAAATACTGTACATGTATATTTCCATGATATTACTACCCGCACTGTCCACTAGAGGAAGCCAGAGAAAATGTTTTAAATTGGATTTGCTCTTCTCTGTGGATTTTGGCATCTGTGGTGCTTATTCAATAAAGAATGATCAGACATTTTGTATTGTAAAGAAAGAAACTAATAGCAGCTATGAGCGTCTCTTCTTCACTTCCTCCAGCCGCAGCCCAATCAAGTATGGAGGTGGGGCAGGGATTCCTGCAGCGCAGCTTGTGAGTGGGCAGCGGCTGGAGGAGGTGGAGAAGGGCAGTCCCTGCCTCCAGCTGGGATGGAAGAGTGAATGACCGGGAGGGAAGAAGGATCCTGCACCAGCAGGTCAGAGGGCAAGTCAGCAAGGGGTGGGCGGGGAAAGTGAACAGTGCCATTAACTTAGAGGACACAGCATGAAGTGTTTGGTGCCCATCTTCGAATGGGGTCTGCCGCGCCAAAGTGAAGCTACCACTCCGCCAAACAAATATCCAACCGAGCAACCTGTTTATCATTTAATCAGAATGATTTGAGTTGGGAGGTGTACCTTCTTATATAGCATTTTATTTGTAAGTTTATCACCCTCTAAAACTAAAGAGAAACATGCTTTAAAACCCACTGATTTTGCATGCCGTCTTGAATCAACCTGCTGAAATCAACAGGGCCTCAGAGTTCTTAAACTCTGAATTAGGTTGGCCCTCATCCAATCCACTGCTTCTCTTCCCCACCCCTGCCTCCCTGGTTCCCTGCCTTTTGGGAGAAAAAGTATATGCTCTAATTGTGTACTTTTAGTTGCAACTGATTATGATTTTGTTGTGAGCTTTTATGGAAATGGACTGGAAATTGAATGCTATTAGGCATCCCTCTATTACTCCTACAAATGTACTGCTCACTTCTGTCCCTGAAGAATTAATTCTGTGACGTACCAGTACTAATACAGTTTCTAATAACGGCACATGTTATCCCTCCATATTTAGTTCTTGGCCTTTTTGAAACTCTAGAAAAATAAAAGGCAACAAATGCCTCCTTTCAACAAATCATGGGTTGGTAAGCAGTAATAGAGTCTGCACCAGTCTGAAAGGCACACACAGAAGCATTAGCACTTGACAGACCATAACATGCTGTGCGATGAAACAGCACTCCTCTGGGAGGACACCCCTAGCAGACTTTTCCAAGGACTGATACTTCTGCAGAAAAAATATGGGTGTGCATCAGTGCTCTGAAAGGAAGGGCGAGGAAAGATTTTGCTACTCGCATTTTTCTGGTAAGCTTTTTACACACACACACACACACACACACACACACATGTCCAAGTCTAAGTCCGAGTACATATTTGGTACTAAAGTCCAGAAGAAGAAGAAGAAGAAGAAGAAGAAGAAGAAGAAGAAGAAGAAGAAGAAGAAGAAGAAGAAGAAGAAGAAGAAATAATTACCCCTTTTCTTTAACAAGCACCAACCCAATCCATACAAGTGTTGAGTGATTTTCAGGTACCAAGTTCTACTCAACTTCAAAGGAGGCTGCTCCAAACCAAAGGCTGGTTTGCTGTCACTATTCTGATTTCAGCAGATGGGACCCTAACTCATAAAATTATGTGGGGAAAGAGACGCAAGTATTTCTTTTCTGATGTGTGTGATGTAAAAGCACACTCAACAAACTTTTTGCTGCTCCCGTCAGACTGTTGACATCTGACATCTGTTTAAACAGTGCTGGAGAAATATTTTGAGACATTTCCAAAATAATTGCAAGAGTTTTCTATTTGCACCAAACAGCTAATTAAATGGATTGCAAACAAAACGAAATGGCACACTTATTTGCTTTCTGGATTCCTACGGCTGGGCTACCGAAACATTGTACATGTGAATGATGGTGCCCCCTGCTGGCTACGTTTGTCCACAGTTTGTGTTATGATGTGGACTAGAACGGGTTTGGAAACCAGTGCAAAATATGCTCAGCTCTTTCTGTACTTCCACATAGTTCCTCCAATGCTTATAGTATGTCCTTTGATGTGGATTTCAGAGGAGGACCACTATATTTACTAGAAGAAGGAAAGCCACTGTAGCAGCACTTCAAATAGCAGACTGTTTAGCTAGCTTGCGTTCAAACTGGAATGAAATGTGATTTGAACATTACTTGGTGTTGTAATAACACAATGGCTGAAATCCTGTGAGCATCTACAGGGATTTAACTTGATGATATCCCTGCAGTAACTACAGTTAGGTGAAACTGGTATCCATGATGCACTTCTACAGGCAGCCAGGTTTTCATGGCTCAAGTGAGCAAAGAAATACACTTATTCCTCTGACAGATAGTTCTCAGCTGGTCCCTTTCCAAAGTCTGTTTTTTTTTAACTCCTCCACCACCTTGGCCTTCCTAGCACTCACACGGCGGAGCTTTCAAAAAGACATGTAGTTGGCTGCCCCTCTCTTTCTCCCAGTGCAAACACCCTCATCAGTAATCTATTGTTGCTTCAACACCACTGTGAAAGCTTTCTTGACATCCTGATCCCAGACAATCAGGGATCACAAAACTGCCAATAATTTAATACGGGCAGGCAAATGAACCCAGTACAATTGTGCTCACTCTGGGAAGGAAAAGTAAGCCACCACATTTCTCTGACAATCTGCCCAGTGTGTTCTGTGTCACCATGGTAAGTTGGTAGCTTCACTACTCAACAGTATTGCTCTTCAAGACTTCTTCTTTGACAGAGACAGAATTAAACATCAATGGAGTAACTGGTTGGACAAGTGAGTGGTGAGACACCTCTGGACATATCCATCTGCCTTGCAGAATTTTCAGCACAAAGCATATGTAGATGTATGAGTGCATCCTAGCCCTAGTAGTCAGCTACAGTAAAACCTTGATTTATGAGTACCTTGGTCTACGAGTGTTTTGCAAGACAAGCAAGCATTTTTTCTAAGTTTTGCCTTGATCAATGAGTAATGTCTTGCAATACAAGCACAGGCGCAGGTTACATGATCACAATTGAGCCAATGGTGGTTCTCTCTCTTCAATTATCCCCACATTGACTGGGCCAATGCAAGCTCCGGGCAAGAAAGAGAAACTGGGTTTCTCGACTTGCTGAATGATTGTGCCTTAGAGCAACTTGTCATGGAGCCCACCCGAGAACAGGCAACTCTGGATCTAATACTGTGTGATACGCAGGACCTGGTCAGGGATGTGAATGTCACTGAGCCTCTGGGGAACAGTGACCATGCTGCAATTTCCTTTGCCATGCATGTTGGAGGAAGAGTGTCAACCAAATCAG
Organism: Phrynocephalus versicolor; assembly: GCA_023846285.1. Taxonomy (NCBI): domain Eukaryota; kingdom Metazoa; phylum Chordata; class Lepidosauria; order Squamata; family Agamidae; genus Phrynocephalus; species Phrynocephalus versicolor. The sequence goes on along the minus strand of JAHTLZ010000015.1, from coordinate 47,706,813 downwards.
ACATAAAAATCCTGGATTTTCGAAGGGTAAACTTCCCTCAGATGAGGAAACTAGTCAGAGAGAAATTGAAGGGGAAGGATAGAAGGATGGAGCCTGTTTAAAGCAACGGTAATAGAGGCCCAGCACAAGTGCATACCACAAAGAAAGAAGAGCTCCTCTAAGTCCAAGAGGGTGCCGGCATGGTTAACGAGTGGAGTTAGAGAGGCTCTAAAGTGCAAGGAGAGGTCTTTCTGTAAATGGAAATCCTCCCCGAATGAGGAAAATAAAAAGGAACACAAACTCTGGCAAAAGAAATGTAAGAAGATGATAAGAGAGGCAAAGAAAGATTTTGAGGAATGCATGGGTAGCAATATAAAGGGTAATAATAAAAGCTTCTTTAAATATGTTAGAAGTAGAAAACCTGCCAGAGAACCAGTTGGCCCTCTGGGTGGTGAGGGAGGAAAAGAGGAAGTTAAGGTGGAATTGGAAATTGCAGAGAAATTAAATGAGTTCTTTGCATCTGTCTTCACGACAGAAGACCTCGAGCAGATTCCGCTGCCTGAACCGCCCCTCTTGACTAAACAATTAAATCAAATACATGTTAAAAGAGAGGATATTTTAGGACTAATTGATAAATTGAAGATTAACAAGTCACCGGGCCCAGATGGCATCCACCAAAGGGTTATTAGGGAACTGAGAAATGAAATTGCAGATCTCTTAACGGTAATATGCAACTTGTCTCTTAAAACGGCCATAGTGCCGGAGGACTGGAGGATAGCAGATGTCACACTAATTTTTAAAAAAGGAAGGAGGGGGGGACCCAGGAAACTACAGGCCAGTTAGGCTTAGATCTGTCCCAGGGAAGATGGTGGAAAGCCTCATCCAAGAGAAAATCTTAAAACAGAGAAAATCAGCATGGCTTCTGTAAGGGTAAATCTTGTCTGACAAATCTTTTAGAATTTTTTGAAAAGGTCAACAGGCAACTAAAATGATTACTGGGCTGGGGCACCTCCCTTATGAGGAAAGGCTAAAACATTTGGGCCTCTTTAGTCTGGAAAAAAGGTGCCTGAGGGGGGATATGATTGAGACATACAAAATAATGCAGGGTATGAGTAAAGTGGATAGAGGGAAGCTCTTCTCTCTCTCCGAAAATACCAGAACTAGGGGACATACACTCAAATTGAGGGCTGGGAGAGTAAGAACTGACAAAAGAAAATATTTTTTCACCCAGCGCGTTGTTAGTCTGTGGAACTCCCCGACATAGGATGTGGTGATGGCATCTGGCCTGGATGCCTTCAAAAGGGGATTGGACAGATTCCTGGTGGAAAAGTCCATCACAGGTTACAAACCATGATGGAGATGTGTAATCTCCAGGCTTAAAACAGGGGTACTTCAAGGGCCAGATGCAGGGGAGTGGTTGCAGGAGACAGATATCTAGTCTCATGCGCTCCCAAACGCATCTGGTGGGGCTGCTGTGAGATACAGGAAGCTGGACTAGATGGGCCTTTGGCCTGATCCAGCAGGGCTCTTCTTATGTTCTTATGTTCTCTTTGCTGGATTGTGGGTGATTGTCTGGAACACTCCATTTCAGGCAGCCTCAAAAGCAGAGGGAGGAGGAAGGAAAGGCAATGAATGAGGCCATCTGCCAGCTCGCTCCCTCCGGGAAGGAAGGAAGACTGGTTGGTGGGTGCTGAGAGGTGGTGCAGCTTCCTCTTGTCTCTCTCACATCAGCCATGAAGGTTTTCAAAGGTGAGTGCAGGTTTTGTTTTATTATATTACAGTATTGTCATCATTTTTATATAAATATTTGGTGCTATAAAACCAACCATTTGAGTTTCCATTATTTCTTATGGGGAAATTCGTTTTGATATACAAGTGCTTTGGATTACAAGCAGGTTTCTGGAACGGATTATGCTCGTAAACCAATGTTTTACTGTAAATATTAAAGGATTAGGGAAATGAGGTGCTGACTGCTTCCTTGACAAAAGTGATATATTTCCTCAACCAATTCCCTTCCCTTGTAAACTACTAGATCCCTTCACACATCCCAAAATAAGTGTGGGGAAAAAAAGATGGTCCAAGTGGGGCATGCCTTAATATTGTGTGGGCAAATAACCCAACATACTTTGGTTTAATAATGCTATCAAGTGGAGCAATGTCAATGCTAATACATTAGTAACATGTCTATGGAAACAAACCGTGGTCCATTTAGATGCCAGGGTAGCCTGGCATCTTCTTACGAATGCCAGCCTTTCTGATTGAGTCCTCATGAAGCCAGGTGGCTTGGCCTACCTTTCATTAGGTCAGATGGCAGGTTGCCTCTTAATAAATTGTAAGCATTCATCGCAAAGAGGATGAAAGCCTAGACCTATGGAAATGCCAGCCCTAAGATGCATATATCAGCTTTAGACTAGAGAGATTCAGTAATTTCCCTCTGACTCTGTTTTTCCAAGGCCACGGGTTTCCCTTTGCCACCACAGTTTTCTTCTCTCACCTTTGGAGGTATTATTTTTACACTTCTGTTAAAATACAACAGTAAGAGAGGCTTCTTGACTATATTAACATCGGGAATCTAATCAGCAATCAGGCAGCTCATAATTTTCTGATTAGCACTGATTATACTCAATCTTTGGAAAGAAATGTTTTTAAAAAGAAAAGAAAAGAAGGAACAGTGAGAAAGAAAGGCACAGAGACGCCCTTCCCTTTTCAAAATTTTAATCCTCTCAGAGGGGAACGATCACAACAAAAACTGGAGCAGACCAAATGTCTCAGAGACCCAGTAAGTTAACCAATATGACTGAAGAATCCAGGTTTGATGTGGCTCTCCTCCTTCATTCTTTCCTGGCTTGACTGTCAAAGTGTGCTTCCGATCTTTAAATCTTCAACTGAGAGGATATGTCTTCCTTGCAACTTCGCCTTGACCTTACTGTCATAACCTCCTTTTGAAAACATCTCATTACTCCTTATCATAGGGGTTTAAAAACTACCCAAGAGATTCTTTCACTGCTTGTCTACCTGGTCAAATATGCCTTTTCAACCCATTTAGACCATACTCTTGGTTCCTTTTGGTCTATATGTTGCCTCTGGTCCCAAAAGCTAACATGGCAGCTGATGTTCTCAAGAAAGACTATGAAAATAATAAATCATTAGAATGGCAACATACCTAACCAATAGGGCGAAGCCACATCTCATTCCGACTGAAGCAAGCAGTGCTTTTGCACTGAAGCATGAGATTTGATTATTCATATCCAGACAAGGTCTGCAGAAGTACAGACGTTGCTAATGGTCATCAAATTATGCAGCCGACTTTTAAAAACCAACCTTGGCGGTCATGAATTTCATGCTCTTGTTCAGCAGGTGGATAAACTAGACCTCAAATAAGTAAAACATCAACATTCCTAATACTGCCTAACCATGGCCTGTGGATCTTTTAACATCTGGAAATTCCCATAAGCTTATTAACAAAAGCAGCACTAGGTATCTTCTGCTATATGCCCCTCGCAATTTTAGGTTTTTTTTTTAAAAAGAATTGTTTTGACTTCCAGTTCCAGCTACACCACGGCGAGATAACTTGATAAGTGCTCCAGCTTATTGAGTTGAATTCGTCCAGATAAAAGGGACCCTAAGGGGGGTAAGTTTCCTTGGAGAGGGAACGAGGGAAAGGCAGTGCCTGCAGACACGAAGAGAATGGTGGTGAACTTCTGTGGAAGTAGGAAAATGCTTTATCTCCCACTGGAGGAAAACCAACGCCAAAATGGAGGAGGCAGAGCTGTCGGTGCTGGACGAGTGTAAAAAAGCTGTAAATATCTGGAATGTCGTGAGTAGAGTTGCTTTTTATCCCTTTATCTCTATATGTAAAGCTTCTCCTTGGTTCCTGGAATCATTTCTTCAAACCAACTCCCCCCTCTTTGTGGAAACGGCTTTTGGCAAAGAGGTGTGAATGATTGTGTAAGACAAGCACAGAAGTGATTGTTCTCACATAACATTATGAATTTGCCTTTCTGCCTATAGCTTCTTTTTTGAGGGAACTACTTCACGCTTACTGTGCTTTCTGTATCCCCTGGATTCAAAGACTGCATTCAAAGGAAACTACTATATGCTTTTGTACTCACAGTGGATGCCATTTTAAGGGCAGCATTGGGAAAACTGTTTTTCAAAAGAATCTTCTCTGACCTTGGATGAACCGCATGTTTCTAAGGGTACCCCACCAAAATACTGAGGTGTTGAGTGGGTGTGGAAAACTGGTGGGTGGGTATTTACGTGAAGCCAAATGGGAGGAAGAGAAAAGGCAAGAGAAGGAAGCAAAGAAGGGAAATAAGGGGAGATAATGAAGAAAAAGGAAAGGGTGAGTTAGCAGAGCAAGCAAGAAAAGAAAGGGAAGGAATTTGGGAGGGCAGGGCGACAGCAGTCTCCAAGCCTTAGTTGGGGAAAATATGTAACCAGTTACAGTACACCGTCTTGGTTGGGTCTTAAAAAAGGTATCACCACATTGTGGTTTTTCAAGGTTATGTGAAATCCTTTTTGATTTCCACCCGTTTTGATGTCCACAACTTACCTATTGTACATTTTTGTGCCAATTTTTTTTATAGCGGTAAAAATTAGAATTATATTTCCAGGTTTTTTTTTAATAATCTGCAAGGGACTAGATAGCAATGGGAACCTCCATTTGAAAAAAATTTGGCTGGAGCCCCAAAACTATCTGAACAAAACAAACAAACAAGAGTCTAAGGTTTAAATCAGCGACTACAGTTAGCATGTCTAACTGCAGAAGAAAAAGAAAACATGTTCATATTTCAGCCACACAGCCCTCTTTCAGCATCTTTTCTGAACCATCAGAATGCAGAATAAACCAGTGCTTGGAACTTGATGGCCAGCTAATTTGCAAACCAGGGAGATTCAGAAAAGCTCAATGCTTAAGAAACGGGGGGTCCTTACAATCAGCTCTCTGTAGCCATTGGTTCAACCTCTAGTCTCTGCCTTGTGGGAATCTGCATTTCTGTTTGGTATTTTTCACAGGCCCTTTTTTATGAGCGTCTTTCAGTAGGAAACCGAGGCGTTAGGCCATAACCAGTTCAGAACTAATCTTTCACTATGCCAGCTACAGCCTGGGCTCCATGATCAGACCCAGAAAATGGAATGAGAGCAAAGAAAGATCAAGATGGAGTCAAATACAAGAAGCAAATTGTGTCATGGACTGGATATTGGTTGAGTCTGCACTGGAAGGTCATTTTAACCTGTGGCTACATTAAATGCCGGCACAAAAATTGCTCCCAGCTGGGAAACTGGAATTTGGCACCAGGAAAAGGTATGATTAGTAGATGGCCTCTTTTGTTTATTTTCAACGAGGCCTGAACTTTGCATGCTGCTATTGCTGTTACATTTGCCTATTCCAAAGCTCTGGGTAAACAGCATCATATGCAAGGCTCCTATAATTAAAGTACCTGAATGTATGCACTAAAAGCTAGCTGCACTCAGATGGATAGTGGCCTTTCCCTCCCTCCTTTCCTGGGATATCTCCTGGTTGCTCTTCAAACCCTGTAATCACATCCATGGAGCCTCTTTTGTGAAGCAGCATTGGGGATGTAATTAGTTTGAGGTGACCTCTGGAAGAAAAAAAAGTTCAAGTTTAAAAAGAAAATATCTCTGGTTAATACTATGCAAATTGCCAGAGAGGCAATCACAGTGACTTTTAAAAAGCTACTCCCCTCCACAAGCATTTGCAATATAGGCTTATTGTCTCTGCCTCAATTTGCATCTCATTACCCAAAATCCTCCCTGCTCTTTGGATCTAACCTTTCATGGGGTACACAGTCGCAAACTGGGGGCTTCATCTAATTTGGTTATACGACTGGACAAGGACTTAATAGAGTAAAACCCTCAAAGGGGACCTATTTCCAGTTCCTCTTGGCCCACGTCAAATGGCTGAGATATGCCAGGAGCTTATTCTTTGGCCACACAGTCACTGGAAGTGGGTGTCCTTAAGCTTTTCTTATGCCAGAAGCAAACCTTGAGCTGTTTCGTGCCGAGTTCTGTGCCACATGTTCCGCAGCGGGCCTGCAGATACCCAAGGGCGTGTGTACCTCAGTGGCAGCAACAGGACTCTCTATTCCCAGATCACTTGATGATTCAACTGCAAACTGGCACTTCTGCTCTACTTTACAGTCTTCAGCTACTGCAAGGCTCCTTAGCTAACAAGGAGTTAGGATTACAGCTCTAAAGTTTTCCGACACCAGCTGTGGCCAAGTTGAAAGGATGCTTTGAGGGCCAAGCTATACATTGCCTCCCCTCTCCACCACCACCTGCCCCCGCTCCTGGTGCTGCCCCCGCAAAAAACAAACCCCACTGTTCAACAAAGAGAAGGAATTCGTCAAGTGCTGAAAAGAGGTGAGAGTGACACAGGAAGAAGTCTTCACACATCTCCCAGTTAACAAGTTAGCATGTTTTTTGGGTCCTCTGAACTTAAAGACAGAGTTTGTTTGGAACTATGAGTGCCTACCATACAAGATGGCATAACTCACATCCTAGAACAAGAATGGATTTCATATTATGATGGTCTCTCTGTAATAATTTTACCCCGGATTAGCATCACTACATTTTAGGGAACGATGGAGAAGCAAAACAAGAAATTTCTGACTAGAGAGTTACACGGGGCAATTCTGTACTAAGCTGCCGTCCACCCAATAAATGCACTAGGGCAAAATCTTGTTGTGCAGTTACTTCAATAGAAGGACAGTGGTGTAACTCCTCTGGCCACATGACAACCTCATCAACTTGCACACAGTGAGGAACTAAAGTGGTGATTTGCTGATTAGCAGCAATTTGCCACTGTGGGTGAGCTACACCACTGCCCTTTTGTCAGTATAACCATGCAATGGTATTTTGGCCCATATGCAATACATTTTAGTACAGGTTAGGCTTAAGCATAGTGCAATAGCTCTACTGTACTATAGTATCAGACCTGTGGATATTTACTAACATTGATACAACTCACCTCATCATTATTGTCATCAGGTATGTTCATATATGGTACTTGGAGAACATTCCCATTGTACCTAAGCTGTTTCAGAGTAAATGTGCAAGGAAACAAGCTGTTATGTTCATGCACAAGGTACTGTACAAGCATTTATCTCAGTAATCCTCTTTTGGACTGCAAATTCTAGAATCCCTCAGATGGCATGGGAGTTGTAGTCCAAAAAAGTGAACTTGGAATAACATTGCTATGAAAACACAGCTGCAGCAAATTCAACAGAGCCCATGGCACTTTAAATTGTTTGTTTTTGTGTGTTGTCAAGGTTTCCTCTGATTTATGGTAAATCTGTAAATTAATCATCTGTCATTAACAAGCCTACTCAGATCTAATTCTCTCTTTTCCAGTGAGTCTTTTATTGTCAGGATAGGTCCAGAGTACTTAATTTTAGCTCCTAGAGAGAGTTCTAAGCTGGAACTGATCTAGAAACCACTTATATATCTTTGCGGAAATCCATGGTATACACGCACTTTGTCTGTAAGACATTTGAGCAAGCTACCTTTCTGATACTACAAATATTTTATTAAGGTACTGACAGCTTTTGGCCTACTTTACAAATAAACTAGGGCCAGGCTTTCTCAATGTATCAACATTTTAGTCACAAATTGGGAGAGGATGCGTTTTTTATATATAAATCAGCAAGATCTTATTTAACTGTTGATAGTATCCTCACTGGCTAATCAAACTGCTAATCACAAGCCAAACAAGTGGAGATAGCTCTTAATGAATTATACAGGATTTATAGTGGCTGAGTAGCACCTACCATCATTGGGGGGGGGGGGGAGAAATCAGTTATTTTTCTGGTCCCTCTGGAAGTACATTGACAGGTGCTAGCAAATAACGGATGGAATGAGGTAATGCAGCACCAAGTTCATTTACACCATGAATACCAACCCCAGATGATGGCTAAAATCAATTAAACCTTTCCTGCATACATCTCAGGCTCTAAATATTAAACCAGAAGAGGCTAAACCCATGGAGATCAATAACAGTATGGTTATTGAATGCTGAATAGTGTCTCTCACCAGGACAGACACCAGCTGGACCACGTGGAAGCCATTTAATAGACTTTTAAACAAAGTAGGAAGATCAAAGAATAAGAATGTTAAATAGGGCTACTTGAACATAGGACATATTTTCTGTGACTCTGGAGAAATTTAATCAATGCAGCATTTATAGGCATGCAGTTTATGGTCCATCACATGCAATTATCATATTTATTTAAAGTACTTTTACCCTGCTTAAAAAGGTCTTTGTTTTCTTCCAGAAGAACAGCAAAGATGAGTCCTCCCTGGCATCCCACTGGAGGCAACTCCAGAGTCTGAGAATAGCAACAGAGAAGGCCCTCTCCTGTGTCTCCTTAACGCCTGGGCAGGGTCACAGAGGGAGATGTAGGTTTCTTTTTTTAAAATAGCTTGGGCCCAAGCAATTTAGGGCTTCATAGGTTAAAAGCAGCACCTTGATTTGGGCCTGGAAACAGACTGGCAGCAAATGGAGCTCTTGTAACAGGGGAGTTATATGTTCCCTGTAATCCTGCCAAGATGTAACTATGGCATGTGTCACTATGGTCAAATCAGACCTCTCAAGAAATGGGTGCCCGGTACACTAGTTTTAACTTAGCAAAGGTGCAAAGGTGTACACTTATTATTCTTAGCTTTAATGTTGCCTTTTTAATGATGATAGATGACTCTTCACACCCATTGTTCTTAACTTTAAATACTGTCTTGAATGTTGTCAACAGCCATTGTATATTCATTGTCTTGAAAGACAATTTTAAATATTGTCCTTCAATGTTGTAAGCTGCCTTGGGTCCTTTTCAAGGAATAAGGTGGGTAAAATTATTTGAAAGAAAGAAAGAAAGAAAGAAAGAAAGAAAGAAAGAAAGAAAGAA
>JAHTLZ010000015.1:47677674-47697906 GCA_023846285.1 Phrynocephalus versicolor | reverse complement strand
GAAAGAAAGAAAGAAAGAAAGAAAGAAAGAAAGAAAGAAAGAAAGAAAGAAAGAAAGAAAGATGTAGCAAGTGGCTGTGATAATGCTATAAAAGCAATCTGCTTCAGGCCAAAAATAGTCTATATAACTTAAAATTTAAATTCTGATTTTTAATTTTACCAATATTTATTTATTTATTTATTTATTTATTGGATTTTTATACTGCCCATCTGGCAGCAAGGTCACTCTGGGCGGTTTACAACAATTGACAAATTCAGACAATTCATACAATAAAACCATAAAATAGTAACACAATAAAAATAAAAATAATATTAAAAGTGACATAAAACAATGCATTATTATTGGGAGGCTAATCAGTTAAAATCAAGATTTAATGGGTGAACACTGAGATTGCATTGTATTTGAGGGAATGCTTGCTTAAATAACCAAGTTTTTAATAGTGTTTTAAAGGCAGCCAAAGAGGGGGGCAGGCAGATGTCTAGTGGAAGGTTATTCCACAGGCGAGGGCCAATGGCGGAAAAGGCCCTATTTCTTGTTTTTTTCCTTTCAGGCCTCTCGTGGTATTAGTTGCCTCGAACGCCTAGCCTGGGAGGATCAGGTATTATGGGTGGTTTTCAATGGGAGAAGGCTCTCTGACAAGTAGCGAGGTCCTAAACCGTTTAGGGCTTTGTATCCATATTTTTACACTGTGGAATGGTCTGATAGAAAAAGAAAGAAAGAAAGAAAGAAAGAAAGAAAGAAATGGAAAAACTTGGTGTTTTGTTTGCTTGTTTGTTTGTTTTAGAGGCAAAATAATTTATTTGAGCCAGCTTTTGGGATAGTTTATTGTTTATTTAATCAAAACATGGGCACTGGGCCACATAATAGCCCTGAGTGGAACTCCTAAATTCCTGCTACCCAAGTAATATGACAACCCTTCTGTCAGGTAGTCTGTCATGTGGCAGCTGCAACGTGAGAAAAAGTCACGTGCAATCCAAAAAGTTTGAAATATTTAAGAACTGCTGACCTGCTACAATACTAGATACTTGGTGGGCCCATTATGTTCTATCATAATTAAGTAAAATTATCCAGGTAGGCTAAGGGAAAAGTAACACAGATAAAAGTTCGCTGAATGACCAAGCTTAATTAACTCTGCTGAAATGCAGACTCTCAGTTGAAGTGGCCATTCTCCATGCCGTCTAAGTGCAGGTTAATTTACTCTCTTGCTTAAGCTTGTGAAGATAATTGCTGGAGAAAGGTATTGACAGCTATCATTGAAAATCCTGAACCAATAAGAAGGGGGAAAATGCATTACTTCCATTAAATTGTCTCATACCAGCAACAATTTTAGAATGTGTTTGTTAATATGCTCTGACTAATTTCTTGGAAGGGCTTTAAATGATTAGGGAAAGCAGAAGGGATGTGTTGGAACCATGTCAATATAAATACACCAATGAGAGATGATAGTACCCAGTTGAAGTGCAGATTCATGAAATGCTGGACACTGAAAGCAATCAAGAATGCATCTGGCCAGAGGCTTTGAAAAGCTACTTTTTAGGCTGGGACTTACAGATAAAAGGCAAAAATAATAATGAAAGAAAGCTCCCACTTTCTTTAGCAGGTTTATGGCAGTAGTGGAGACATCATCTACACAGAGTCTGTTCTGCATCTATGCAAGTTGTCTCAGCTCTATCTAAGTCTAGAATATTTGGGACATTCTATTATGGATCCTGCCTTCTTGATGACAATCCGGGATCTTCAGGCATCTTTTCAGAAACGCATCATCATCACACTGGCTTCTGGTCTGTGTCAGTTCACCAAGCCACCCATCTATCTAAAAATGAAAATCAAAATCTTTCCCGTTTAGTAGTTGTAGTGAGGCCGTTGCCTTGCCCCTCTGAATACGATCATATTTTTTTGTCTTACATGAGTCCTGGAAAACATTTTCCTGTAAAGCATCTTGTTCCAGCAGTGCAGAACGTTGGCGTTGCTAAGCGCTCCCAGCGGCCAGGAGCCAATAAGAAGATGCCACATCAGTCATCTAGGCTAGAGGGGCCAAGATCATAAGGAATTTTTTTTTTAAATAGTCAAGAAAGCTCCACTGTGATGAAGAAAATGTGGTCATTTAAAAACTCTTTTGAGTAATGGGGCCACCTCCCTGCTGCTCAAATCAACTGCTGCATCAACTGGCTGATTTTAACAGCTGGAAACACAGTGACAGTTTTTAAAAGAGAGTAGGTTTTTTTTAAAATGTCACATTCATATTCAACAACAGTAATGGTCTATTTAAGGCACATTGTTCCCTTTTTTGCCTCTATTTTCACATCATGCTGGTTGGGCTGTGAAGCCAATGCTCACCTGGAGATGGCAGGCACTCAACGCCAGTGTGATGGGCCTGTTGGAAGTGACACACGTGTATGGAATTGGCAAGGGCACACATATATTGCAACTCATTATTCAGGGTTCCTCATCACCTCCTAGTTACATTCCTGGTCTTGATTTGGTTGTAGGCTTAATCAGAAAACACAAGAAAAGCAAGGGCTATTAACCTTAGTACCAGTGGAACACGTCATCAAATTTTCTAGAATCTCAGTGTCAAGCAAACTGGGTAGTTGATATTAACATTAAATTAATAATAGTTTTCAGGGAGTTAGCAGGTGTTTTTGCGGTTGCTGCTGGTGGGGGTGGGTGGGTGGGGGTTTGTTTTGTTGATTTGCTACAACCAAGAGTTTTAAATAAAACAGAGTCAACTAACTCTGCTAATCCTAATGCTACTAGATCTGGCCTCATCCAGCTACTGACGTGGAATATTGCGGGCTGGAGACAACGCTCGTTAGACCCGTCTTTCTTGGAGTTTCTTACCTCCTTTGATCTTATTGCCCTGCAGGAGACCTGGCTGCCTAATGAGGAGCCGATCCACTTACCAGGTTTTATTTCATGGTCATCTCCAACATTAAGATCCAGCTCCAGAGGTCGGGCCTCAGGCGGTCTATCCATACTTGCCAAAGCTGAGCTGGGCTGGCAGGGACAGGAAATTATCTCTGAGGATGCAACTTATTATCTAGCGATTAAGTTCTCTTTCAAAAAATATATATGGATAATGGTGAATGTATACCTCCCACCTTATTCCTCTTTGTACTATCACCCACATATGTGGGCTAATTTGGAAAGCTTTTTAATCAAGCTAAACTTATCCTGCCCGAATGCCACAGTGATTTTAGTAGGCGATTTCAATGCCAGAATTGGGCCATCTTTAAGACTTGCTGCACAGCGGGGTAAAATCCTCGAAGAATTCCTTCTGAATCAAGTCCCATGGTCTTCTAGGGACGCTAAAAGAAATGAGGCTGGTTCCAAGTAACTGTCATTGATTTATAATTGCAACCTTTATATTTTAGGGGGCAAAGAACCGGGTTTTGTTTATCCATTTACTTATCATTCAGGTAACTATAGTAGCGTACTGGATTACATCTGTGTTTCATATGATAGTACAAACTTATTCTCAGACATCCAAGTATTAGTGAGGGAAGACAGTGACCACCAACCTATTAAGGTCCAGTTCTGGGGCTGTTCAGACTCTAGAATTTATACCCCACTTGATGAAATCTTCACCTCCAATGTTGAAGTTCGGCAAAATAGGAAGTTAACCTGGGCCAAGGTAAACATGGAGGCATTGGCCAATTTCTTGAACTCTGAGCAGGCAATACATTGGAACTCTGAAATTGCCTCTAATTCAGCTGACTCTGTCACGGTCATGTCCTATTATGCCGAGCTATGCAACGCCTTAAAAGTCCAATTTCTAACATGAAATGCTCCTTCTAAGCAATATTTGAATCACAGGTCACCCTGGTTTGATTCGGACTGTCATCTAAATAGAAAACATCTAAGAGCAAAAATGCGTCAATCTTTGATCTCGCCTTCTGCAGTAAACCATACTGAAATGTTAAAGGCAAGACACACTTACAAAAAACTTATTTCTAAGAAAAAAGCTATTTATAAAGCCAAAATTTGGGCTGATCTGGAATTGCAAGCAAAGGAGAAAAATTCTATTTTCTTTTGGAACACGGTTTCGGGTCTCCTGAAGGAACGTACTTTCCATCTTGATTCTCACATCCCAGTTGCAACATGGGAGGAGTACTTTGCTAATTTATTTATGGCTCCTCCCGAGGTTACTGAACAAACTTATCTTAAGGACTCTTTGTCAATTAATGATTTCCCAGCCTGGCCCCCAGTTGCGATGGCTGAGATTGTTTCTATCATTAAATCATTGCAACCCAATAAGGCCCCAGGTGAAGATTTCCTTCCCCCTGAACTTTTTAAATCTTATATTGACTGGTGGGCTCCCCTATTAGCAGGGCTGTTTTCTCACAGAGATGCCACAGGTATTATTCCATCAGGCTGGGAAGTTGCCATCAACATCCCCTTGCATAAGAAGGGTGCCAAAAATGATCCCAGAAACTATAGACCTATTAGTCTAATAGGAATAGTTGCCAAGATGTATGCAAAACATCTGTTAAACAAAATGGCTGATTGGTTGTTGGAAATAAATATTTTAGTAGAGGAGCAAGCTGGTTTTAGACCTGGCAGATCTACGATTGATAATTGTTTCGTTCTTCACCACCTTGCCACTAGACAAATTGCCAAGGGCAAGAAATTATATGCTGCCTTCATTGACCTCAGCACTGCTTTTGATTCTATAAACAGAGAAGTATTGTGGGAAAAATTGGCTAGTTATAACATGGATCCTAGGCTCCTTATTTTAATCAAGGCCCTGTATTCAAACACGCAATTAAAAATCTGCGTAGGCCCCAATGGCTCTCTTTCTAAGTCTATCTTTTCATACAAGGGCGTTAGGCAGGGCTGTATTCTAGCGCCTATGCTATTTAATCTTTATGTTAATGATTTACCTGGTTACTTACATGATGCCTCTACTCATATGTTAAAAATTTATGATAAATTTTTAAACATCTTGCTTTATGCTGATGATATGGTTTTGTTGCCCCATACACAGGTAGGCCTAAGAAGGCTGTTACAAAAATTGAACACCTACTGTGTTAACAACTCTTTAGTTATCAACAGATCCAAATCAAAAGTAATGGTATTCAGTAAACGTATTGTGTTACATAATTGGTTTATCAAGGGAGAACCTATTGAACAGGTCAACACGTTTACTTACTTAGGAATCACTTTTACACATACTGGCTCATGGCTAAATCATTTTAAAAGAAGTGCACATAAGGCGGAAATTAGTGTAAATCATTTGCACAAATTAATTAGTTTCAATTGCCCTAGTTCTTTACTACCGATACTGAAAGTTTTTAGGGCCAAAATTGTACCTATGTTGACATATGGAGCGGAAATCTGGCGCTTAACTAAAGCTCCCCAGCTAGAATTAGTCCAGACACGTTTCCTTAGAAGAATTTTGGGGACAGATAAAAATACCGCTGCCTACGCTGTCAGGGCGGAATCAGGTGTTCATTCTCTTTCTAGTTATACCGTAACGAGAGCCTTTTCGTTTTGGCTGAAGATACAGTCTTTAGGCTTTGATAGATTCCCCAAGCTCTGTTTAGTAGAACAGACAGCATCTGACTACTCTAATTCTTGGGCTAAACAAATTCGTATCATTACTGCCCATTTCGGGCTTTTAATTCAGAGCCAAATTTTACATGTCAACCAGGCTAAAGAAATCTTCCTTCAAAGAGCCTTAGATCACAGTGCTCAATCAGACCTGGAGCTGCTTTCCAAAAACAGAGCCTTGGGTTGGCTATCTAAGAATAAACTGATATTCCATTGTGAAAAATACCTTACAATTAGCCTGCACCATTCCCTCAGAAAGGCTTATACTAGATTAAGGTTCGAACTTTTGGAGTCTATGAATAAATATGGTCGCTTCCATAATTGGCCGTATTGTGATAGAACTTGCATATGCGGTGCTCCAGTCATTGAAGATATCACTCATATACTATTTGACTGTGAGTTATACTCTGCTCTTAGACAACATTATCTTTCAAACATATTGGCCAATACCCTTCATTGGAATGTGAATTACAGACTCTCTCTCCTGCTAACTAGTTCTACCGTGCAGGTTGTTCGTGCAGCGGCCAGATTTATACACAAGGCAACAGTGGTGAGATCTGCTTATATTGATCAAATTGGAGTTCCATGTAAGGGTGATGCTGATCTATAAATTTTAACATTCACGGATTTTACTGTCTGTAGTATAATTGGTTTTTATTGTGCTTTGTATCTTATATCTTGTACTGATATGGCCTTGTTTGGCTAATCAATAAACATATTCGATTCGATTCGGTTTGTTTTGTTGATTTGATACAACCAAGAGTTTTAAATAAAACAGATTTATCAAACATCGTCTTTCAGGCCACATTGTTAAAAAAAAATAGTTTTCTTCAACCTGCCACAAAGCTCCCTGCTGTTAAAGTTGCAAATTCATTTATTGCCCCTTGAATTTAAACATTACTCTTGGGGATTTGCAAATTAAAACTTAGAGCCCCGCTACTACCATAAGGGAAAAATATTCTTTTTAAAAAATCCAGTGAGAAGAAATAGGGAAAAAAGAGATAATGACACAAGATACCCTTGCAGTTAACCCCTCTTCCAATTTCAAACTTAGTGGTCTCTTCCAAAATCTTTTTTGAACATAAGTAGGAAGCTACAACTACCACACACCTGGATACCAGTAATAAAAAGCTGCTCTACTTCATACCATAATGCATATAAGTAAGGCCTCTATTCTTTCCTGATAGTCGTGTCTATATCTATTTCACAAAGAATATAGCAATTTAAGACAGCTCTGTTTAAAAGTAGTCTTAGGGACATATGTTTTGTCGAATTAGAATGGACCTGCCAATTTGGGAAGCTGTGCTGAAGGAGGGAAGGCAAATAAGGAAGGAAATAGAACCTGCTTTTTATTTTGTTTTGTTAAATTGGCAAAGGAGCTATAAATCGCAGAAAGGAGGAGAGGCGAAGAATGACACCCCAAGCTTAAATGCTAATACAAACAGAACTAAGTTTATAGTCCTGACTTCCCTTACAGAGAAGCACACTTACTGGTAATACTAATTATTAAGAATTCACTGATTAACATAATTAAATAATTAGTAAACAGCACATTGCTATATAAAATAGTCTGCACTCTGATTTGTTCACAGGAAAGAGGGCATAACATTGGACTATAACTGTCCATAACATAAATACAAAAGTAAAAAAAGAATGTTTTTCAGGTGTAGTGATACATTTCCATTCCACATTTTTTTCCACCAGAAAGGTTAACTTTGTGCCACAACAGGAATTTGAGACCATGTTTCCTGAGTCTTCATCCTGCCTTCTAACCACTAACATTCCAACTTGAATGCTGCAAAAATTACAATAAAGATCTCCCAAAAGAGAAACATTCCAATTCTGCTAATGGCAGTGTTAGCAAGGCAAATGTTTTGGAGTCACCATGTGTGGTTATAATAACTGATGAACATATAGCTGCCTCTCTCAAGTCTCTAGGGCAGTGGTTCCCAACCTGGAGGTCGGGACCCCTTTGGGGGGTCGAACAACCATTTCACAGGAGTCACCATGAGCCAGTGAAGAAAAAGGCAAAAACGGCTTGGGTCTGGACGAGGGGGGGGGAGAAAGAGTGAGTTACAGCTTGATAGGTAAGAGGGGATATCAGTCAATGGCACTGGAGGCTGTGATTGGCTGAGGGTGCCTGTAGAGGGAGGTTCTCTATGACACCTGCGGCAGTGGCCTGCCAAAGGGGGCTTGTGGCCTCTTCCAAGCAGGGCAAGAGGTCACCACAACATGAGGAACTGTATTAAAGTGTAGCAGCATTAGAAAGGTTGAGAACTACTGCTCTAGGGGAAGAGCATCTCAGAAGGCTTTATCTTACTACTAGAGTAAAAGGTGTAAAAATCAGTAAAATTAGTAAAAAGGTGATGCATTTTGATTTGTTATTAATCAAGTTTGACCAATCCCCAAAATGAATTTAAAATTTTTTCTGATGATTGATAACTCAATTTGTAAATTAACACTTTAAAACCCTATGAAATGACTTCCAAAGCACCTAGAGACACCAAATTTGCAGGAAAATTTGGGATCTGGATGTCTGGCTTATGTGCCCTTAAAGAGGGGCCCCAGAAAAGTGCCCCCTCCAAATACCTAGAGGTTTGCAGAAACGCCTCCATGACTCTTCTCTACAACCTCTCCAAGTTTGGTGCAGACTAGAATTCAAACATTTGAGTTATACACCCACAGATTGCAACCCCCCCCCCCGGAAAATTCCATTTAGCACCTGGCTTGGGGAAAACCCAATCTTTACCAAAGTTTGAAGGATTGCAGAGAGTCAGGGGACGCTTCTGTGAAAGTATGATGTCTCTAGGAACCTGGGGTGGGAGGTTCATCAGAGGGTCTTTTTGGGGGGTGCATAACTAGGACACCAAAAGCACAATTGTGCCCAAACTTGGAAGGAGTATAAAGAAGAGTTGGGGGAAAGTTTCCCTGTAAATTTGATTCTCTGGGTGCTTTGGGGAGGGGCACTTTGTATCCCAATGAACTGACAAAGTAAACTTTGCTAATAAGTTATCAAATTATATTTGTTGGGAGTATCAATTTGTACAAATACAAAATGAGAAATTAGTGATTTTAAACACATTTTGCATTTTGTTTTTCACTCCATGCTGATCTCCCATCGCTACAAGTTCTCTAGTCTTAGAACAATCACATTGATCATGTTAGATATTAAATACATTATAGAAGTCCAGACAACAGGAAAGCTGATAGAATTGGCTGCTGGAATTTTAAATAGGTATTATATTTTATTGTGTCACAAAACCAGTTATAAACTTGGATCAAGTAAAGCAAAGCATGCTGTTCTATACTGCCCCATAATGTTTAAAGCACTCTCTGGGTAGTTTGCAAGGTAATTATGCAGGCTACACACTGCACTACATAGGTACTGTACTCATTTTACTGACCACAGAAGCAGTGATGGGGGGGGGGCACTGAAATTCAGTTTACTCAGGGTTTTTCAGAGGCATAAACTTCCTTCAGCCCCAGAATTCTCTAAGGCAGTTACTTCACGCCCGGTTCGTCCCTCCTTGCTGTCCCGCTTGGGACCAGTACAAAAAATCTTACTTCACGTCCATAGCATGATAGCAAAAAGTTGTCTCGACCACGGCCCCATAACCGGGAACAGAGTGTGACAAGCCGTACCTGCCCCTGTGCTGGGGAATTCTTTTGTCTCTGTTCCTGTTCTGAGACAAGGTTCTGGGAGGTAACAACTGTCACGCAACGAAGGCAATCTTCTGCTTGTTAACTTGCATCCGTCCATTTCTCTTGTACTTTTGAGTGCTGTGGATCGAAATTTTGAATAGACAAAGCACAGGGGGTGTGGTGCACCCTTTATTTTTATGTTTTTTATTTTCAAAAAAGCAGATCTTGTCACGAAACAAGGCCGTGAAATAACACTTGTCACGAGACAAGTTATCACGACTGTGAGTAAGCAGAAACAGGGACTGAACAGGGACAAAACCACGTGACCATGAATAACGCTGCCATGGTACAAACATAATCGCGGAAGAAGGTAGGACGTGAAGTAACCGCCTAAGTATGCATTAGTACTATGGTGGGTCCAGCCTCAGCCCCCAGTTCTTAGACGGCTGGATAATGAGACAAATGTAGCAAATGAGAAGCTGCTGCCATAAGAGTTCATTTCTGTCACTGCTGTTATTAAACTTAATCTTTGCTCATTCCCATAGATACAAATCCACATTGCTCATATTTTTCAAGGCTACCATGCCTCACAGTTTTCATGCCCTCTCGGGACGAGATGGAGCTGAAAGGTTGTCTAAAAACACTGGATTGTCTTTCGGAAGGCATTTTACACTTCTTCTTTTCTCCTTGTTCTCAGATTGCTTAGGAACAGCTCAAGTGGTCATTAATCATGAGTTGAGATAAATGTACTGGAGACATTCAATGCCAGCCTCACCATTTGAAGATTAACATTATGACACTTGCTGAACTTGGTTAGTGGATCTTTTTAAAAGAAGCGGGCTGAAGGGGGGAAAACACTACTGGCAAAGTGTTCCTTTAGACTTGCACTTAAGACACCAAACCCCTAAGCAGTGAAATGGCTCCAGAATATCCATAATTACTGTAATGGGATACAGTTGATTGTCTGTGAAATACAAAGTGCAACTCCAATGCCGAGTTAATCAAAAGGTTCTTTACAGAGACCCGGTGTTCACCATCATGCATACGCTTCCCCAACATTCTTCTTTATAGAAATATGACAGTGTAGAGTGTAGACAAATGTAGAATGTGGAAAAGTTACTTTCTTGGACTACTGTTCCCAATAGCCATGCTAGATGGGGATTCTGAACTCCATCCTCCAAGAAAGTAAAGTCCAGAAAAGGGACCAACACGGAGATGACACCAGTGATTACAGTTGACCCCTGTATGTTTGTATAACATAAAATCTGTACAACATTAAAAATTCCAGAGATAGGGTTAATTTGCTTAACAGAATTGTTTATGGGGCAAATCCATACAACATAAAAATGGTTGTGATTAGGGATTACTCCGTTTGCAATGCATTCCTATGGGAAATTTGTATAAAGGAAAGATTGCTTAACATAATTTCATTTGGAACGAACTAATTCCTTTATACAAGGTGCCACTGTACTCTGCTGTCTATGAAATGTTTTTCAGATTGTACTTCAGCTAACCAACATTGATCTCAGTATAATTTATGGTGATGTCCACTGAGAAGAACTGAGCCTGAAAAGGGCAGTGCCCCCTCTTATCAAATTAGAGGTAGTGACAGAAACTCTTTAGTCTGAAGATTTGTAGAGTCAGTGAATTAATGAGTTGTTTAATTTCTCCCACTCATTTCACTCACAGGCTTTGAAAACTATTTCGGTATGTTATGTCCACATATTATATACTAACAGCATTCTTGAAGCTTTGCATGGAAATAGTCATCAGATCGGACGACAAAACATGGCTTATAGACTTTTAGTTTTCTCAGAAGGAGAGAGGAATAATAGAAGTGGATCTCTATTAATCTGGCAGCTTGCCACAGAGGTCAAAAGAGAATATATTTCTCTAAGAAACCTTTCTGTGTCTCCCTTGGCCAGTGGTGGTGAACCTTTGGCACTCCAGATGTTTTGGACCACAACTCCCAGAATTCCAGGCCTGTACTGCCAATGACAAAGGACTGTGGGAGTTGTGGTCCAAAACATCTGGAGTGCCAAAGGTTCGCAACCACTGTCCTAGGCACTTTAGTGGCTGAAATCCTACTGCAGGCATACCCAAACTTGGGCTCTCCTGATGTTTTGGACCACAACTCCCTGAATTCCAAGCCTGTTTTTCCAATGGCAAAGGACTTTGGGAGTTGTGGTCCAAAACATCTGGAGGGTCGAAGTTTGGACATGCCTGTCCTACTGTATAAATCATACCTGTAATGATGACATCATCATCACCAACAGCTGGTTACTTTCTATAACTAAATACATCTTTCCTGCAGCTTGTCCAAATTCTATGTAAATCCTTTCATTGTGTGAGAGCTGCAGTTTAGAAAGAGGAAGTCTCTAATTACCAAAAATGTTCTGTATGTCATCTGCTGTACTAATATAGTCTGTCAGTGAAGACTTCCCCCTTCCCCCCTTGTCCCCACTGCTTATACACAGTGAAACAGATTAAGCAGGAATCAGGAAATCCATAGGACAGCAGATTAATGAAATTGCCCTCTGCCAGTGATGACATTACTCTTCTGCTGGCATCATTTATGCAACAGGATTTTCAGCCAGTACAAAGAGAGGTAAGTTTTGTAAATGCTTTTGGAAATGGCAAACATTCTAATGACTTCACTTCCCCCCCCCTCCTTCTCTTGTTCCTAACCATGACTCTTTTGCACAGTGCTACTTCCACTACATTTGTTCTCTCCACAGCATTTTCCTCCTCTGCTTTGTCTTGGTGTCCTTCCACCTCCAGTGCCTCCCGAGTTCTATCGACAGTATGGACTCTTCATCTTCTCTTACAGCCTTAAGCAAGGACACTCACCACTTCACCACTTCTTCTGCTTTTTCCACCAACAGTGGGACCAGTTTGCACTTGCTGCAATGTGGATGCCGTGTTGATTTCAAACAAAAATAAATAAAATAAAATAAACATTGCACACACTCTGCAGGACCCCATCACTGAAGTGTCTCTTCCCTCCATCATCCCCATTACCTTTTTTCCCTTCTGTTTGTCCATGAGCATCCTTTCTAATGTCTTGTCTGGCTTGAAGGATGCTGGGAAAGTTCACTAAAATATAATTATATTCAGAAACAAACAAACAAAAAACCTTTGTTAGGGGTCTCCCCCAACCAAACTCCCTGGTACCAAATTCCTGAAAACACTTGGGAAAACACCTTGGGAAAATTCCCTGGGTTTTTCCTATATTGAAAAATGAAATTTGATCAGTACTTGCTTCAACAGCTTTCTCCCTACAATATTTCACCTTTCATTTTGAGAATGATGTATCCAGCATGACTCTTTGCAATTTAAAACTAACACATTTCTCTCACGTTTTACAATGTCAAGCAAGCTCCTTAAGATAAAAGTGAGCGACCGTCATCGCTTTTCACACACTGCTTACTGGCAACACTGATGAGTTTTGGGTGAGAAAGGCCAGTTTCTAAACTAGCTTATTTCTTCTGATAAAAAGTGCTACATATATAACAGCCTTACAAATGACAGGAGATAAAAATACAACAGAGTAAGAGGCAGGAGGACTTAAGGAATACACACACACACACACACACACACTAAATGAAGAGAGTGAGTGACAGAGGACATCTCTAGCAAAGAAGAACAAAGAGCAAGGACAGCGCAGTAACAGGAGGAGGGGCTGTTGTTGTCCAGGCAGTGACCCAGGAGAAACGCATTATTTCAGCGCTTCATTCATGGGCTCCGACGGCCTTCACCTTGATGTCCATTTAATGTCATCCTTTTCAGCGAGCGTTCCTATGATCTGGCAATTATCTTTCACGTACAAAAGAGCATCTCTGCGTTACAAACAGTCTCCCCTCACCAACTCTGTTATAGATCAATATCTCCTTAAGGCCTTGTGCTATTGTTTGGGGGAAAATATATTGATTTCCCCATGGAACAGGGAAGGGACAGGGGACGGGGAAGGGCAAGCAGTGCACAGGCGCTGGACTCTGGCTGAAGGAAGCATGTGCTACCACCAGGAAGGAGATAGTGATTCTACACATCTTGACTGCATTTTCACCTACACTGTCCATCCTTGAAGACTAGAAAAGGAGGGGGAATTTGAATCCCTGCTGCCTACAGGCCAAATCTCTTTCCAGGGGGTCTGAGAGAGGTTCCGTTTTCTTGAGTTTCTGTAGACTGTGTCTCCAAATGCATCGGCTTAGTAACAAACTTAATTGCTTGTGCAGTCCCTTTTGACAAACCGTGGCTTATATCACTGTAAGCAGTAAATGAGTAAATTTTGCAACATGCTCTGAAGGAAAGCAAACAATGGTTTGGAAAAACAGAAGACAAGTAATTGTGAAGAAGAGACTTGGCCAGGTTCCCTCACTACTGGCCATAGTCCCAAAGCAGCGGCTAGTAACACTGCTGCCAAAAAAAGAAAAGAAAAAAAAAGCATTTGTCTACTGCTCTGAATACACCAATCTTGCTTGAATTTGTAAGCTAAGCAAATTTAGACTTGGTTACTGCTTGGATGGGAACCCACTAAAAACCTCCAGGGTTTTTAAGATAAAACATTGAAAGCATCCTGCCTGAAATCATATACAGATAGAATAAATAAAACATTATGAGCAAATGTTAGAATTGACAGTACTGGGCTAGAGTCACCAATGGTCTGTCAGCATCCTATGTTTCGATGAACTTGATGGAGGGAGCACCTGTCCATGACCAAGGCACTTGTCCAGGAAGACCCCATCCATTCATCTGCCTTGTATGTGCACAGAATTTGCCTCTCTTTCTTAATCTAGAGAGGGGAACAACGACCAAATATTCATGATGAAATAAGGCTGCATTGCAACACTAAAGGAAATTCTGGAAGGGGGTTGAAAATGCCAACCTCTGTAGAGGGATGCTTCAAAAGAAGATGGAACTAAAGAAGGCGTGGAATGCAAATCAATGCATCACTGTTGGCTTCCTTAAGAGAATATCTTTGTGTTTGCTCTTAACAGTGTTGACTTGTGTTGCCCTACCCATAGAAGAAGCAATGGTGTGGGGGACTTATGGGACATGTGAACACTTTGGGATCTGTTCGAGCTCTGTGATGCTATCATAGGAATTGAGATGAGTGAGAGATTTAATTGTAGCAAAAGCACTTACATGCCTATATTTGACCTTTTGCTATACTGTATATAGGCCATAATATTTCTCACTGAGCAGTCAACATGTTGCAGGCAGCTAATAATCTGTAGGCAAGCTGTACTCTTTCACCGCTACGTTCCTGTAGATAGAGAACCATGTCTTTTGATTATGGGGTTAGGCAATATCTGGTTTCCATTCTTCAGCTGTCATGGTTTCAGAGGTCTACACTGTTCCAGGAAGATTGGGACTTTGAGATTTAACTTTACTGTTGAAGGAAAACTTCCAAAACACAGCCAAACAGCTTGAAAAACTCACAACTATTTACTGTTGTTTCTCAGAATGGATTTTCTACAGGAAGAATGCCTTCCTGCTATGCCAGCCAGGGCACTACCATATGTTTTCAAGTTTTTAAGTTCCGGATGCTTAGATTTATCTTGCTCATTTTCATAAACAAATTCATTTTCCATTAAAATAATCCGATGTGTCCTCCTCTGCATAAATTCCAAATGGATATATCTCATCCCACATTATTGCCAAAGGCTTGTCAGGTGGGCTCCCGAATATGATGACTGACTATTTAGGCAATGGCGTGAGCAATGACCCTAGCTAAGCAGCAGCTCTGGGCATGACTGTATTGGAGACGTTGGAGCAACCCTGGTTCCACTTAAGAAGCTCTTATCTTCAATAGAAACCAGTTTATCTCACACTTGGGTTGATCCTTCCATTCATAAGGGGGACATATCTTGCCCAGTGAGAGGAATCCAGGCAGCACTTTTGATTGCTCAAATTTCTACTCTAGTTATTGATTCCCCACCACCACTTTGCATCTCCTCCCCAGGGTATTGTCACAGCAATTATTCTGTGGGCCATGGCAACCCTTCTACTTTTTAGTTAAGTTTGGAAAGGGGCATACCACTGCAGCAATATATAAATACATAAGTATTAAAAACCATGTATTTTCCTACCAAAGACTTAGATGTAGAGCTATGTTAGAAACAATACAGGTATAGATGGGTACTCCCTTATATGTGACATATTGGTGCATTAGGAGAACATTTAAAAAAAACGAGTGCAAAGATGAAAATGGAGGCAAGGTTCCTTCTATTGTTATAATCCACTGCATACACCACAGGGTTTTCATTCAAAAGAGAATGCTGCCCACAGCTTTATTTGGGATGAATTAAGCAGTCACATTGACGACTGAACAGGACAGTCACAAGCACTTCCCATTGCACCAAATATATTGCAGGCCTAGAGCTGTTGTTACAGAACAGAGCGGGACAACGTGCAAATTGACAGGATGGATCACCCTTGTTGAAAACACATGCGGTCATCAGGACACAGGAGGATCCAACATGCACCAAAAGCAAACTAAATAGTGAGCTATATGCCCATCTGGTAGCCCTCTATGAAAAGTGATCAAAGCTCTCAAACAAGATACTCAAGAGCCTTATTGCTCTCTTAATTCAGCAGGTAACCATAGTTACTCATTTGTTGGGATATATATGTATTTATAAAATCACGTATGTATGTTACACTTCTGCCCAGCAAAACTTCCCAGGTGATTTATAGTATATTACATTCATTTTTTAAAAAATGGAATGGTCAGAATCCTACTGTGTATGGATTGTCTTACTTGCTGCTGATAAGGGGGCTGAGGCATGTCTGAGTCATGTGCCAGGCTGGGTGCTCAACTGCCTCTGAGATGCTTAACTGCAGAACTAATTCTATTTGAAATTAACTTTCTAAACTCTGGGATATTTCAGTTTAGGTGTGTTCCCCAGTGGTAAATGAGGTGTCAAGCAAAAACGTATTTAAATTGGCTTATATCCCCAGGTTTCTTGGTTAAAGGAAAAGATTGCACTTCCACTAAGGTTCCTTCCCCATTTTAATCTAATGCAGCAATACCATGGTAGAATGCAGCAATACCATGTTAGAAAAGTTAATAAATACAGGGGAAACAATATCAAGCCTCCATGTCAATTGTTCACAGAGCATTAGCAGGAATAACACGTAGAAGCTGACCAAATAATAGACTTTTAATTCATGTTATAATATTTCCTCTTGGGTCTTGCATTTGGAGAATAGTGAGGTATACAGAAAAAATTGTTAGACTAAAAATTAAAAGAAGTCGTATACATGGAAGTAATCCAAGGAGAGAATTGTGCAGTTGCAAAACAGTAATTTTGGGTTGGAAAGGTGGGTGTCATCTTATATATGGGGTTGTCTTATAGACGAGAAAATATGGTAAATAAAGCAAATACATTTAATTGCCAAAGTTTGGAATTACTGATTTTTCTTCCTTGAACATTCCCAATGTTTGGGTTGAATAACAGTTCTTTTTAAATGTGTTGAAACTTTGCAGCTGCTCACTTTCAAATTAAATCCTGTTTCTTAACCATTTCTTTTTAATGTAGTGCCCAGTGCTTATTAGAGATGGGCACGAAAAGTCAAAATGGCGTTTCGTGTTCATTATTCAGGCCCTGGGGCCTGCTTCATTTCGTTTCCGTTGTTCGGGGTCCCGGGGGCAACTTCATTTCCAGTTCTTCATTTTTCGGGCTCGGCAAGCCTGCCAGCGGGAGAGCATTCCTGAGGCCGCGGGGAGCCCTCCCTGGGCCAGGCGCTGCTGGAGCCGGAGGCAAGCCTCCTGGCCAAAGCCGTCCTGCAACCACAGGGAGGCCTCCTGGGGCCGGGCACCACCGGAGGGCTCATTCACCAAGCGGAGATCGCTGGACAGGGAGCTGAATCCGGTTTCTGCACGCGGAGGCGGGATCACAGCCCCCTCTCCAGCGATCCCTTGGGAGAAAGCCATGGCCTTGGCTCCGCTTGGGAGACGAAACCGCAGCCCTCTCCCGACCACTCTCTGCCGTGGGGGATGACAGCCGAGCTGGCTGTCATCCCCTCGCTGCAGAGACTGGAGATTGAGATAGCCGCGGCCTCACCTCCACTTGCAGCGGTGAGACCGCGGCCCTCAGTCTATGGACTCTGGACTGATATCCACAGCGGGGAGGTGACAGCCAAGCCGGCTGTCACCTCCCTGCTGTGGAAACCCGTTTAGAGAGAGCCCCGGTCCCACCTCAGCATGCGGAGGTGAGAACGGGCTCTGACAGTCCTCGCCTGCTGTGGCGATGACAGCTGGGCTAATTTGTTCTGGTTCTGTTCGGTTCGTTCCTAAATTACTTTGGGCTTTGTTATTCATTCTGTCCCGTAATGGAACAAATAACGGATAACAGAACGATTTTTTTTTCATTTTGTGCCCATCTCTAGCGCTTATATAGTGAGATTTGGAGGCTAAGGTTGTAACACTTGCCCTCTTTGTGAACACACACACTTCTAAAAATACAAAAAGCTACGATATTAAACAATGATATATTGTGTGTTATCATATTAAAGAAAACAAGAGAAGCCAGCAGCAAGGAATGTGTCTTGAATCTAAATGTACACATTTACAAGGTAAACGTTCACAGAATCACAGCCTGGCAATTCTAATTGAGATTTCCTCTCCCCACCACCCCCAATTCAAACTCAGTCATGAAAGGCTGCCAAATTCACATTCCTGTGTATCTCCTCAGTTCCATTGTATGCCATCCATTTTCTAACCTAGAAGAGGACTTAAAAGGGAAACTGTTTATTCCATGCAACTCAGGCAGTAATTTTCATTAGTCACCTGACCTCCTGCTTCGTCTGTGCCATGAAAATGTGGACTTAATTTATCATAGAACAAAAAAGGGAGAGAAATACTGCTTTGACAATATTATCTTGGCTGATCTTTAGGAGAAGAAGAGGGTCATAAACATGGAGTCCAATGGGCATCTCTCCTTGTGTAAATGAGCATGTAAGTGTTCCTGCTTTGTTGCCTTCGAAGGGTTAAAAGAAATTTCTGTTCAGAGCCCATTAGCATAGAATGAGGCATGGTGAGAATTCGACCCCTTTCCCCCACTGCAATTGTTTTAGGCACTGTAGGAAATTCAAAATAATAGAATAAACAGGGCATTAGCTTGTTCTGATATTGACTTCCAAGCCTCTAAAATGGGATTCTGGGTAGGAGCTAATAGAGACTACTGTGCTTCTTCCCTCTGTGAGATGGCACTGCTATCCTAAATCTCTTCTCCTGCCTGCTGCAAGGACCCCCTCCATCCCTACCAGATGCCTTATCCCTCCTGCTAAAATTAACAAGTACCAAGATTCAATTGCTAAGGAACCCCAAATACGGCATGGTTTCTTGTCACAGCATCCTCTAGACATTAGCCCCTGTTTCAAACATCACAATGGAATACGTCAACTTAAAGAGGCAAGGGTTTTTAAAAGGGAGAGTTCCAACCTGTACTTGTAAATCTGCTCTCTGGGGCAAGGCACTTTTCCCTGTAATTTTCATCAGTGTGAAATGAAAGAGAGCAACCTGCAACCATTTTTCTGGGTGCTACTTAGCACAGCCATTCAGGTTGCCTTGGGACTAGTTTAAACCAGCCTGTATCAGATTTTTTGATAACGGCACAGAAAATGCTCTTAGTAAAGCACTCTATAAATCAGGCAATGAGTTCCCCACCCCCACCCCTAGAAATTTTCAAAACAGAAAAGTTTGTTAGTCTTTTCTTTTTTACAACCAGAGGATTTCTGATGGATCCTAAGGAAAGAACCAGGACAAAACCCAGCGTTGAGAGCTATCGGAGGATTTTTCATTGGCAAACAACAGGTCAAACACTCTCTTCTGGTCAGTATTATCTGTGCAGTCTAAGCCTTCGGTAAGGAAACTGTCAAATAATAATTTGAGTAACAGAAGACTGTATTAGGAATGGTTTTCTCAGGCTGCTAGACAACACTGCACTTTTCATCAAGGCTTTTAAAAGGCCCGGCCTTTAAGGTAAATTGCAATTTGAAAAAGGATAAATTCCTGCCTGAAAGCTTTCCAAGTATTGGTTTATGTTTGTAGATTTTTCAAAGAATAGTTGTAGGCCCTCCGTGAAGTGGTTCTATCTTATTTATTTATTTATTTATTTATTATATTTATATCCCGCTTATCTACAGGGTACTCTAAGCGGCTTACAACAAAAAAGGCTACAAAGCCAACAAAATACAATAAATAATCAAACAGACAAACCTATAAACACTCTAAACACTGTTAAAACCACATGACACCCAGACTATCTGTGCTTTTTCTGTTAATCACCTACTCTGAGGTTTTCAGCCCTCCGGTTTCTCTTTTGCCCAGAACCAAGAGACAAGAAAAGATACAGGGAGCACCAAAGGACAGCCTTGCACTGAACAGTGTGACTTCGCTCTCTCCTTGTAACTCTGTGGTCTTATGTTTGGGGTGCAAATCTTAACCTCTTTCATTCTTGCTTGTGAAAACAAAAGAGGAAAGCTTTTCCCCTTTAGAGATGAGATAAAGAGAATTTGGGCCTTTTTACACGACCCCTAAGATCCGCTGGTCCCTTAAATTCGGACCAGAGATCTTGGGGGTCTGTCGCTCTTCCTTCCTCCCCACCAATCCGCACATCCTGGCTGCTGGCTGCGTGAGGGGAGGGAGGGGAAAAAAGCCTTTAAAACGGACAAAAGAAAAAGCCTTACCTCCGGTGCCTGTTCCGAGCCCCGGTGGGAGCCACGTTTACTTCCTGGTTGCTCTTAAAGGGGCGGGAGGCAAAAGAAAAACAACAAAAAGAAGCGAGGAGAGCCGGCACCCTCCGCATCAAAATTTTTCACCCTCTTAAAGCAGGTACAAGAAAAGTACGCTGGATCGCGCTTAGGTGGGTGGGGTCGCACTTAATTGTCTGCAAACTCCGGAGCTGGTGGGGAAACATTTTTAAGCTCCGGAGCTTGTAGCCATTTGCGGCGGAGTTTAGGGGTCGTGTATAAACGCCCTTTGTGTGTGTGTGTGTGTGTGTGTGTGTGTGTGTGTGTGTGTGTGTGTGT
>JAHTLZ010000015.1:47644621-47675056 GCA_023846285.1 Phrynocephalus versicolor | reverse complement strand
ATCATCATCATCATCATCATCATCATCATCATCATCATCATCATCATCATCATCATCATCATCATCATCATTATAAATTTATAGCTCTGGGCAGTTTACAACAAACTTAGACAAGATATATATATCAAATATAAACAATCATGTAACTTTGTATGAAACAGATAATGACTATGCAGTTTTTTTTAACCTTAACAGCAACATGCTTCCAAATGTTATGCCATTTGTGTAACGCCACAACAGGATTTCAACCAATGTTTTTCAGTAACATACACTTACAATTGCCTGTAACATACACATTTTGTATGCATATTTTCAATGCAAAACTTGTAGAAGATAAGTGAATACCAGAGAACAACTTGGTTGATTCATCTATTAATTTACAAAAGCAGACTTACTCAGCACTGCATTAAAATGCAAACTGAATGAATTTATTGTTCATCTCTGGTATAAATGCATACTTTCCCCCCAGTGCTAAAAGCAAACCATTTCTAAGAGTAATCTTTGCTATCACATCTGATCATCAGATTAACCTTGCCAAATGGCATTGTATTCCCTCCCTGTTTAGAAGTCCCCGCTCATCTTAGCCCACTTCTTGGTCATTTCTCGTTTCGCTTGTCTTGTAACAGAAACCTAACTCCTTCCACAGACTCCAGAAGGTAAGGATGTAAGCTGCCACAAGGAGCAAAAAGAAGGAAGAACTCCCTAAAAATGGAAGATTTCTAATATACCAAGAAACATTTATTTATTTATTTATTTATTCACCTGTTTCATTTTTATTACAAAGTCAGCATAACAAAGTAGAAAGGGATTCTTCTGTTTATGCCTCTCTATGTATGGGCAGCCTTGATCAATGAATAATTGTCCCTTCTTTGTTTCTGAGCCTGGCAAAGATGGAACTGCAAATATTCTCTAAAGGGGTACATTTAGGCTCTCTTACTGGCCAAAGAAACCCCATTTCAGCCTGGGCATAATCTCACTGGTCACCCACACAGCTATGACTTTAGAGCCTGTGATTAGGCTCCCCAAATTAGTCATTCTGCTTATAGCAATTTTCAGCCACTCTCTCCCACCTATATATATATATTCTGGTCCATGTAGTGATGGAGAAA
The DNA here is from genome assembly GCA_023846285.1 of Phrynocephalus versicolor. Classification (NCBI taxonomy): domain Eukaryota; kingdom Metazoa; phylum Chordata; class Lepidosauria; order Squamata; family Agamidae; genus Phrynocephalus; species Phrynocephalus versicolor. Next base: position 47,673,947 of record JAHTLZ010000015.1, on the reverse strand, counting down.
TAACTTTCCAGCCGCTGTCTGAATGCACAGAAATAAAATGCACTTGCTTTGAACTCCTGTTTTGAATCTCATCTTGCTTCCATTTACATACGTAAATTGGGCCTCCTATCTCCCATTACTACTGGACTATATGGCCCTTTAATTAAAATGACACTAGATCTCCCAAAATTAGCTTCCTCTAAAGATATGCAATTGTTTGCTACAAAAGCTGTGTGAGGGAATGGCCAATAATTGCTAATTTAATTGTGCTAAATGGTGAGCAACATGTGCCTATTTTGACACTAATCATCAGCAACTGGAAGTAAAAAGAAAAAACCTGCCACCCATGTGTCAAAGATTACTATGATTTTTGTACATGTTTTGAAACAGCACAAAGTGAAGTTGCTTTGATGTATAATGGAGGGCGCAGCTGCAGACATGTTCCCCGCCCCAAAGGACACATATCTCATGATATGCCCTATGTTGTTACTGTGGTATTTGGGAGAAGGAGGGGAAGCAGATTTTCTGCTGTCTCTGGTCCCAGTAATATTACCATGACTGTGGATTCACTGTGACCTAGTGCACCATATCCTTCGTTCAGTGCCGTATGCTTTCAGAATGAATGGCACAAGAGCAAGGAGCGGACTCACTGCAGAAAACACATCGCTTTGCTCCTTGCTTCCTCCTGAATCTCAAATGCATTTTTTTTCCATTACGATAATTCTCCCTTTCTCCATTGATTTTAATATCCACAGGGAAAATGCTTTCAAAGCCTTTTTATGTGCTTTTGGTAGCTAAGAGACTTTACTCTGTAACATTAATTCTTTCTGTAAATAATGGCTTTGACAAGTTGGAAGATGCTGTGGCAAGTAAAGCTGATGTATCTTTCAGAAAGTGAAATCCAGTGATCGGAGATCACGTAGCCACTAATGTTCCTATAAAGTAGAGGGAGGGGGCACTTTATCTCGAATGGCATCACTGGTCATTACAATTTTTCATCTCTCACTTCAATGCTACAGATAATTCCTCAAGTGCAATGGCAGATAATCCAGATAATTCTCTGGGATCCATTGTCATAGCACCCACTGCCTATGAGGGGGATTTAGGTTACTGTAGCTTTGCTAAGTTGCTGAGGCTGGGAAACACCACAGACATTGTGCTAAATTTCATTACACAGGGGACAAGCACCCACAAGTGCTGCTTTGGGAATGGCCACTGGAAGAAGTGTTGCAAACAACATGTGCTAGGAATGATGGTTCAGCAGAGATCACAACTTCCAAATCAGAGCTTAATGTACACTCACTTAGGTTTTGGTCAGCATTTCAATTGAACTGATAGGAAACATAATTCTGATAATAGGATCTCTCTGATCCTGAACACTTGTATCCCAAATTCCAGGAACCATCCAAGGGGTGAAAAGGAAATAGGAAAACTCTCAATAGCTCAAGATATGTGTCTCTAAAGTAGGAACCTATGTTGAGTTTACTATTTTTGGATTTCAGTGTTAACAAACAACAGGTATCCCCCCAGCACAAATTTCATTATACACTGAGAGGAGTCCAACAGTCCCACAAAATGCAGAGCCTCTAATGGGGTTGTGCACATCCTATTGATTATTACTTTTGGCATGCAAAGATAAAATTATACGCAGTGAAGCATGCTAAGTATTAAGGTATGTGTCTCTGAAACAGGAATGATTAAACAAAGATCTCTCTTCCCCACTATTTAGAAGAGTCACATGTGGGAGATGCATCTAGGTTTCTCCAAGTTCCACACAATTTCCTTGCAACAATCTGCATTTGGAAAATGAGTCCAAGAAGTAGCTTTGATAAACAATACTGCAGAACCTGGGGTTTCTGCAGGCAGTTTGACGTCATACAGCTCTAACCCACGAGAACCTCAAGATAAACTGCAGTTCAAGTTGAAGAACTGTTTTTTCTTTTCCTTGTAAAACAATATCACCCCCTTTATTCTCACTAACACAATTCCCTCTTTTGGTTCAGGCGTGTTCCCCTCTGTATTGGCCCTGGGGCATAAGTAAAGGGACATCAAACGGACCCATGGGATTGGTCACCACCATGCTGAAGAGCAGTCGGTACATTAAACTCAGAACTTTTTTCAGGGACTATAGACAGCAGGCTGGTTGATCTTTGTCTTGCTGTTTCCTTCCTGGACAGTCACTTTTGCTGGGGAGAGGTGGCTCAACTTCAACATGTTACACCTGTTTCAAGTTCTCTAGGAAGTTATCCTTATCTCTAGTCCTTTAATATCCTTGCTTCCTCTCAGACTCCACTTTGGTGCGAAGGTCATGTTCAAAGTGCCACAGCCTTCTGAATTGGCAAACATTCCCACTGCCAGTATTCTGCACTGAAAATCAAGTTGAAGCAAGAGGAGCTGGGACAGGCACTGGTTTGTATAAAAATCCTATTGCCAAACCACTGTGGACCTATTGAGTAATGGACCTCTAAGAAAAATGTTGTGGAGTGAGATCATTATAACTATACTATAAGGTGACTTCTTGGTACCAGGGACCTTCAAGCCACTCTGGAACATCACTATGTATCTTCTTGGCTATTGCCTCTTTCCCTTTCCCCGCTTCGCAAAAGTTCTTCAGCCTTCAGACTCTAAGAGCTTTTCGTTACTCTACAGCTGCTGAAGTGGTCCCCAAACACAGGCTCATCCTAAATTGGGTAATGCCTTAGCAAAGAAGGCTGCACAGAGCCTTCTTTCAAAATGGTACTCAAAGGGGTCGCAAAGTGTTCTGCTTATATACCGCCCCATACCACTTCAAGTAGTCTCTAGACGATTTACAGTTTTTAATTGCAGTATGCAGGCTACACATTGCGCCCCCCCCCCCGCAAGCTGGGTACTCATTTTACCGACCTCAGAAGGATGGAAGGCTGAGTGGGCAGCTCACTTCTAATAATATTAGGAATCCGCTTGCATCAGTTAAGGCAACCCTTGTTTAAGGAATGTTTAAGAGTTGAACTGAGTGGATTTCATAGCAATAAATTGTGGCCCAACTTTAATCCCAAAAATGTGTCTTGCCTCTTTATTTCTGGGCTGGGAGGGAAAAGTGGAACAGTCATCAGTCAGTCACTCAGTCAGTCAATCAATCAATCAATAAATAAATTTGATGTATCTGTTGCAATTTAGTGCTTCCTTGTTTCAGATTCTGTTCAATATTAAATGTTGTTTTAGGAACTTTTGTTCCCACAGTCCTTGAGCCCTTCCTACCAACGGCCTTGGCTGATACTCATCTACAGCATGCTTACATTCTTATCCCCTCTCCTTTGCCTCCTGCTCTGTGCCTGACTCTCTTTTCTTTTTATTCTCCCTTCTCCCTTATGTGCTACAGGCCTGCCATGATCTCCCAATACTGGCTGGCCAAAACAAAACCCAAAAAACCTTCTTGTATGTCACAATTTGAGAACTTGCATGGATCTGTGGGTTGTGGAGCGCCTGGCTGCAGAACAAGGGTTAGGAGTTTAAATATCCACTCTGTCTCCGGAGAACGGGGCTGGCTGAGACCATCTCAGAGTATGCGTGGCTCAAGGATTCAGTGCCCTGCCACCTGCACAGACAAGGGTAAGGGAGAACGCACTTAATGGCACATAACTAGAATTATGTCAAAATTTAGAATATTTTGCATGTCTTGATTCTACAGGCAAATACAACTTCACCTTCCTAAAAAGAAATGCTGCTTCTCTTTTGGTCTCTGTTGCTGTGGCAATGCACCAGCCACACACTGTACAGACAAAGGAGGAGGTGATGCCGGCACCTTATGGGTCAGCTGAAAGCCACAGAGATATCTTACAGACTTGTAAAACATACTCCCTGGTCTCCGGGCTCATGACCCACTTTCTGTGCCATTCCCTCCGGCCTTTCCCCTCTTCTCACAGTGAGAAGGGAGACAAACCCAGTCCTGTGCACCTCAAACTGGATTTAATCTCTCTCTCTCTTCAAACTGGAAGACAACTGAATTTCTATGTCAGGTCATGAAACTTCAATCATGAGAACTGTCACGGGGGATTAGCCCTCCAAGAATACAGGAAGGTCATCTGATATGTAGCCTCCCCCTCCCTTTCCTTCTGCATGTCGCAAAGAGGCGCCTTTAAGGACAGTACCGAAGGCACACCTTGTGTTTCTCCTCTGAGAGGGCACCCCACCCAACAATTTTATAATAACTACTGATAATTAAGATGTTTGCCCCTTTTGCACAGCTCCATATTTCTCCCTTCTCTAATCATAGCATGCATATGTAAAGCAACATATACTGTATATCTGCCATTTATACTGCAAGATAATGTATAAATGGATCACTGTTCTCCAATACTGAAATCATGCAGGTGCTATCTTATACTGTACAGCTATATACATTTCCAGCTTGTGTTCAGACTATAGCTATATTTTTACATGTGACAGATAGGTATTGAAAGATCAAGCTATATCTGGTCTGTGTCAGTTCCAATAGGAGCATTTGGAAGTTTATTTCCACATCAATCTGCTAAGTGTAAAATCAAGCAAAATTGGCAGTACAGCGGTGCCTTGGTTTAAGAATGTCTTTGTTAAAGAAAAACTCGGTTTAAGAAAAGAAATTATTGGAAACGGGGAAGTCTTGGTTTAAGAAGTTTTCAATGGAATGCCCCAGTTTACATTTTTTTCCATAAGGCATTAAAAGTTGATGTGTAATGTTCACATGATGAAAAGAATGGGGATGCCTCGGTTTAAGAATTTTAAATGGAATGCCCTGGTTTGCCTTTTTTCTGACCCCCAGAACAAATTAATTGGTTTTCAATGCATTCCTATGGGAAACCGCATTTTGGTTTAAAAAATTTTCGCAATACAAAACAGCCCGGAGAACAAATGAATTGCTTGAACTGAGGTACTACTGTATTTTAAACACAAAGATATACAATGCTGTACACATTCTATCCTAAAATCTGCAGATTTATAAACCAATAAAGCATTTTTGCAACAATAAATATTTTAATATGCATCTTGATATATTTTTGAGATAACTCAAAATTTTAAAGCCCATTTATTAGAATGGAAAGTGCAAATCAGGCCCGTTCACATAAAATAGTTCAAAATATTTCGAACTATGGTGACAAAATTTGACTCAGAAAGTAATACGATGATCTGTGATTTAATGTTCTATCTGTCTTCTAAACCTTGGTAAAAGTTATCTTTGACTTATGGAAACAAGGCAACTTTGTAAACTAGTTTTTGAAGTAGTCGTGTTTAGTGGATCATAATTAAGATAAACCACAGTTGCTTCAAGTTCAGACATGAAAACAAGCGCAGTTAATTTAAAGTGGAAGCAAAAGGAACGGAGGGAGCTCTTTGCTGCTTGTTACCATAACACGGAGCTCTAGTTAAGCATCACAAGTTAATGCAGTCATTATCCTGTTTTAGGATGGAAGCGAGACTTGAATTTTTTAAAAATAATATATCAGAGAGCTGCATTTTAATCTCTTCTTTGTACACTTAATTGTGGAATGGCTAGCCTTCATCCACCATGAAAATAATACATCAGGGTGAACTTGATTCTGTTATGATGACATCTATCCTGACATCCTTTAAGTCCATAATTTACAACTGTAGAAGAAGGCTTGATTCCTCTTGTATATTTTTTCAAACTTTCCCATCTCAACAGAATGAATGTAGAACAGCCAAGTAATATCTAAGTGGTGTAATCTCATTGCTTAAATTTTGGAGAAAAATGGTTAAACCCAATTCAGAAGCAATAAACAGGTAGGGAGACTTGGGGAACCGTTGCAGTTCTTCACCAGATCTGCTTCCCTTTTTGTTATTCTAAAAATCCTTTTGCAAAGCGTACTGTTAACAGCACTGTTTGCTCAGCCAGCCCATTTTGTGTAGGCGCAAGACATTTGCAAAAGCAATAAACCAACATTCTTTGAAAAAGCCCACTAGAAAGTTGAGCCATACCCCCCAGAGGTATTGCCAAAATGCCAGAATGATGTCCTGGCATTACTGCACAGTTAAAGAAGAAAGGAAACAACTACACCAAAAGTGAAATCTAGAATTTATGGGGTAGCTTCTAAAACCACATGATGCTGTTCCTGCCAATAACAACTCAGTAGGGGTTACATTTGGATTTTGGAACGGAAGATGTGACTTGGCTATTGACATTGATCATCAATAGGAATGACTCTTACAGTTTGTAATTTTCTATGTGATTCATGCCATTCTTTCAGATTCAGAAGCAGTACTTCTATTCTTTTCCTCACATACTTAAATAATATTCCACTCCACAAATTCCTCCTTGTTGGTTCAAAAGAAATAAGCACAAGACAAAAGTCGTGTGTTGCTGTATCGTTTGCTTCATGAAGCAATCCCAGGTTTTACTCATTAGAACTATACCACTATTGGGGTGATTCAACATAAAACATTGTTTTATTGGCAAGTACAGTGGTAGCTCAACTTACGACGTTAATCCACTCCAAAGGCATCTTCAGATGCTGATCATGTGGTAAATCGAACAGCGGTTTCCCATAGGAATGCATTGAAAAGCAATTAATCTGTTCTGGAATGGATTAATAGGTTTTCAATGCATTCCTATGGGAAGGCTGTCCCAAGCCCCCTCAATCAAGGGTAGCCGAAGGTTGCTTTCCTCTTTCCCGCCAGACAGGTGACTCTGACAGGTCTGACCTGCCAAAGTCATCTGTCTAGCAGGAAAGCAGAAAGCAGCCTTAGGCTGCCCTTGATTAAGCGAGAGGCCCCTTGTAAGGGAAGCACTTTCCCGGATCTCCGCCCAGCCCAGATCGCCACTGCTGCTTCCCTTGCAAGCCTTCTGGGCTGGGCAAAGATCAGTGGGTTCGTGCTCTGCCCACCAATTTGGTGAGCAGAGAATGGACCCATTGATCTTCACGCAGCCCGGGAGGCTTGCAAGGGAAGTGGTGGCGGCAATCCGCTGCTGCCGCTTGCCTTGTAAGGCACCCAGGATGGGCAAACACGCATCCACCCCAGGAAATCCCTGGGGTGGGTGCATGTTCACCCAGCCCAGGTGGTTTGGAAAGGAGGCACAGGATGAATCCATCTCAGGGATCTCCTGGGGTGGATGCAACGTCAGGCAGCCTGGGTGTCTTGCAAGGTAAGCGCTTAGCTCCGGGAGGTAAGCACTTCCCTTCCAAACCACCCAGGCTGCCGAAGTTGCAGTCCCCTGCAAATAATACAAATTTGGGCAGTTTGGAAGGGAGGCATGATGGCCTCCTCCTCCTCCTTTTGCAGAGATGGAAGCAACCAAGAAGGAGGAGGAGGTGGCGATGAGCAGTGAACGCTGCTCTCTGCTCCATACAACAGGTGACTTTGACAGGTCGGACCTGTCAAAGTCAGCTGTCATGCAGAGCAAAGACCAGTGTTCGTTAAGCTGAATAATTCAGTTGTCAAAGCAACCATAAGTCGAGGTACCACTGTACTGTATTTTGAAGTCTGGATCTTACTATTTTAAAGTATGGACAAGGTTAAATAACCAGAAGTTGGTGTCAGAATCCACAGTAAGATACCAAGACCTAGGAATTAGGAACATACCATAGCATGAATTAGAAGAGTAGTCTGTGCCAAACTCCTTAAAACAGTGTATGGATTAGATATTGAATGGGTGTGGGAACAGTTAAGAGGATGATGGTGCAGCCAGTGCTTTCCTCTATCTCTTTCTGTGCTGAACAATCTGCAACCACCAGCATAATTTCTTGTGGCCCTTCTTGCTACCTAGCTCTCGAGATGTTGCAGCCTACGTTTCCTCTCTAGACTAAGACTGCAATCAGAAAATAAGAAAAGGTAACATCCCAATGAAAGGGGCATTTTGTAGTGAGCAATATATTTTAAAGCTACTTTTCGGTCTGTGAAGGAATTGCTCCAGTTTGGACCCCAAAATAGTAGTCTTATAGAGCTGGGGGGGAGGAGTTCCATTTGTAGCGCAATGCCTATTAGTCATGTGATCACATGGAGGCAGATTGCACCGCACCTTTCCACAAGCAGCTCAAAATACAGTCTATTTGCCTTCATGAAAATCATACCCTAAGAAAAAGAGGAAAAGACAACATTTTAGGTAGCAGGGTAATATTATTATTCCAACAGATATTACTCCATCTGCCTTTCTGTCCCTATACCTCTGAATCCGCTTAAACATTATGACACCTTATTTATTACCGAAAAGGAGGTCATGAATTATCACCCCAAGAGAAGGGGGAAAGAGAAAAGATGAAAGGGAGAGAGCATATACTAAGTTTGATGTCTAGATGCAAAATCAGAAACTGTAATAATTTGAAAAGAATTGCAATGCCTCTCACCCGAGTGGGGAAGACTGATCAGTGGTCAGCATGAATCTGCTGCCCAGTTCCTCACTCAGGCTGGGCAATGTCAAGGTCTTTCTTAAATCAAATTTGGACTGGATAGACCTTCAAAATTAGGGCATTTTCCAAAGAAGGCATGTCCTCCAGCTGAAAGACTGTCCCTCTTAGAAGGATGTGCAGCCACTCAACCAGCACAGATCTAGTGAAGGTTGCGATGGAGAGAAAGGAGTATTGGCTGAAGGCTAGGGCCTTTCCAGATCCAAACTGACACTTGCATGACGTGTTGTAAACCTGTTTTTAATTCAGATGTATTAATCCAGTATAAAGAAACTGATGTTTATGTTTGCTATCAGCCAGTTCCTGTATGGAGGCACAATATGACTTGATATGAATGTGAAGTTGCTATGCAAATAAGCTTTAATACAAATTTAGCTAAAGTACATTAAAGAGTAGGAACATGACCCAAGTTTACTAACTAAAGAACAGGCTGTTTACATTTGGGATTTTAAATCAGACTATTATGAGAATCACAGATGCCATTGCACTAAACACACACCAGGGGCCCATCATGCTAGGCACTGTACAAAGAGAGGTAAACACACAGTTCATGTATCAAATGGTTTAACAACTATAAGACAACAGAGCATTGTAATATGCACAGTGTTGACAATATGCCATGTCCTCATGAAAATATGTGTGGGCAGAATGGGAGAAAATGCATGAGATACATACATGGAGTGAATTGTCCTTCCATGTGAAGGTCTTTTCCTACACAGCATCTTGAGGTGGAATCACAGATCCATCCACCCTGCCTGCAAACCAGAGTGCAAAATCTAAGCCGAGTATAAAGAGCAACAAAGCCTCATTTGTACTGCCTTTGATGTCTCAGCAAATTGTGGTGTTTCCAAGGGTCTCCACCCAGGCTGGGAAACAAATCTCTGGAGTACTGCTGGTTGAGGGGAGTGTTTCATATTATGGTGTGTTATCTCCTGCTCAGTTCCAAATGATGCCGGGGCTCCTTTGCTCAGAGTAAAGAGGTGTCATTTTGTGTTACAAATAAGAAGAAATTCTGGAAATCACCATTGTTTCTTCCACTCACACATACATGGTATACTGCAATTGTCAAATGATGGCCCATCGCTCTGGTCTCTGCATGTTTTAATATAAGAACATAAGAAGAGCCCTGCTGGATCAGGCCAAAGGCCAATCTAGTCCAGCTAACTGTATCTCACAGTGGCCCCACCAAATGTGTCCGGGAGCGCACGAGACTAGATATCTGTCTCCTGATACCACTCCCCTGCATCTGGCCCTTGAAGTATCCCAGTTTTAACCCTGGAGATGACACATCTCCATCATGGTTTGTAACCTGTGATGGACTTTTCATCCAGGAATCTGTCCAATCCCCTTTTGAAGGCATCTAGGCCAGATGCCATCACCACATTATGTGGCAGGGACTTCACAGACTAACAACACGCTGGGTAAAAAAGATATTTTCTTTTGTCTGTTCTCAGTCTCCCAGTGTTTTGGCCCTGAAATCTGAAAGAACTGTAATCCAAGGCAACCTACTCTAATATTGTCTCTGGATATTTTTTCACCACCTAGATGTCCCACAGATTTATAAATTGGTCAAAAACCACACCCACTCCCTTGCACTGCTTTGGACTGAAGTTTTTCATCTGATTTTGTCCAACACAAAGTATCATAGATTCATAGAATAATAGAGTTGGAAGAGACCTCAAGGGTCATCCAGTGCAACCTCCTGCCATGCAGAAACCCCCATCAAAGTACCCTCAATGGCCGTCCAGCATCTGCTTAAAAACCTCCAAAGAAGGAGTCTCCACCACCCTCCATGGTGGCATATTCCACTGCTGAAGAACTCTAACCTAATGTTCTTCCTAATGTTCAAATGGAATCTCTTTTACTGTAGTTTGAAACCATTGTTCCGACTCCTAGTCTCTGAAGTGACCAGGAAAACAAGCCGGCCCCCTCTTCGATATGACATCGTTTCAAATATTTAAACATGACTATCACATCCCCTCTCAGCCATCTCTTTGTAAGGTGAAACATTCCCAGATTCCTAAGCCCCTCCTCGTAAGACATTTCTTCCAGATTTTTAACAATCCTGGTCACCCTCCTCTGGACTCACTCGAGGTTTTCAACATCCTTCTTAAATTGAGAAGCGCAGAACTGTACACTGTACTCCAGGTGGGGTCTCATCAGAGCAGAATAGGTTGTTATTATCACCTCCCTAGCTCTAGAAAATATGCTTCTGTTAATGCAACCAAGAATCACATTGGCTTTTGTGGCTGCCACATCACACTGCTGACTCATGTTCAATTTGTAGTCCGCCCAGACTCCCACATACCTTTCGCAGGTACTATTCTCCAGCTACTTGTATCCCATTCTTTATCTATGCAATACATTTTTTCTGCCTAGATGCAGGACCCTATATTTCCCTCTGTTTATCAGAGTATATCAGTGGTAGGAAACTGTAAATACTCCATGAGAATGAAAGTCTGGCATATTTATCTTGCAACTATTCCTTCCAATTCCCTTTTGTCTGCATGCCAAAAAATTAGAGAAGAACAAAGCACAGAAAAATCTCACTAAGAAGTTCTTTGGGGCAAATAAGTCCTCTGGTTATTCATATGAGTCCACCTGTTACTGTGTATATAGCCCAAATTTAGGGAAACATAATATCCTGTTGGTGTGTGGTGGCTCAGTGGCCTAGAGCATTGAAACTGTCAGCTGCAAAGTCGGCAGCTCGGTGGTTCAAATCCCGTGTTCCACACAGAGGAGTGACCTCCTGCTCTTAACCCCAGTTTCTGCCAACCTAGCAGTTTGAAAGCATGTAAATGCAAGTAGATAAATAGGTCCCACCATAAAAAGCAGGAAGGTAAACAGTGTTCTGTGTGTAGAAATGTGTTCAGCCATGCCAGCCACATGGCCACGGACTTGCACAACACTGCCTCTTTGGCTTAGAAACGGAGATGAGCGCCGTCCCTAGATTCAGACATGACTAGCACACCTGTAAAGGTACATATTTACCTTTACCTTTAATATACTGTTATCTCGTGCATATTTATGACTGCTCTTTCTGCCAAGAATATTGGGGGATGGGGCAAAGCTGATGGACCAAAACAAGCCAAACACCAAAATGATGATGTGAGGAACTCTACTCTCTCTTATACAAGTGACATCCTTTTCTGTAATGCAGTGTTTCTAGCTGAAATTAATTAGTATCTAGTCTCATACCAATCCCTGAACTGTTTTCTAGAAAGATTTTTCGAAAAAATGCTTTTGGTGTAGGATCTCCTTTGAGAGATTCTTACAGAGGATTAGTTGATCCGTCAAGATATGGAATGCTTCAAAAGATGCTTGCATTGATATGAAGAGACCTACCAAGTGCAATATTTGCTTTGCAGCTGCTACGTAAGACAATATTAAGCAGCCCTTGCAAAGTCCTGGCTAGTCTACTATCTTGCTTCCAAGGTGGCCAAATAAATCCTTTAACAAAAGCCCTCAAAAGCATGGCATGGAAACAATCCTTTTCTTCTTGGCCAGAAATTAATTCTCAGAGCAGATTGCTGCCAAACAAACAAAAACCCTCCTTTGGTGATGGTGATTGAAAGCCATTGATTTATTTCCACAAATGTACCTGATGACCTTTGAAAAACATCCAATGACTAATCACAAAAACAAAGCAATCTAATTTGCAAACTACAGGAGATAAGGAAAGCTCCAACAGCAACAATCAGACACTCTTGCCACATTAAAAAATTCCCACTTCTAACCACCAACTTATCTGTAGTTTATAATTTGACCCACACCTTTCAATAATATCAACTGTCCTTCCTTTCCTTAGAATCAGTCACAAAGAATGTACTTTTCCCCACTGCCACTATGTCTACATTTGGATTGTCTTTTGCAATTTCTTTTCCATCGTGAGTCACTGGCATTAGAATAAGTAATACTGATGGAAATTAATATGGAGAGTAACCTGGATGAGGATGATGAGAAGTTAGTAATTTTCTTCCCACTTATCCTTCCCTTTCTGTCCTCTTCTATTCCCTCCTTATAGAGTCATTCCTCTCACTTTCCTACTCCCATAACAATATGTTGATGATGCAGAACTGTACTTGTTTATCTGGAAGTTGAGTCATGGCCACTGGGCTTCTTTTCTTGAGAGATTGAAATGTTTCGCAGCTCATCCAAACAGCTTTGTCAGTCTGAGGAATGCTAGTTGTGAGTCCTCCATTTTATAGTTCACTTTGACTTCATGTCACCCTGGTCTGAAATTGGCTCAAAAGATGAACAATAGCCTGAATAGTCTCAACTTCCAGATAGACTCACCTGGATGACTGAGAATCTTCACAGACATATTGCTATGCAATTTGGGCAGATGCCCTGAAGTTGTTGCAAGAATATGGAAGAACAGCAAGAAAAGTAGCAAACTACAAGAGCCCACTTGCGTTTCAATCTGAGATGCCACCTAATGGCCTTTTGAGCCACCTAATGAGACTATTCAGGCCATTGTTCTTCTTATGACCCTATTTCAGAACAGGGTGACATGAGGTCAAAGTGAACTATAAAATGGAGAACTTGCAACTAGTTTGGATGAGCAGCGAAATGTTTCAATCTCTCAAGAAAAAGAAGTCTGGTTGCCATGTCTCAACTTCCAGATAAACTCACCTGGATGACTGAGAATCTTCATAGACATGTACTTGTTTACTTTTTTGTTTTAAAATTATTTATTTTGAGACCATCATTTGTTTTAAAGGAATAAACATGTTCATTCCGCTTTTGAATTACCTTCTTGCTTTGTCTTGTGTAATACTGCTGAACCCTCACAGGAACTAATTTGTCTTCATTTTCTTTTCCCTGCTTGTATCATGATATGTGTTCATGGTCTCTTCCCTTCATTTCTCATTATGGTCAGATTTCTCCCCAAGATCCCAAAAAGCCATCATTATGTGATTCAACATATTCCATATTGTACACTCTTATTTCCATATACCCCAATGCATTCTTGCCTGTCCATTCAATACTAATCTTACACACTTCAGTGGCTGCATTTCACATCTAGCCCACTTACTCACTCACTCATTCACTTACTGTCTTCCAGGAAAAGAGGGAAAAAAGACATGTAATGAATTTTCATGTCCATATGTAACAGGGCACAACATACAACTGATTGTTCTTTGTGATATTTTACGCCAAGATTAATAGACCGTTATGATCAGTGCAGAAGGACAGGCAGAGCACATGCTCTTCAAAAGCTTGATTCCAAGGATCACCTCCTTCAAGTCCCTCTAGAGCAGTGGTGGCAAACCTTCGGCATTCCAGAAGTTTTGGACCACAACTCGCACAGTTCTTTGTCATTGGCAATTTAGGCTGGAAATTCTGGGAGCTGTGGTCTAAAACATCTGGAGTGCTGAAGGTTCACCACCACTGCTCTAGTGCAATGATTTACCAACCTTGGACCAAGACACCGAGAAACCTTCAGCATTAGCTGTGTTGCCCAAAATATCTAGGAGCTGTAGCCAAGAACATCTCGGGGGAGTGGGCAAACCACTGGTCTAGGTGGTTGTCAAGCTGCTACTCACATACAGTATTTCTTCACTAATGGTGATACCAGCAGGGGATGATGAGAGCTGCACTACAACAACATCTAGAAAGCTACATATTATTCACTTCTACTCTATAAAGTCAGAAAGCCAGATTCTTCATGGTCTGATTGGTGGTGGTGGTGATGGTGAAACCTCAGTAAAATGCAGGGAGTGTAATAGCAATTATAATGATCTAGTGAGGTGTAAACATAATAAATTGTGATGATACCATGCAAAATATACAATTCACAGTTATAGACCTCATATACCAGACTAATTCTGTGGGTCTTACAGAAAAGAATCCTTTTGTTAAAATGTCTACCAATTTTCTGTGGGTACTTCAAAGGTCACATCTAAAGGAGGACCTGTCTTATGACACTACAACCTTAATTAACACAGTGGGGACTCTTGTAGGATCACAGAACCAGCAATTCCCCTTCAAAACATGTGAAATGAAACAGTTTAGAACAATTTATGCTTGACTGTGTCTTCTTCTGTCCAAAGAGAGGACATCTTGCCAGAAAAAAAATGTTTATTAAATTATCCCTTTACATGTTTTCTATTTTCTTAAAAAAAATATGAAGCTGTCACTGCGCAAAATGTGGGGCTTTTCTTTAAAAGCCTTCTTTGAAATAAGGATGTGATGTGGGATCAATTTTTTATGTCAGGAAAGTAAAAGGGGAAAATAGGAGCAATTTTCTCTGTTGAACATACCTTATTTAATGGAATGCTTGTCACGGTGAAACTTGATTCTAGGGAGACGCAAGAAGAGTTACAACAAGGGTGGGGGCCTTACGAATAACAAAACACTGTTTTGTCATTTCATAAGCTTATGAAATGCCAGGCAGCTTTTCATGATGAAATGAAACAGCATTTTTTTTCATTTTAAAGAAATGGCTCCCCGGGTCCAAATTTGTTGCCTCTACGACACAGAGGAGCTGTTTTTTAGAGTTATGAAATAGTTCGTAAGTGTTTTGTCTTATAACATTTTTTTTGAAAAATCATTTAAAATGAAACAAAAGGAAACGGGCTAAAAATGAAACATAGCATTTTTGTTTTGTTTTGTGCCCATCCCTAGTTACAACATGATACAATGGTCAAAGATTTCCATGCTACATGTTTCCCTGTTTCTCCTTATCTGTCCTATAGTTTCTTAAGCTATCTTCCTTTCCTGTATTTCTTTTTTCCTTCCCTTCATTTTGCGTTGTAGGCACAATGAAAGACCATCCAAGCAGACCAATGGACCACATCAAAATTCCCATACAACTATTACTAGAATAAAAGAAGTTATAACTTCTGTTATTGAAAAGTGCAGTGAAATCTTATTAAAAGTGACTCGTCTACATCTCCCACAGCTGCCATCTACACAAACTAGAAAGGAATCAAAAGCCCTGTTGCTATTTATTCAAAGATGAAGTGAAATTGCCAGCATCAAATTTCTCTTCATTAAAACTCTATAAAATGTTCACAAGAACCACCAGGCCTCAAATGCAATTACAGACTCTCCAGGGTTTTTGCTTGTAGACATATGAAACCTCTACTCTAAATGCTTTGACACCCCTGCTGTGCAGGACTGGAAACGTCAATATTAAAAATTATGCTATTTTTTAAACAGGAAAAGAAAAAGAAAGAAAACTTGAGCTCAGACTGCCCTGGAAGCAGCAATATAATTATACAGCTTGTAAAACCAAAGCTATTATAAAATTTAAAAATGCATGTGCACATATGTTTGACATTCCAGAAGGTTCTGGTGTTGCCTTCTTGTCTATCGGTAGACTATATTGCCAGCCATCACATTCATTCTGGAACGTGTTATGTAAAGCTAAGGAATATACTCAGGTTCTGCAGGAAAGAATATTTGGTGTGCAAGGGATGAGTGTACGGTGGGAGATACTCTGATGTATGGTGGGACCTTATGACTTATAACTTGCTTCTGCTTATCTCAATAGACTTCCAAAGCTGCACAACGCCCATGAAGTGTTGCTTGGTCATGTTTGTTTCTACCACAGGGAACAGAGTTACAGCCATGGTTCTAAAGTCAGCCAGTAACCCTTCTTTTTTTTTTACAATGTGTATTAACATGTATTAGAACATGGGGGGGCACAGGGTGGACGTGATGTGAGATGGTAGTGCATTTCCATGAGAGACCAAAAAAAGAAAGGAGGGAGAAGGGAAAGGAAAGAGTCTGAAAGAAAAGGTGAAAGTGATTATAAATAAGATTCAATTCTTCAAAATAAAATGGGGGGAAAACCCCGTCTTATTTATGAATGTGGGATATTTTACTTCAGTGTCCACAATTTCTAAACACCATTCACACTTGTTCAAAAACAGCCTTGACAATTGGTTTGTGCTTGAATTAGACATGGTTAACCAATGGAAAAAGGAGTCAACCTCTGGAATTTTCTCTTGCATGGTGTCACTATGTAAATGGCATGAGAGGGTCTCCTCTAGAGTCTAGACCGGTGTTGGTGAACCTATGGCATGGGTGCCAAACGTGGCACTCGGAGCCCTTTCTGTGGGCACCCAACATTGCCCTTTCACAGCCACCTGTTGCAGGTTAAATTGCTGTGTTGGCACTTTGCGAAAAATTAGTGGGTTTTGAATCGCAGTTTGGGCACTCAGTCTCTAAAAGGTTCGCCATCACTGGTCTAGATTATCTTGACTGCTATCATTTGTGTTGTCAACATTCAGGCTGCTCTTTGCTATGAAAAGGTTGGCATTCTTGTCTTGCTAGCAATGCAGGTATGATATTGGGCAGCGATATTTGGCCGTTTCCTGGTGTTCTGAATTGTGGATACAATTGTGGAAATGTAATACAGTAACCCCCTGTCTATTGCAGAGGTTAGAGACCCAACCCAACCATGATAATTGAAAATCCGTGATATGCACATGCAGGTTGGGTCGGGTGTGGGGGGTGCACACGATGTTTAAAGACATTTTAAACATTGCACACCATTTCTCTCGACCCCCCCCCCCGGGCGCAAGGGAGGGGCATACAATGTTAAAAGTGTCTTTAAGCAATGGAGCCAAGTGGGTCGGGCCTGGGGGACATGCACGATGTTTAAAGACATTTTAAACATCATGCGCCACTCCCCCATGCCCCCCAGTCATGGGAGAGCGGTGCGCAGTGCCTCCATGGAGGCAAACCTGGGGCTCCAGCTGATTGGTGTGGGATTGGGGAGAAAAACCTTTATTTCCCGACCCCAGCACCAATGAGCTGGAGTCCAGGGCATGGGGAGGGAGGGGTTAAAAGCCTGGGCTTTTAAAACTTTTTTCCCCTCCCTCAAGCTACCAGGCTACTGCGAAAGGGCAGGGGAACACTGTATTACACATTCATAAATAAGTGGTATTTTGAAGAATTGATTTTTTTTTAAAAAAAATAACTGGAAATCTAGGTTTGCATGCACAGCACACAAATAGAAACAGAAATTTCTCACACGTAGAATTACTCTGTGCTAGAGGACTCCAGGAGCAAGTGATTGTTACTAAGGCTGCTGGGAGAAGTCATAAGCGAGAAATGTTTGGATGTGAATGCAGTCTCTGTGGCAAAATATGTTTTGAACTTAGAAATAGTGAAGCAAAGGTGAGAGTAAATACAAAGCATACAAAAGAGAAATATACACACCCTTTAACCTCTCCGGTAAATTAATGCTGCCATGCCTGCTCTGTGTGCAGATTATAAAGTTAGATTCCAATATTCAAACTGCTTCCTTGGGGTAAGCAGAATGAGGAAGTAGAACTATATTGAACCAAGAGCTCCATGAATATGTTGTGGATATCTTTTCAAAATCATGTCCCTCAGGCTTTGAAATTTAAAAAGGGGAAGAGTTGGCAATTAGCAATGATGATCAATGGAAACTGAGGTCAAAATCATCCATACTGGATGATTTTTTTAAAAGCCTGGGCTTTTAAAATCTTTTTTCCCCTTCCCCAAGCCCCAGGCTCCTGCTGATTGGCGCTGGGGTGGGAAAAATAATATGTTTTCTTCTCCCCCACCCCAGCACCAATAAGCTGGAGCCTGGGGCTTGGGGAAGGGAACATGTTTTAAAGCCTGTGCTTTTAAGCCTCCCCCCCCTTCCCCAAGCCCCGGGCTCTAGCTCATTGGTGCTGGGGTGGGGAAATAAAGGTTTTCTTCGCCACCCCAGTGCCAATCAGCTGGAGCCCCGGGCTTGCATCCATGGAGGCAATGAGTGCCACTCCCCCATGCCCGAGGGGGGCATGGGGGAGCGGTGCATAATGATTAAAATGTATTTTAAGCAACAGAGCAAAGCGCTTGACTCTGTTGCTTAAAGGGATTTTAAACACCACGTGCCACTCCCCCATTACCCCGGGATAAGTGGTTCACAATGTTTAAAATGTCTTTAAATATTGCCCCCCCCCAACTTTTCAGGCCTGACCTGACTTGTATCTGCATATCGCAGATTTTCAATGATTGCAGTCAGGTTGGGTCCCTAAACCCCACGATAGATAGGGAGTTACTGTATCTCTCATTATTGTAAGCCACCTTGGGTCCTTTTCCAAGGAGAAAGGCAGGGTAAAAATACTCTAAAATAAATAAATAATAAATATGTTGCTCCTGTACTTTTCAAGACCCAGGTATGAGATGGACATACAGCATGTTTGAAAGTAATGGTTTTATTGTTGGCTTGAGCATATGAACAAATTCAGCAAGTGTGTGTGTGTGTGTGTGCGCGCGCGCGTGCGCGTGCATACGTGCGTGTGTGTTCTGTGTTGATCCCTGATTAGATAAATCAGGGTGCCTTCAAACTTTCAACCTGGACAACAAAAAGGAAGTGTGAGTGATTCATTCTTCCCCTATTATAACTTCAAAGTCTTGCATGAAGGGAGATGGATTGATATATATACTTCATGATGAGATGTGTATTCTATTATACGTATAAGGAAGAGTATACATCACACTGTTGGAAAATAAAGAGAATCTTAGTTGGATTACCTGGCTGCAGAGCCAGAGGTCTGAAATTTAACTCCCCTTTAGTACTTAGTTGGAAGAACAACCAGGCTGGGTTGACTTGAATAAGCTGCATAGTATTCCCAGGCTGCTCTCCCACCCCCAGAAAAAGGGAATGGTAAACTACTTTTAAGTATTCTATACCTAGAAAACCCTTTAATGGGGTCACAACAGCTTGGAATAGACAGGATGGCATATAACTCTATGGACATACACAGCAACTCACTGAGACAGGTACCTGGCTCTGCAGCCAAAGATTAGGGGGCTTGTCAGGTAAGATGTGGACTGCAATAATGGATTAGAATCATGGAGGCAAGGGGATAGGAGTTTGCTAGTTAAGAGGCTAGAGTCTGATGTCTTTTTAATGTCTCCCCCAGCCAAGCTTTGTAGATGCCTCCAGCAAATGCTTTGTAGATGCCTCCAGCAAATGCTAATCAATCTAGCACAGATGTAGGAGCAGCATCTTCTCTACCATTATTGAATGGGAACTAGAATGGTAGATGTTTACAAACACCAGTAAATAAGGAGGACACAGTACAGAGGGATTTATCCGGCATGGCAATATCCACTCTGAAGAAGATTCCACAAGAGCCTTACTAGGAGCTACAGAACTCTTCTGGTTTTGCAACAGGCTCGATAAGCCTCCTTCTCCTCCACAAGGAGAACAGAATGTGAACAGGTGCACTCTTTGACTGGTCCTAGAAAAGAGCTCAAAATTTATGCACATTTTGCCCTGTTATGCAAAGTTTATCGCACCCTCTCGGTGTGCTCAGCATGCTTATTTTTATTCCTCAGAAGTAACTGAGAACATATTAATTGACTCCCATAGAGTCAAGAGAGGTTGCAAAGTTTGTTTTCAGGGACTGAGCACATCCCAGATTGACATATGCAGTTCCTCACTGCTGTAATGGGAAACGCCATTACTGTCTTCTTCTGACTAAGGGTCATGGAAATGATAAAAGACAAAACACTGTGGAACACACTGGAAACAGGCACTAATTGATCTGTTGACTCTGTGATCTGTCTTCATTTGCCCTTAACTCATCTTAGCTTGTTTCTGATTTTTATGACTATGATTTTTGATCTAATTATGTATTATTTTGTCATCTCATTATTACTATTATTTTTGTATTATTGTACATTGTATATGGTTTGTTCATGCTGCAAACCACCCAGGGTGGCTCTGTGTCAGATGGGCGGTATATAAATTGAATGAATGAATGAATGAATGAATGAATGAATGAATGAATGAATGAATGAATAAAAAATTCTGGTGGGATTAGTTAATAATTTCATTATTATTAGCAATGTGTGATTTTATCTGTTTTTATTATCCACTATCTTTTAGTGGGCAGGTACAGTACAGTGTTCCATGCAGCCATGCTGGCTACATGGCCACGGACTTGCACAACACTGGCTCTTTGGCTTGTAAACAGAGAAGAGCACTGCCCCTAGAGTTGGACACGACTAGCAAGCATGTGAGGGGGGAACCTTTACTTTACTACTACTACTACTACCGATATTAATAATAGCACCGTTTTTACAATGGGAGAAAAATAACCATGTTTTCTATTTTAGTGTAGCCTTTTCCATATTCAGAAGAGAAACTTTTCTTTAATACAGATTCCTTCTATCGTTACAGCCCTGATCTGGTGATGCCACAATTATTCAGGGTATTGCTTCAGTATAATGCTTTGCTTGAATCCTTGAGAAGCCTGGGACTGATCATTCATAAGTGTACATTTCTGTTTAGGCTTCCCTAGGAAGAAGGAATGGTTAAACAGGAACTTACTGGTGCACAAAAGTATACTGTTCCCGCCACAGCGGGACTCCTGGCTCGTGGCTTTTCGACCAAGTCGAGAGTTTGAAACAAGAAACAGAAGTTGGAATCTCAATCCAGGCTTCTTAGAAGTGGCTTGTAAAGGAACTGAGTGAATGGTTTGTGTAGTACTTTCCCAAATTCTCTTCTGAGCTTAGACAGGTGCTATGTTATCCCATGAGACCAAGGAAAGGCAGCCAAAGGAAGCCCAAACCTCTACATTCCTATGCAGTCTAAACAAAGAACGTTCTCTCATGAGAACTCTGGGCAGAGATAGAGATGTGAAAGTCTGGGGGGGAAATGGAATAATTCAGGGGTTGGGGAGAGAGAAGTTTCCCGCCCACCATTTTTTCCTGAAGCCTTTTGGCTTGTCCCCCCCCCAAAAAAAAAATTGGGAAAATTGAAAAAAAGAAAAAATGTTATGGAATGTTTTATTTCAACATGATGAATAAAATATTTTAAAACAATGTGTTCTAATGTTTTCCAAATCATTTCTAAAATTATGCATAGCATAATTCTTTTCCATTTTTCTGAAAATTTCCATTTTTTTCCAGAGCCCTTCCTCCCCCGAAAAAAACCTAGTTTTTTTCCATTTCCAGAAATTTTACATCTCTAGGAGGAGAACAGAGAAAGAAGCTTGATGAATATGGAGATTTGCTACAATGTCATTGGTTGTCATCTGAGAGACTGGATGAAGATGGGAGTAGTTACTAAAGAAATATGCTTCTTTGTGTGTTAGCTAGAGTTAGTTGGGGGTTGCAAGATGGCTTCGCTTTACAGAAACTTGCTCACTGCAGCTTTTCAGCAAAGATGGGTTTTGTAGTTTGCAGTAATAGTGTTGCTTAGCTTTTATTATTTTAATGGGAACTGCTCAGACATCAAGCTGTATCTTTTCCCCTTGCTTTTGCCTTATTTAACTGTACTTTTGATGTTTTGGACTTCTCATCATTTTCCTACTTTTTAATAAAAATAATAATATTTTACCAAGGTTTGTGGTCTTGGGGGAAGAGAGTGATTGTGGCCATGACACTAATCTTCCCTTTAAGGGTCATTTCTCTTTCCTTCATAGCTATCCTTCCAAGGTTTGCTTATTCTTCTGATTTTTTGACTGCAGCTTCCATTTGGGTTGATGATTGAATAGGGGTACTGTCCAATATTCCATAACTTTGATTTCTTCATTGTCAACTTCAGAGTTATATCAATCTCCCCGTGTTCTGATTTTTCTGTTCTTAATGCCGAACTCGATTAATCCTGTTTATGTATTTTCTTCTTAACTTCATCAGCAGTCATTCCAAGTATTTCCCATCTTCTGCCAGCAATATGGTGTCATTTGCATATTGAGTTTCTTCCACAATTTTCATTCCTTCATCTGAATCTAATCCAGTGTTTTGTCTCTCTTTTGCAGGTCAAACAGATAAGGAGATAAAATCCTGAGTTATCTGACACCACTGCCAACTGGAAACTAGTTTGTTTTTACACAATCTTCCCTAAGTGTAATCTCTTGTCTGGAGTACAGGTAACGTATTAGGAGGACAACGAAATGTTATGGCACATTCATTTCTTTTATAGAGTGATTCACAGTTTTCATGGTCCATGCACTCAAATGCCTTACTGTAATCTATAAAGCACAAACTTACTTTCTCTTGGAATTCCTTGGAGTGCTCCATTAGCAAAAATGCATTTGCAATATGATTTCAAGTGCTTTTTCAGAATTCATCTTGAACACTCGACACTTTCCATTCCCTGGAGGGTCTTTTAAATGGAGAGAGTCTTTTAGTCTGGGGAAAAGTACAGGGGAGCTGTATTTGTGAACCATCCTGTACACTGCCAGATGTAATGGTGCCTCTGAACCATAGGCTATGCTGACCGGGTTGATCAGAGCTGTATGGTGAAACAAATGGAGGCCCCCAAGTTGTGAAAAAATAATGCAGATTTATTATCAGTACCCCACCATCTTTTATCTACTACACAGAAGGACTGAAGCACTTGGAAGCGGTAAGCCAAAACATCTGAAAGGTACTCGGGTGAATGGTCCTGAAGTAATGATGAGATCAGGCTAAGTTCATTTCATTGCAAGTATGTAGAGTCAGACCACCTTGGTTACATATACAAAAAGAAAATATGCATAAAGTTTGTAAAAAAAGAAAAACTCTCCCTTGAGACCATTCCCATCCAGACTCCTCAAATTGCCCGGCAAGCAGATGGAAAGAGTATGCTGTGCACTCAAGTATGAATTAGTTGAAGCGTTGCCACATACAAGAGCAGGCCCAGCCTACATGTGCTGCAGGCATCGGAGAAAAACAAACAAACAGATGAGACCAGAAACATTTTTTGGCAACAGGAACAGCCCACTCTCCATTCATAGCTTAGCTTTTGAAATAATTAGCAATTCTGAAGTGCAAAACATTGTCCCAGTGGGATAATAAACTGTAGCATCTGTCAGAAAAGCAAGTGCCTATCAAATTGCCAAGAGAAACATTTACCCCCTCATTCAATTCACGTCTAAATTGAAAACAACCCCAAAAAGTATCCAGTGGCACCAAATCACTGGATGTCTCCGAGAGGCTGTGCAAGCTGTTCAGCATCACAGACAAAGCTCCCCAGCTATGCACCGATCACTCATCCAAATTAACAAATCATTTAATTTAGATAGGAAAAGAATTTGTAGTTGATTGATGATGTGGCCCCATATGGCACTGTAAAGCAGAGGAGAAGGCTGAGAAACCTCCCACCTCAAAATCATTTCTGGTTGCTCATAGAAGGTAAGAGAATGGCTAAAAAGAGACACAAACAAATGTCAGTCACAGAATCATAGAGTTGGAGGAGACCTCAAGGGCCATCCGGTCCAACCCCCTGCCACGCAGGAACCCCCATCACAGGACTCCCGACAGATGGTCATCCAGCCTCAGTTTAAAAACCTCCAAAGAAGGAGACTCCACCACCCTCCGTGGCAGCATATTCCACTGCCGAGTCAAGTAGACCAGTGGTGGTGTTTGGAATGCGAGCAATGGAGGCTGGCCATTCTGGGCAAACAGGACATTGTTTCTCCTTTTCCTGATCGGGTCACCTTTGGCTAGTTCACTTCTGCCTGCCTTTCCTATCAGATGGATGAGGACTCTAGCAATGTTCCCCTTAGGGGAAACTCCGGAATCATCACACTCTGTGTGACAGTGTGCCATGTACGTGTCGAGGGGAGGGGAGGACAAGTTGAAAGGTTATAGAATGTATTCGGCAACGAGAACCCATGTGACATAAAATGCTGTTGGTGTGGCTTTTCAGCACAATCCTTTTGTGACTGGAAAACAGAGAGGTGCACCTGCAAGTCAATTTATAAACAAAATCTGTTGGAAATATTTATACTTTATTTATATTTATTTTTATTTATTTTATTTATTTATTTTTACAACTTATATGCCGCCCACTACCCAAATACATGTAAATATAAATATGAATTTTATCAATATCGATATAAACAAATATTTAGGTGTGAAAAATCAAGACACAGCTAAGTATTACATGTGCTTATCAATTGCAGTTGTGTCTGGCAAACCTTTTAGAAGCATGATAGGAGAAAGAAGATACAAAACATGACCCTAAATATGAACTGTACCAATTACATTGTTTACCTCAAGAAAACAAGTCTTTTAAGTGGTATCAAGGGAGGGCACTAAAACAATTTTAAATACGTTCAGATTAGTATGGAAGAGAAAGAGAGAGGAGTGTCATTTTAAAAGCCTTTTTTTCATTAGGTAAAGAATGTTGATATTGTAAAAGGCACTTTGCCTTTTGATACTTTAATGACATATTTTGTAAAAGGCTAATCAAATGGGTCGGAGAGTTTACAGACATATACAGAGTATTCATACATTGGCAGGTGTTAGGCAGTGGCAGTTTCTGACTTAATTGTTTCTCATATGACTAGCCCGCCTCCTCCCAAAGCATGTAAAGTTCCTTAACAACAAAGCAATTTAAAAATGAATCAGTGAAACAAATCTTTGAAAATAGTAACATGAACAGTAGCAGCAATAACAAAAGATTTTTCCAGGAAGAAGAAGAAGAAGAAGAAGAAGAAGAAGAAGAAGAAGAAGAAGAAGAAGAAGAAGAAGAAGAAGAAGAAGAAGAAGAAGAAGAAGAAGAAGAAGTACTAGTGTTTAATAGTAGAGTCATAGAATCATAGAATCATTGAGTTGGAAGGGGCCTATAATGCCATCAGGTCCGACCCCTTGCTCAATGAAGGAATACAAATCAAAGGATACTACTATTAGCAGTAGGAGTAAACTGTCTTTTTGTGGTCAGACACGTAACTTCTTCTAAAGAAGTGAGCTAGAATATAAGGACTAAAGGAGACAACCCTTTTAGATCGACCTTCCAGCCACCAATCCTTTTAGAACAGAAAGTTCCAGTAGCTAGTATGTTCCCATCCTCATTCACCAGCTATGTGATGATGAGAAATGGAGTCCAGAAATATCTATAGCACCAAAGGTTTCATGCATGTGAGAAAGGTTGTAACACCTTGGAAAATAATGCACCCTGCCCTTTAAATGATCTCCTCTCCTTAGTAGCCAAGTAGAAAGTTTTAAAGTATTCCTCTTTCTCTCACACGCACGCACACCTCATCTATCAGATTAGAGGTGCTACCACCATTCTGTTAATTGGTGGTTGAAAGAGCCTGTGTTTACTTACCACTTGACAAAGGACACTAAAGAAGTTTCCAAAATAAGGGCAGTTCTCTTCTCCTTTGGAACACTTTCCATATTGTTGCTCTAAATGTGTAAATTGAAAGCACCCCTGGAGTTTAAACCTTAAAAGCTTCTGACATAGCGTGCATCCTTTGTAACCACAACTTGCTCTCTGACACTTCACTTCTTGGTGTTTTTCATAGGAAATGAAGGGAAACTGTGAGGCAACCAGGGCAGCCTTACCTTTCTTCAAGTCACTGGCTAAGACAGCCTACTGAGTCTGACAGATTAGTGTTTTGTTCCATTGTTCAAAGAGAAATGTATGAGTTTTCACGGCTGGTTAGTTTTTAAGTTTTTCTGTCAATCTCTTCTGACTTTTAAATGATTGGGTAAAATAACAAATATTGGCAATGCTAGGTGCCCTTAGAGAGATAGTAACTATATATACAATATGTGGTAAATATCCAGTAACAAAGGTGGTAACAGAAAAAGCCCATTATTTACCAAAGATCTGATGTAGTAATCTATATCTTCTTGAAATCTAATCAGCAAATGCAAATGTTTATCTATTTTGCAATGTATCTACAGAAACTCTTATTAGTACCAAGTTGTATATCCATGCACAAAGACTGAAAAATGCTACACTACAATTGATTTGTAGCATAGTACAAGAAATCTGAAGAAGATATTTTCCTAAGACTGCACGATAGCTCAGTGGTTGATCTATACAACTGTGGAGCCAGAGTTTGAGAGTTTGATTCCCCATTGTGCCTCCTTGACAGGGGCTGAACTTGATGTTAACATACAAAGCCCTAAATGGTTTGGGACCTCAGTATCTGACAGAGCGGCTCCTCCCAAGAAGAACTGCCAGGATCACCCGTGCCAGCCATGCAGGACACCTGGGAGTCCCAACCCCGAAGGAGGCCCGGAAAGCTGTAACAAGGAGTAGGGCCTTCTTGGTGGTTGCTCCCCAGTTATGGAACCATCTACCCCCTGAAATTCGGCTGGCTTCAAACTTTTAAAAAACGATTGAAGACCTGGTTCTATAGAATGGCGTTCCCTGATTCTTCAAACATTTAGTAAGGCACTATTTTTAAACCATTTTATCAAATATCTTGCCATTTTTAGCTTCATTCTAGCTTCATTTTAGTTTTTTTGTTGCTGATTTCTGTATATTTTATTTTATTATGTACCTTGTATTTTGGTTTTTAAAATGTATTCCTTTGTTTGTTGTTACATGTTGTAAACCGCCCAGAGTAGCCTTTGGTTTAGATGGGCGGTATAAAAGTCAAATAAATAAAATAATAAATAATAATAAATAATCTATAGGGTCCCTACCACTTTTGCAGTTCGAGAGTATTAAGATATATAATAAGAATCCAGAACAACCTTTTGGCTTTCCTAACTCTTTAGCTCGGTGAAAGGATGACCTAGTTCATTCCTTCCATTTACTTATACACCTGGATCATCAGCCCACCTTCTGAGAGTTTTTAAGACAAAAGAGGGATCCAGGTAAATTAAAGTCATCTACTAAAAAGAACAGTTTCAACAGAAACAAGACATTGTAAGAATTTAAGTCTCAATATCTGTCAAGAAGAGATAGATTGAGTAAATCCACACCAGTGAAACCTATGAAGTCAGCACTTGAAATGTCACAGTCCATAGCTTTTCTCTCCATCTAACTCCTTCATCTACGACCAAATCGAAACCACCTAATTACGTTTAATTATTTCAAAATCCGCCTAATGTCTCCCACCTCATTATTAGACCACCTCTTTCACAGAAAAAGGAATCCCACAAACAGCTCTTTCTTTCATTATACTATCTCCGGACCACTTATGCCTACAGTCTTTCTTCAGGATCCAAAGTGACTTACCACACTGACTGATGCCTCTTTCTGCTTCCTCTCCCCCTCCCTCCAACCTGACTCAAGGTATTATCAGGATGCTAATTTTCTAGCAAAACTGCAATTAATAGCATTTTTAATCGAGTCATCACAAGTATCTTAACCCTAGCAAGGCCCTATATTCCAAATCTGTATTTTATACTTTATGTCATGGCATATGTCATACAACCGATATAGGCTGTATTACATGTATTTATGCTGTGTGATCTATGGCTATATTGGCTTAAACGTATTTTAGTTCAACTCCAAGAAAAAGATGGGTCACAGAAGGCTACCCTGGTGCCAGGTGTTAGAAGGGGATATGAAATGTAGTGACAAAATTCATAATTGCTTGCCTTCAGTTTATTCCTTCTGCAGTGTCTATGCCAACCATAAAGAAGAAAGGGTTTGCACAAATGTGGAAACTGTTGTGAATGCGCAGTTGGAGGCATTTCATCAGCAGAGGAAAACTCTTTGCCGTAGCTGTCAAGAGAGCGAGTCCCCGGGACTCCTCTGAAGAGGACAGCTTGGTCTGACAGTACGTCTATCACTACATAATGAGGGGACAGAAAGGAAGGCATATTTGACTATTTCTCCCCTCGGTGGGTTTTCTTCTCCTGCCTTTCCCCCCACAACCTGTCAAAGAACATCAGTTTAAATCAGAAAGAACAGGGGGAAGCCCTTGCTGAGAGCCAGCAGCTCAGTGCACAGAGAATGATGCTACTTTGTTGAAAAAGAAGACAATGTGAGATTCTAGTCGTCATCCACCCACAGCATAGCCTGGTGATTCCCTTACTCTAAGCCACTAGCTTTTGACAACATCACACCATACAGGCAGTAGCAATCTACTAACATCCCCTTGCCTTGGCTGCTCCTTTTCAATCTATCTGGCTACTAATGGCTTCTAAGTAGTTGTTAATTCCCCCCCCCCCACACCCTTTTGATGCTGCAGAATTGTTTAAGGTCATTTAAGAATATTAATGTTGCTCTCGACTTTTTACCACTATACCACTATGTGGGTTTTGGGATATAGCCCAACATGTGGGTGGTTATGAAGGCTGAAAGGTAGACTAGAAATATGCTCATAAATGAACTAATGAGAAATATAAATGAATATGAATATTTAAGCTGCTGTAGTTTCTTCAGTTGGAAACTGCCAATATATAGGAAAGACTGGACTGGGGATGGCAAACCATTTTTTTTTTTTTACATATGAGGAATTTTAGGTACAGAGGATTAAGATGAAACAATAAATGAACTATATTAAGTACCCATTATGGGAAGACTTGGTGCTATTCATAGGTGTTGAATTCTTGGCAAAACCTTTGCTGGAATCCCTAGAGAGCTTCTGTTACTTGGTGTACATGAACACACACACACACACACGTACAATACATATTCAGCAGGAATTGGATTTGATGGCCTTTGAGGCTTCTTGCATCCGCCCACAGTAGCCTTTAGGCTAGATGGTACAGTACACAAATCCAATAAATAAATAAACTCCATTATGATTCTATTATTCGATTTCTCCTTTAATCCCTACAGACTAGGCAACAGATTGAATGTACATGCCAGAACCTATATCAAGAACAGCAATAAAAACAAAAAGATATCAAACCAGTAGCAACCTGATGTACTAAGTTTTGTTTTGCCTTTCTCAAAGCAGGTCCCATAAATGCATAGTTCGGATTACTACAAGTGTGAAAGCAACATCTTTCGAATAGCTGCTCCTTCAGTCCTAGAGATTAATGACCAAACAGATGCGTCTGTCTAAGAGATGAAAGGGATTTGTTAAAGACATGACAGTACTTATGTTCACATTAGTTTCAAAACACAGTGTGCCCCTAGAGATTTCAGATGGGTGTCTGGTTGTTTCAGTCCCCCAAGTTTTGTCACACTAATTGGTTCCAACTGCTAAGTTGAGATAAATTCTCCTTTTTTCCCTATGTCCCTGATACAGATGGGAAGACCCGAAAAAGACTGGAAAATTGGGGGGTGGGCAGTTTATTTCCCATTTTCCCCCAAATCCATTTTTTAATTTTTTTAATGGAAAAAATGTAAAAAAAGG
>JAHTLZ010000015.1:47626449-47638451 GCA_023846285.1 Phrynocephalus versicolor | reverse complement strand
GTGGACTGTGTCTCCACTGGGCAGGCAAAACTCTGGCTTGGTGGCCTCCAAAACTCTGGCTTCGTGGCTTTCCTGAGTGGACTGTGTCTCCACTGGGCAGGCAAACTCTGGCTAGGTGGCTTCCAAAGTAGGTGGCTGAAAATATCCCTCCCCGTTGTTCCCTGCCGTTCAGGCTTCGTGGCTTTGCCGCATGCTTGCGTAGAATGTGTATGCACAGTGCAGTCAAAACTCTGGCCTTGTGGCCTCCAAAGGAGGCCGCTGAAACAATCCCTCCCCAACCAAGAAAATTTCCCTTGCGCTCTGGCCTCGTGGCTTTGCTGCATGGACTGTGACGAATCGGGCTCAGCTGCCTGCACCCCAACCGTTCAAGGCAGTAGGTCCAACCCCACCACCCGTCCTTCCTGCTCTCTGAATGGCTGCCTTTGCCAATCAGTTCTTGAAAAACCAGTGGTCCCTTTTTTGCTGGCAGTCCTGGAGGGGGGGTCCTTTTCTTCCCAGGCGACCCTTCTTGCAAGTAGGGCCCAAATGAAAACAATTACAGGGTAAGGGATAGGGTTAGGGTTAGGATTAGGCCACTTCCGGCGACACGACAGGGAAGCCGGATGGGGTGGTGGAGTGTCTCTGCCCTGGAGATGGGCCTCGAGATGCACAACCTGGTCATGGTCAAGGAGAGAGAAGATCTGCTACTCTGCTTGCTCCATGAGAGAACCGGTCTCCTCGGGATACTCCAGCTGGCAATGATTCCCCGAGAGATTGAGGGGAACTCATCAGGATGAGTTGTGGGGGGGGAAAGCATCTGAATCTCTGACTGCTGGGCAGTCAAAACTCTGGCTTCGTGGCTTTGCCACGTGTGTGCGTGGACTCTGTCTCCACTGGGTTGGAGGAACTGGTCTCCTGGGTAGTCAAAACTGGCCTCCAAAGTAGGTGGCTGAAAGAATCTCTCCCCATTGTTCCCCGCCGTTCTGGCTTCGTGGCTTTGTCGCATGTGTGCCTGGATTCTGTCTCCACTGGGTTGGTGGAAGTGGTCTCCTGGGTAGTCAAAACAGGCCTCCAAAGTAGGGGCTGAAAGAATCCCTCCCCGTTGTTCCCCACTGTTCTGGCTTCGTGGCTTTGCCGCGTGTGTGCGTGGACTCTGTTTCCACTGGGTTGGTGGAACTGGTCTCCTCCTGGATATGAAAACTGGCCTCCAAAGTAGGTGGCTGAAAGAATCTCTCCCAGTTGTTCCCCACTGTTCTGGCTTTGTGGCTTTGCCGTGTATGTGCGTCGACTGTGTCTCCACTGGGTTGGTGGAAGTGGTCTCCTGGGTAGTCAAAACTGGCCACCAAAGTAGGGGCTGAAAGAATCCCTCCCCGTTGTTCCCCGCCGTTCTGGCTTTGTGGTGGCTTTGCTGTAGGCGTAGACTGTGTCTCCACTCACTGGGTTGGTGGAAGTGGTCTCCTGGGTAGTCAAAACTGGCTTCCAAAGTAGGGGCTGAAAGAATCCCTCCCCGTTTTTCCCCGCCGTTCTGGCTTCGTGGCTTTGACGCGTGTGTGCGTGGACTCTGTCTCCACTGGGTTGGTGGAACTGGTCTCCTCCTGGATATGAAAACTGGCCTCCAAAGTAGGGGCTGAAAAAATCCCTCCCCGTTGTTCCCCGCCGTTCTGGCTTCATGGCTTTGCCACGTGTGTGCGTGGACTCTGTCTCCACTGGGTTGGTGGAACTGGTTTCCTCCTGGATATGAAAACTGGCCTCCAAAGTAGGGGCTGAAAGACTCTCTCCCCGTTGTTCCCCACCGTTCTGGCTTTGTGGCTTTGCTGCGTGCGTACGTGGACTCTGTCTCCACTGGGTTGATGGAAGTGGTCTCCTGGGCAGTCCAAACAGGCCTCTAAAGTAGGGGCTGAAAGACTCCCTCCCCGTTGTTCCCTGCCGTTCTGATTTCATGGCTTTGCTGAAAGCAGACAAGAGCAGCTCCCACATGTCCTCCGGATCATGCTGAGCAAGAGGGAAACTTCCGCCAGTGGCCGCCTGAGACAACACCGAGACCACTTCCGCTCCATGAGCGAACCGGGCTCCTCGGGACACTCCAACTGGCAATGATTCCTCGAGAGATTGAGGGGCACTCATCCGGATGAGTGTGTGTGTGTGGGGGGGGGAAGCTTCTGAATCTCTGACTGCTAGTTGACCAGGGTGGCATTTGCTTGAAAGCTTTACAAGGAGTGTCATGGGGAGGGGACATTGAGAGGAGTAGAGTAGACCCTCATCCAGATTTGGGGGAGGAACAGAATACTGTGTCTCCTGTTGCCTCTGAGAGGTGGAGGGGAAATGGAATGGATAAAGGCTTCAAAATAAAGCAAAAAAAAACACAAAACAAAAAAAAAACAGGCAGCCAGACCAAGTAGGATGGCCGGTTCAGTCAGTGTTGACCAAGACAAAAAAAAAAAAAAGAATATTGCATTCTGCCCACTTTGTTTGCTTTATTGCATAGGATGCAGTCTTATGCTATGATATATTTATTAAATTTCTTATTCATCACCAAGTTTAAAGTGTTTTCCGCCTGCTCTGGGTCATTGCGGGACGCCCCCATGCTCTGGGAAGTCAAATCGCGCTAAATCGTGGTAGAAATGACAAACGACGAACAAAACGACGAACTGAAAAATTTTTGAAAAAATTCACGACAAATAGAAACGGAACGAAACGGACCTGTTCCGAGAAACAAAAAATCGAAACGTCATTTTTTATGGTCGTGCCCATATCTAGTTTCAACCATGGCAAATCAACAGTCAAAAGGAAAGGGGACAGTAAGAAAGAAATCAAAAAGACCTGCTCTTTGAGCATTTTTTTTTTAAAAAAACTGTAGAACTGCCAACATGTTCAATTTCTCAGCCCATATGTTCTTTGAAAGAAATTAAGGACCACTGAGGAGCCCCTGTAGGCTATAGGGAATGGGCACAGCAGCGAGAGACAGAACTCAGTGAAACAGCTGTTCTCCATACATTCACGAGACAGCCAATGTGTATGCCCAAGTATCAAGTTGCTAGAGAGACTATCATCCAGAATCATCACCACTTGGCTATAAGGAAGCTGTGTATCAGATTACAGCACCATTTACTGTGGTTTCTCTGTTTGCAGGGATGCTTTCAGTCCCAACTCAAAATTTGGCTCGCATAGATTTCAGGAGCTTTTGGGAGGAATCACCTCTGAAGACTGGGCCTGGGGTCCAAATATTGGGGTGGTTGGGTTTTACCCAGGCTTTCTTGTACTTTATTCCAGAATCATGGCACCCAGCCCTTCCCTTTTCCCAATCCCATCCCTACTCTTCTTGCCCGCCAACCCCCTTCCTTGTTGGAATGGCCACGCCCTTTTCACCTGGAAAAGAGCAGCCTCTAAAATACACCTGCCCTGTCCTGATCCAAATTCACTGAAACCTGGCTTCCATCCCCTGACCCCCACCACCACTCTTACCCTTTTCTTGGGAGGTCTCTTTTCCTGTGTTCCCAATTATGGTAACAGTAAACAATCCCTGCCACAATTCCAGACTACCTTGCTCATTCTATGCTATTGGTTTCGTACCAGACAAGTTAATTCTGGATGGCCCTGTTCACTTTGGTCATGCTGTGCTCCTGCTGCCTTGCTTGCCTCTCAATCAACCTCAGTTTGAAGTCTCACTTCCTTCTTGGCAATGTCTCCCACTCTGCTGATTGTGCTGCTCTTGTTGGTGCTCCTTTTGATACAACCTCTTCTTCTCCCCTTACTCTTTGACCCTGACGCCTTGACTGACTCTTGACTGACATGTATACTGGGAATTTTCTGGTATAGATTTCTACTTGATCATCATCATCATCATACATCCTTCAACATTCTGCCTCCTGTTCCTTCTATTACTTCTAATCTATTGTTACAAAATCCTTCCCTGAAGAGCTGGTCCTTTGTTCTATTTCTGCTGTTTGCTCCGTAGACTTTGCTGCTATCATCTTTTGTTGCTCTCTCTCTTTCAACTCTTGACATGTCTGCTTTTCTGGTGTACTATCAATCCCACCCATGTTGACATGCAGCTGGATGCTTCTGGAGGACAACAAAACAGATGACTGACTGCATTCACTACAGATTCAGGCTTCCTACTTTCTCACACGTTATCCAACTGTACAAGCAATACATTAAGACCCCCGTATCAGCAGGGGATCCGTTCTGGGCTCCCCAGTGGATAACAAAATGCTCTTATCTGGGGTGATGGTGGCGACAGTGGTGGGGGGTTGCCCAGATCGAAAGCTGTGGTCCCAGACATCCCACCACCTGTGGCTGGGCAGAGTAGCAGATTGGGTGCTGCACTGTTGAGTCTGCCACTGGGAAGCTCAAACAGCTGGGTACACCCCTGGCCCGATTCGCAGCTCTGACCAGCTGCAGGGTGTGGTGGCTTGCCGGGGGCAAAAGTGCTGGGCCGTGAGGTGCAGCATTCATGCCAGCAGCCCACCAGCACTCAGCTGATCACCAATCACAGCTAACTGAATCCGTGGTGGGTGAATCAGCAGATACAGGGGTGTTACTGTACTAGACAAATTATTTCATTCAAGCTAACTCTAGGAAACCTATCCATTTCTGGATTTGATACAGTTATGACTTGGCACGACACTTCACTCCTTACTCTGATCAAGACTTTGCTGCCTTCTTCAATGTTAAGATCAACACAATTTGGCCTGATATGTCTTCCCTTCTACCAATCTACCAGCCCTTTCCCTTTTATCAAAAAGCTGAGAAGCCCTTCCTAGGACTATGACTAGAGGTAAACTGTGCTTTGGCAGCAAGGGTGCAGCTGCTTTAATGGCAGGGAGCAATTTAACAGAGGCTGCTTTGGAATGGTCTGGCTTGATTAGAGTGATCAAATCAAGACTGATGGTTCACACAGAAATTGCTTCTGCCAATATTCTGAAGTGGCTTAATAAATAAGCTACTTCAGAATATTTTATTGGCAAATTAATGACTTCCTCTGCTCCTCGGCAGATGGACAGGTGGGAAGTGGGTTTTTAAAATGGTAAATAGACTATTGCTGATGTGCTGTATCAGCCCTTTAAACAAATAACATTAAAGTTTAAATGGAAAAATTTAGAGGCATGCAAACGCTACGGTTTAGGGACGATTTTTCCAGTTTCTGGACCTTTTATGGAGACACCAGCCCAACAAAATGAAACCAGTTACTTCTGTTGTTTTTCAACAACGCCTTCATTCTGCTAGGCCCCACCATTTTTTTTGGAAAAGGTATGCTTTGGATTATTGTACTTCCTCAAATTTCAGTGAATGCAGAACATTCAAGGATTTCTTTTTTATTCAAGATATGTAAAAGCTCTAAAATAGAAGATGCAACAGCTCTACTTGTTTTGGGTTATTTCCTGATCTGTGTTTGATGAGGAAATCGCAGCACCCAGTAGATAACCAAATGGATTAATTAAACCAATGCTGATTTAGCAAAAAAAACCCCACAAAAAACACACCCAAAAAAAACAGAAAAAACAAAAAACAAAAAAAAATTCGTGAATGTGCTCAGCACTTTCCTATGGATGTATTTGGGTTGGCTGCTAGAAAGTGCACATCTGCATTTCTGTAATCACTCACAGTGGTTAATTTTAGCAATACGAAATGTATTTTTTAAAAAAGAATCCTTTAAGAACATAAAACCAGAACTTCCAGTTTTGCATAATTCCTCTGGAATTCAACACATGGAAGTGCTTTATATGAAACACATAAGAAACGGGTGCTCAGTGTCATGGAACAATATAATTTTAATTTATCACCTGTGACACAAAGATGCTTCAGAATTAAAAGATAAGGAGGGAAAGTGGTATCCTGCCTGGATGACTGACACCTTCCAAAGTCTAAGAATATTTTTGTTGGACTTGTTTTATTTTGCTTTTCAATGTAAGGCAAGTGTTCATGGCATACCAGACCACAGATGTGGAATATGTTCAACCACAGAAGACAAAATACGACCACATTACTGAATCTGGCTGTCCAAGGTATCTTCAGAATCCATCTGTAAATCCACATTTCAAATGCTTCCAGCTTCCTGCATAATGCATCTGTAAGGGTTCAAGTTTCAACCTCATAGAGAAGTATACTAAATACATAAGATCAAAATAGTTGAGTACGAAGTCTAAATGGAGAAGTATAAGTTTATCAAGACTTCTGGAATGAGCTTTAGTTTGTTCAATTCTACAAAAGATTTTGCATGAAATATCTCAGTTATCCTTTTCATAGCATCCCAAATATTTATAAGATGAAGCTCTCTCAATTATATCACTGCTAATCTTGATAAGGTTCTGTTCGCTCCATAGCCGATTCTGTTAAGCAAATTTCTCCTATCTCTGGAATTTTTTATGTTTTACAGATTTTATGTTATACTCCTATATTCCATACCATTTGTTATATGAGGATCCACTGTACATGTACTTATATAGGCTGGGCAACAAAAAACGGCAGTGCTAATCTGCCTGCCTCCCAGAAACAAATACAGTAACTTATTTCCCTCCCAATATAATGTCCCACATTCTGAACAAACCTATGTAATAGATGTGCCCCCTGAGCTTCTAATTACCCAAAGAATTCGGGGGGGGGCTAACTTTATGGGCTGATAAAAGAGAGAATTCTACCTTGCTAGTCTTCTTGAGGTACCAACATTTAAAAGAAAGCACTGTCTCTATTACTAATCTTTATGAACAAAGCACAGTGAATAATACTCTGCTGTTAACCGCAATTTGCAAAAATGTAATATTGGGGGAAATATAGCAAATTGTGAGCTACATTACCAATAGGAACACTGGTTTTCCCCCACCAAACACTGACTTCCTTCTGTCTTATTTTTTTAAACAATGACTAGGTGCACAAAATGCACTGAATGTGAGATGCTGTTCCTTTTTAGAGAGAGACTTTTGTTCCAATCCCTTGCTTGGTGCATAAAGAAATTGGCAATCTACCCGACCCAATTGGCAACGTTCGAGGATAAACTGACATGGTATGAATTGTTTCTTAAGTGCAATTATTGCTCCCTTTCCCAGCAGTCTCTCTTCCCCCTTTTTCTTTCTCTCCGCCTGCCTTGATTTCTAGGGTAGGGTTGGGAGGGGAGACGACAGAAGCAATATTTTGTAAAATGAGATAATTATATAGCAGCCGAATGGGGAGATTAGATTAGCAAGAGATTTCAACACGAGGACATTTAATAAGAATGAGACACAGGTACACGGAAAGCCAGACAACGAAAAGGTCATCATCATCACCATCGTCTTGAGATTATGAAACAAAACGCTTATGACCTACACTGCCTTCAATACCCGCTGCAGTAATTCTATTGTTATTGCAAACGCAAATAATAGGATTATTTTTGTACAGATGTAGAGTTTCTCTCTTTCTGACTCACTCACATGCCCAACTTTTCAACCCTCGAGCACAGCTATGGTAATTCAGACACAGCACTGCATTCAAAATACATTTGCCATTATACGGCCAATATTGCTGAAGGGCATAAAGAAAGATCCATCAGGCGCCTGACCCACAAAAAGGGATTTCTTTTCCAAATTGCATACCAAACTACATATAGTAATGTCAATGCAAATCTCCCCCTGCTCTGCTGCCAAAAAAACATACACATCAGGAACAAACAATACAATCAAGTGCATTTTTCAATAGTCTTCGTTTTAGCTACCCATATACGGCATATCTCATAAAAACAGCTATAAAGAACAAAGATTGCTGTTATCCACACATTCCAAACAGTTCCCCCCTCTCTCTTCTAAGAAAAAGAATGGTTTCTTCCTTAATACAAACACTGCCCTTTTAAAAAGAAAAAAAATATTATAATAAAAGCCCTATTTTAGGCTTTATACTTGATTCTAAGCTCTGCTTTAGATGTTCGCTCTGAATAGGCAAGGGCCTATCTTACTACCTGGTGGTATGGAATACAGGAGTAGAGCATCCATATGTCCTCATTCATAGTCACATGATTAATTCAACAGTCCATACTTTCAACCCTAAGACCCGAATAGGGAAATATACTCTAAACATATATTGTACAAGATAAAATTTCAGGACTTCCAAGAATCAGTTATTGTCTTACCTTTCTTTCACCCCTACCACAGCCTACCCTTCTCAGAATATGCACTGCAGAGTTTCTGTATAAATAAAGAAGATTGCCATCTTTCTGTTTTCAGTCTTTTTAGATCCCAGAGGGCTAAGTGCCACGAAGTATAATATATACAGGCTACCTTTTCTTTGTAAAGAGAATGCCCTTACTCCTCCAATACTGAGACTAGGAATCTGTTGTCTTGGACTTAACTTTCCATCCACCGGCCCAGAAGGCACTGTCCTGGCATAAAGGCAACTCAGAACGTAAGAACAAATGAAGAGCCCTGACGCATCAGGCCAAGGGCCCATCTGTGCAGCTTCCTGCATCTCACAGTGGTCACATCAGATGCCTCTGGGAGCCCATTAGACAACTTCCCTCTATTCATCCCCTACATGATTTTGAACTTCTCAATAATGTTCCCCCTCAGACACCATTTTTCAGAGATACCTGGTGGAAGAGAAGAAGACTTGGATTTATACAAAAGGTAACTGAACAATGGCATGGGCAAACCATAATTTGCGAGAAAGATAAATAAGTGCTTGGTAGATCCAATCAAGCCTAAACTCCCACTAGAAGTTAAAATGGCTAAACTGAGGCAATCATACTTTGGGAAATCATTAATACCAATAAGGCAGAATATTGGAAGACAGAAGGGATTTCCATAGGCAAATGTGTCAGACAAAAGCATATTTTGTGCACTTTTCTGTTTAATATGTATGCATAAAATTTCATAAGGAAAGCGGGACTGGAGTCAGAGGAAGGAGAAGTGAAAACTGGTGGGGGGAAAAACATCAGTAATTTAAGATATGTAGATGACACCATCTTATTGGAAGAAATCAGTAACAATGTGAAATGACTTATAGTAAAAGTAAAGAAGTGCCAGAGAATGATTTCAGCTGAATGTTAAGACAACAGATATCATGATTACATGGGAAATATATAACTTTGATGTTCACAATGAAGAAACTGAAATTTATTTTTATTGATTTATTTTAGAGTATTTTTACCCCACCTTTCTCTTTGGAAAAGGACCCAAGGTGGCTTACAGTAATGAGGGATAATATACAGTCCAGTACAATTAAGACATGTTCAGGTATTTGAGAACAAGGAATTGAGGGACATCTTACAGCATTAGTAGACAACATTACATTAAAGCAACACAATTATAAGTAGTCATAAACACAAAGTCTAAGTGAACCCATAGATTCATATAAAATACACATGGTTGTCCATCATTCAGGGAAAGCTTGCCTGATGAGAATTAGAGTTCCGTATATTTTCCATTGTATTGAAGACTGCACTTCAGCCTTTCATCGTATTGAAGACTGCAGCCCAGAAATCAGAAGACTGAGACTCAGAAGGACAATAATGAAGGAATTAGAAAAGGTCATCAAGTGTAGGGATGTGTCACTGGAGACCAAGGCCATTATAATCTATGCTCTTATATGGATGGACAGTAAAGAGAGCTCTCGGTGGGTGGGGGTGGGAATGCTTTGTTTGAACTCTGGTGCTGGAGGAGAGCTTAGCAGATACCCTTGACTGGTAGAAAGACAGCCAAATGAGTCCTAGATCAAAGCAATATTTGGAGGTAAAAATGTTGAAATTAAGGTAGTCCTACTTTGGGCACATCATGAGAAGGCAGGATTCTTTGGAAAAGAAAGCAATGCAGGGTAAGGTTGAAGACCATAAGAAAAGAAGAAGATAAATATGAGATGGACTCTCTCCATGAAGAATGCCACAGACTTGAGCCTACAAGAGCTGGGCGCAGCCATTGAGAACAGAACATAGGGTTGCCATGAGTCAGAGGCAGCTTGGCAGCACATGACAACAACACATAAATTCTCCGTACATCAGAAACAGCCTGAGGGCAAATAATAATTGAATAATCTGCATGGGAGTGGTAGGCTCAAAGCTTGTGTACATTAAATTGGAGAATAATATGCAAATCCCTGAGTCCTGCTGATCAAGGGTATACTGTAAATATGCCACACTGGCTTGGTGCATTTACCTTGCCCTTCCTCTCCTCCCTGAACTCTTCATTTGTAGCAAATGGTCCACACAAGAATATTCTGATTCAAAGTATAGAATCCTGGTTAACTGAGCAGCTTAATAGTCAGCAGCAGGTCTGCATACGTACCACCTCTGTTAGGACTATTTTACTACTGGATGATGATTCTAAGTGGAATCTCTCTTCAAAAGTTTTAAATCAATCCTAGAAGCAGATTGTGAACAGCTACTTTCTGTTTTTGATTGCCCTTCACCGTAATGAACAGTGACTTTTGTCTACTGATTATTTGCAGCTCCCCAAAATGTGATGAAGTGAGAGTCCTCAAGGGGGCAGCACATTTTTTCACAGGCTACCATTTTGTGACTCACAGAGGAATAAATTTGTTCAGACATATTTGGCACAAAATCATGCTCTCTGGTCTGCAGTGCAGATTTCATATGCACACAGCAGGTTTTTCAGATGCTGTTCTCCCTCTGTTTTCCTCCAAGGATTTCTGAGTACTTTACATACATTAATACATGAAACCTGGAAACACAGGAAATAAGCAAACCTTTTTCGGCTGAGCCAAGCCAGAAACAAAACTCAGGGATCCCACAGCAAGGCCTTCCCTCTCAGCATCAGCACTTGCTCCATTTCTGCCTACATCTGTCCTCTTTTGAAATGCAGTACAACCCCCTTATCCATTAATTCACTAACCACAAATTCAGTTATCTGCGGTTGGTGATCAGCGGGGGGTGGGTGGCAAGGAGGGGGGAATTTAAAAATAAAACTTACCGCCTCCAATGCCCACCCTCCTCCTCCTTGCTGTCATTGCCACCACAGGCCAGCAAGGCACTGTCTGGAGGGGTGGGGGTGGGGACTTTGAATTTCCTGCTCAGGTCCCTGGCGGCAGATCAGAAGTTTGAGTGGGAAATTCAAAACTTCTGATGGGTTGCTTGGGACTGGACCTGGAAGTTCAAAGGCCAGGTGGCTGACTGGCCTGTGGCTGCGGCGGTGAGGAGGAGGTTGGCAGGCATCAGGGTGGTAAGTTTTATTTCTTATTTTCTCCCCTCCTTGCTGCCAGCGCCACCGAACAGCCAGGCACCTCCACCCCTCCAGTGGGTGCCCGGTGGCAGTGGTGGCAAGAAAGTCACCCCCCTCTTTCTCCTTGCCGCAGCCAAGCTGCAAAGAGGAAAGGTGGAACTTTCTTCCCTCCTTACCATTTGGAGGGGTGTCGGAGGCAAAAGCTTTCACCCTGGCACCTCACCACCCCTTCTGCCACCATTATCCTTGGATAAGAGCATTTGCTCTTATCTGTGGATTTCACTATCCATGGAGAATCCTGGAACCAATCCCCCATAGATATGGCGGTCCTACTGTATGATTGTTAACTTTTAAGCAGTGCGACTGCAAGTGCTTAGTCTACAGAGATAAATTAAGGTATGGCCAACTTCATGGAACCCAAACCTTGACAAGAACTGCTAGTTTAAAGATGTATTATTTTATATCAGACAGTAAATCTAATTTGCATAATATGCTAATTAGGTGACTTGGATTTAGAATACGCTATCTTCTACTATATAGGGTCTTTCTTTAGGGCAGGGCTTAGAAACAAGACAGCGTGTACTCTATTTTAGATTGTAGATTGAAGGCTTTCTTCCCTCATTGTGTTGCCTTCCTTTGTTGACACTATCATCTCTTTAGCTTAAAATGTTTAGTTATTTTTAATTACTAATTTTAAAAAGCTTTAAATCTGAGAAACAATATGAAACCTCATATTTTCATTATTTATTATTAGTAGTAGCCTGCTTATATACCATCCCATACCACTTCAAGTAGTCTCTGGGCAGTTTACAGTTTTAATTATAGTATGCAGGCTACACATTATTATTATTATTATTATTATTATTATTATTATTATTATTATTA
>JAHTLZ010000015.1:47598370-47616741 GCA_023846285.1 Phrynocephalus versicolor | reverse complement strand
TGTGTGTGTGTGTGTGTGTGTGTGTGTGTGTGTGTGTGTGTGAGAGAGAGAGAGAGAGAGAGAGAGAGAGATTTGGTTTGTGACCTTCTTTCACTTCCATAAAAGAACAGTCCTGAAATTCTTGCAAAATATTGACCTGCCTTCAGCAGATAAATGACAACAGGTGGTTATATAGGACTTACTAATTTAAACACATTTTATAGACAGGGTAACACACTGAAGTATTAATAGGTATATTCTCATTTAATTGATGTCCAGCTGCATATCGCATATAGTATATCCAAGCTCTGGAGTCTTTGATTAAAAAGGGAAGATAGGGCAAGATAAAGAATTTTAGGAACGTTAGCCAATACTGTGTAATAATTCATTGGTGTGCATATTTTGGACTGCATGCCGCTTAGGAAAGGGCCACTGCTCAGCCCACGTCATTAAGGAAGCTGAATAAATCCTGCTTTAGCTTCTCATGGGGAAAAACTGCCTGAATATATTGGAATGCAGAAATACTTAGAAGTGGTGCTGTAACAAGAGCTTGGATGTTTTATTCACCATGACTGTGCAGGAAAGAACTTAAAATAACTACACAAGAAAGCCTGAAGAATGCTACCGGCAGGAACTGAGATCTCCCAAAGCTCTCCCTGCTACCAAAAAAGAAAAGAAAAGTATTGTTTCCATGAGAAAGTCATCTACATGATCTTTTGCAATTCTTTATCCTTTTTCCGTCTCAAGAGTGCAGACTGGTGAGTCAGGCCTGACTAGGCAGGTAAATCATTTGGTTCACCTTCATGCATTAAATGACAAAGCTCAGAAAATTCTACCTTTGCAACGAAGGTCTGTGGGGATTGATCTGGCAGGGAATTTGACCATTTAAAAGACTGATTTTCAGCACAAATGTGCAAGACTTGAAGCTTTTGCAACAGTCTGCTTCATCGTCACACAGACTGTTGCAAAGCAGAAGCATCAAGGGGGTTGCCTGCATTGTGAACAATGAGACTGCCCTTTTTGTTTCTTGTATGGCTGTGCATAGCTTTAAAAAAGCATATTGTTTTCTTTTTTGCAAACTGCGTAAGGTGAAAAAGAATTTGGTGTTTGTTTGGTAACATGGGTAGTTGCGAATCTTCAACAGGGTTGTCTCCCTGTGTGACAACACTCCAACTCACCCATCATAGAGAAGACACTGGCAAGATATTGTTATGTCTTTGGGCTTACTGCACTTCTAGGGGATTCAATTATCTTCTAAAGAAATATGTTACAATCACATTTATCTATTTGTCTGTTTGTGTCGTTCCTATGTTTCTCTTCTCCTTGTGAAGGGACCCCAGGTAGTTCATCAATGATTAAAGGTGCACTGAAGAAAGTTTAGGTAACTGAGATTTGCAGGGGAGATTGCCATAACTTAACCATTTATAGAGAAAAAATGAAATCTCCACTCATTAATGGTGAAAAGATTAATAAGATTTTTTTTATTCATGGTCTTCCTCAGGGCAGGCAGGATAATCTGCTCCCAGAAGGCTTAATTGCTGCCTTTGAATCAGGGGGACTGATCATGCAAGGCGTCCTTTGTGTCCTATCCCTGAGAACTGTTCATTGTGTGGAGACACAGGGATGGGCTTTCTTGGGTGTAGCTCCACAATTGTGAATTCCATTCCCTTGGAAGTCCAAATGGCACTGACACTAAAATTAATTGCAGCACCAAGTCAAAACATACTTCCTTAGCAGAGCTCTGAAGGGTTGACAGTCCCTTGGCTGTGCAGGTTTTGAAACAATGTTTTTAATATTTTAATCCTATGTGTTTTAAATTGTTTAATTTGAATTTTTTTGAGATTTTATACTTTTAAATTACTTTACATGCCTCTGTAACCCACCCTGAGATCTTGTGATACTCTGTGAACTAAAAGTATTTGAAATGAATGAAAAAAACCCCCACAATATTTATTTACAGTGGTACCTTGTATAAAGGAATTAATTCATTCCAAATGAAATTATGTTAAGCAAATTTTCCTTTATACAAATTTCCCACAGGAATGCATTGAAAACAGAGTAATTCCTAATCGCGACCATTTTTATGTTGTACAGATTCGCCCCATAGGTGATTCTGTTAAGCAAATTTCCCCTATCTCTGGAATCTTTTATGTTGTACAGATTTTGTTATACAAACTGTTTGTTATATGAGTTTCCACTGTATTTATTTACTTACATATTTATTTAAAATATTTCTACCCCACCTTTCCCCCTTAAAAGTGCCCAAAGTGGCTTACATCAGTAAAATACAATGTTAAATCTAAAAACAATGAGTACACAAATACTAAAAAGGATCAAACAAACTCCCTACTTAAAAAAATAGATACACAGACATACTTATGACCTGTTGGGAAATTAGAGTAGGCCCATTGAATCAGCAGGGATTTGTTGAGTCAACTGTCCTGTAAGTTCCACTCCTTCAAATGAACCTATTGTGGCTTACTTTAGTAATTCTTAGTTAGAGCGGGCCCAGTTGAATCAATAGAGCTTACAAGAGAGGTGACTGACTAATTCCCAGTTGATTCAATGGCCCTACTCTAGAACAATTTATTATGATAAGCAACAGGTTTTTGCCAGAGCATCACAAACCCGTGTCAGTCCCCCACCCTCACTGCAACTGCCCTTACCTGTAATAATTTCCAAGAGCAGTCACACTTTAGAGGGAAAAGTAGCAGGTCAGAAGTGATCTTATACTGCATATCAAGGGAATGAAGTGCTAACATTTCCGTCCTTTGATGCCTGGGCCAGGCGGCAACTCTGATGTCAGGAGGCATTTTTCAACACTTTTGTGAGCAGAGACTGGCAGGTCTCTGGACTATTGTCTGCTACTGTACTATTTGTTGCCTTGCATCATGATCGGATGCTAGTTTTCTCTCAGCCACCGAGAAACACCGAACAGAGAGCCATGTGACCTCTAATACCCACAAAGGCCTGGCACAACAATTAGAAGGTGGCAAATTTAAAAAAAATATCAGCAGCCTTCCCTTCCATACATTTTAGCTCTTAAAGGGGAGCTGACATTCCTGATTATATCTGCCAATGATTCCTTCTATGGGTCATCACTGCACTGCTTACTTACAGGAACCCCTAATGACCTCCTGAAGGTCCTATCACTATCAGGCCAGGTCTGTTTTTGTAAATTAAAGGTTGTAACCTCCCTTCTTGGAATTAATAACTCTTGTGCTAGGTATTCGTCCCGACCCCACCCCAACCCATCCCCACTTCTTTTATTTCATTATGTCTTCATCTTTGCCACCAAAATTTCTTTTCTTCTTACTGTGTCCCAAAGTATGAAAGCCTCTGTTGGGTAATTATAGCTTCTTACACGAGTTCAGTTTAGTTTTGTTCTGCCCTAGGGACAGTTCATATCTGTTAATAATGAACAGAAATTCAAAGTTTGGCAGGATTTATTTTTGGCAAATCTATGTTGGTTTCTTGATTTTACTGCATTGCTTTCAAGGAGCTTACAGAGTGACTACACAATCTGCTCCAGATTTCCTGGGACTGATGTCAGACTGACTGGTCTGTAGTTCCCTGGATCGTCCTTTTTACCCATGAAGAAAATAGGAACAATTTTATTCCTCCTACAATCACCCATGATTTCCAGAAAATAATAACAC
This sequence comes from Phrynocephalus versicolor, assembly GCA_023846285.1. Taxonomy (NCBI): domain Eukaryota; kingdom Metazoa; phylum Chordata; class Lepidosauria; order Squamata; family Agamidae; genus Phrynocephalus; species Phrynocephalus versicolor. The sequence goes on along the minus strand of JAHTLZ010000015.1, from coordinate 47,613,103 downwards.
AGTGGTTGACAACATCAGAACTACACGCATTTTCAAATTTCAGACAAATTGCATTTGTTAGCCCTAATTGACATATGTTGGCAGACCCAGACCCATAACCCCAAAAAAGAGATCTACAGCGGTTAACAGGGAAGACAAATAAACAATTTATCCTAATTTAATTGTTCTGCAGCTGGAAGAAAAGCCTTTGCTGGTTTAATGAAATAAATAGTGACTTGTTTTCAGATGAGCTACACGTTCTGAGCAGGCATATGGGTGCTGAGAGCAATGTTCAGAAAGCCTATAAAAGAGCAGCTCCAGTTGGAGAAGTCCGTCAGACAGAATAATGGATTGGAAGATAAAGCATGCTTCCTCTTTCTCAACTCTAAAGGGACTCTGCTGTGTTTTTATCCATGCTGCCCTCCTCTAGAACACCAACGTGGGGCACAGGGCCCATAGCATCTTCTGTATCCAACAGGAAGGCGAGAAGGTGCTATAATACTGGGGTACCCACAGTCTAGCACAGGGCTGTCCAACTTTGGACAGGCCAAGGTCTACTTTTCCCGGCCCAAAGTGCCCAAGGGCTACTACACTAAAACCTCTACTTACGAATTTTATCCATTCCGAGCACATAGGAATGCATTGACAATCAATTAATCCATTCTGGAGGGAACAGATTTCAATGCATTCCTATGGGAAGGCTGATCATCCCCATGATTCCCTTGCATCCACTCAAACCAGCGTAGGTGGGTGCAAGGGAGGTGTGTGCATGCTTGCGCAGATCGCCACTTCCAAGGGGCAACCCACAAGACCATGCACATGCCTCCCTTGCACCTGGCTCGAGCAGGGGACTACTCCATGGCCCTTGAAATGCCCCACTTGGCTGAGATAGTGGGCTGGCAGACTGAGAACTTTGCTGGGGCAGTGGTGGTCCTTGGGATAGGGGAGGGAGGGGTGGAGAACTTATCCCCTCAGTTTTTATTGATGGCCAGCAGGCTACTTTTGAACCCTTCACGGGCTACTGGTAGCCTGCGGTCTACCTCTTGTGCAAGCCTGGTCTAGCACATGTGACAATAAATGGGTGTTTCTTTACTCTTTGCACAGAGATTCAATTTATATACTGGCCTGGGAGGTTGGGGGGGGGGTTAAACAAAAGCACATAATGTTGCAATTCAACAATTGACTGATGAAAAGACCAAACTAAGAGAACTCAGATTTAAAAGGGTAGCTATGGAAGAACTTCAAAATATGCTATAGAATACAAATACGGAAACAAAAGGCAAGGTCATCATCCATACTATGGTATTATCAGTTAACTCTACATATGTGAAAGCTGGAAAAGTAAAAACTAGCAAGAAAAAAAATTAATTCACGTGCAATGCCATGTTAGAGAAGAGTTTTACAGATTGATACCTTAGACTGCCAGAAGGTCAAACGAATGGGTTTTGTTTGAAGTCAAGCCTGAATTATCAATAGAAGAAACTACCTAGCTAGCTAGCTACCCACCCATCCACCCAAGAAGAATAGCATCAAGTATTCATGGCTGCCAATATCTGTTAGAGCAGAGATGGGCTTGCGGGGAGGCAGCGGGAGGGGGGGGAAATCTTCCCCATCATTGGCATCAACTTGTCCCAAGCATTTCACACAAGCTTGTCACATCTGCCAGAAGGGATTGGCTTGAAAGACGGACAGTAAGGAACATGTAAATAAAACAAAAAGAATGGTAAAAAAAAAAAGAATCTGTATGAAAGAAAGCCCTTCAGGAAAAGAGTCTGAAGCAGCACCCAAGGCTTAGCATATGGACAGTGTCATTCTTGTGGTCTTGACGGGTTCACATAGGATACCAAGCAGGTGGCAGAGGCACTACATGAGATGCATGGGACTGTTTCCTCCCTTCCCTTCCCTTCCCTTCTGCATGTATCACAGTCCTCCTGTCAGTGTTAATTATTTTTACCATGGTAGACTCAGGGAAGGAATCAGAATAGATCAACTTTCTGCTGTATAAATAGTCAAAGAGAAGAGGGGCAAGAGGGAGGGAAGGAGTCTCCTGGATGGATGCTCCATGGCTCCTTGGAAATCAAATCAACACTGGAAGGTGAGCACGGAGGGTTATGTGAAGGAAAATCACAACCACTCACAACTTGGAGGGCGGGGGGAGGAGGAGGAGGAAAGCCAATCGAAAGCCATTACACAGGCCCCTCTGCGCTTCCCCAGGAGGTGACAGATGAATGGTATGTCAACCAGAACCAACGGGATTCTTCCAGACAACAAGGAGCTTCAGACAATGGTTGCCCACAAAAGAGAAAATAAGAGTGAGATGAAAGAATCCAAGCTGATACAAACAAGGGAGCCTGCGGAGCCCAGCCGAACAAACAACCGACATTGTCTGTGCAGCAGGCTGGAATAACAACATTTGATACCCGAGACACATTCGCTGCACTTTAACTATTGTGTCAGTAAGAAGCTGCAACAATATGAGAGGCAAGAGATGCTACTCCAATTTAGAATGCCATTCAAAGCCCATAAAATTCAGCAAATTGGGACTATTTTGTGGCTTTACTAAGCATCTGCAAACATTTCCACTTAGTAGCTGAAAACACACATTGCAAATGATATGTGGGGGGAAAGTCAGTTATCCATGTGTTTATTATTTAAGGCTCATGCATCAAGTGACATTACAGATTCTGCAGACGGTCATTTAAATTAATACATAACCAACCCACTTACCAATCCATAAAATAATAGGTTTTAACACAGTTAAAATTTTATATAAGTCATATTGATTCAGTAGGTGTATTCTAACTGGGATTAACCATTTGTGCTTGAACTGGTGCATCAAACATTTCACCAATAGTAAGAGAAGTCCTGAGTTGCCTATATGTCACAGGGTCTCACTGATACTTGGAAGTATTAAAGGGGCGTGATCAAGGGATCTAGTAAAGTAAAGACATGTGGGTGGTATATACAACACCTACAAAACAAAGAGCAATAAACAAAGAATATTCACGAGAAATACTGGGTTATGAAACAAAACTGAATGGTCCTTTATACCTAACATGTTTTGTGGGTGTTCACAAAAAGGGGGGGAGAGACACCCACAGAGACAGACAGACATCACATATAATCTGTGTCAGCAACCATTATGTCCATTGGATTGTTTTCCTCTGCAAAAGCTGATTGCAACAGAGTGACACAACGTCTGCTTGACACAGAGGGAACAAATTAGTCACAAAACTCCTGCAAATCGTTAAACCATGTGGGAGTGCATATGCAATGAGAGAGTAAAGAGGAAGACTCAGCTCTCTCTCTCTCCGGCACAGCGATCAGGAGAAATCTTTAACCGGAAAAGATGAAATATTTAAAATGTCAGCAGGAAGTACCCCTGCGCCAGAGCTCGTCTGTGTTCCAATTCAAGGAACCACCTGACACATCAGCTCAAACCTGCAAAACGAAAGTGCTTCAGAAGAGTAAACCTGTCACTTTAGCAAGCATCCCCTTTATACCCAGATTTGTTTACAGCAGCAATACTGTACCATCCCAGGTAGCTGTGAGACAAGTGTGACAGCAGCACAACTGTGCTAGAAGTCTCAGATTACGACGAGGCATCTATATCCGCATCCCCTCCCCAGAACCCTTTGTAAGGGTTAGAGAAAACAAAAACATTTTACTTGTTATTTTAAGATGAGTTTGATACCTGCCTGCAGTGGAAATAAACAAAAATGGCACACAGGGGTTCATGGCAACATCACTACAACACAGCAGCTCGTGAAGGGAGGAGTAACTAGAGAGATGTCAGCCAAGAGGCAAAGGGTGGTGCTTTGCCAAGCACACTGGCTTTGCATAAATTCCTTAAAGCGCTTTGACAAGCAAAAGCTAATTTTTGCACATAAGCACCCTTCAAATGCCTTTCAGATCTTGAATGCTACTTCTTCCTAAGATGGGCAAAATGACTAAATTTCTCTGTACAAAGCATGCCCTCCAATAGAAAACAAAATACCAGGTTAAAAAACGGTCTTACCTAGCCTTCTCTCTTACTGTTTTCTACGTAAAGGTATTTAGGACCCACCCTCCCTCCCCCATTGTAGAAAATTTAGTCGCTTGAATCTCCCCTAACTTCAGCCTAGCATATTGCAGCTCAATCACTGAGCTTCCTAATTAATAAGTACTGTAAAAGCAAAACAAAGTGCCCTGTGTATGTACTACCCCATAGTGCTTTAAGGCTAGGGGTGAGGCATGGCGGGATTGCCACAGGGCTGGTTGCCCTGGGCTCCAAATTTATAGGGGGCGTACAATTCTTCATGCACTCCCATAGCCTGCCCTCTGTGCCCTTCTCACTGCCCCTTTCACCTCCTTACAGTGGGCATATTGCCTCCTCTTTTTCAACATCAGCCTCCACTGCCATGTTGAGACACAGCATCCCTGGCTCCCCTTCCAGGAGCTGGAAGTGCAGTCTCTGAGCAGGCTTCCACCTATCGGCTGATAGGCTAGTGCATGTTCTGAGACAGCAGGTCTGGCGTCTGGAATGGAAGCTTGGTCTGTCTATTAAGATGGCAGAGGAAGATGTGGGGGTGGTGGCGGTGGTGGCGGTGGCAGCAGCAGCAGCACCAGATAGGGAGGCAACAGGGGCAGTGGGCGGGCTGTGGGGCTGCGAATGGGAGATCCAATGCAGCGAAGTGCTGAGTTGAGGCCTCTCAGTGCCTGATCACCCATTTGCAATGATGATGGAGGAGGAGGAGGAGGAGGAGGAGGAGGAGGGTGCAGGACCAGGTAGGGAGCCAATGGGAGCACTGGGAAGAGGGAGACAGACTGCTGCTCATCATGAGTCCAGCCAAAAAAAAAATCTAATTAAAATGCTGGCCCAACAGGAAAGTCTTTGCCTGGTGCCAAAAAGCCAAAAGTGTTGGTGCCAGGCAGATCTCCATAGGGAGGGCATTCCAGAGTTGGGGGTGGGGACTGCCGAGAAGGCCCTGCTTAGACATAACCCCCACACACACCTCTTTGAGGGATGGCACCTTCAGCAGGGCCTCCTGGCCTGATCTTAGAGTACAGGCAGGCTCATGTGGAAGGAGACAGCCCTTTAGGTAACAAGGTCCCACACCGTTTAGGGCTTTATATGTAAGCCCTTTTGGTCTATTCTTAGATGTTTTTGAGGGGTTGAGTCCTTCCACCCCCAGACAGGTCATTGTCTAACATGTTTGGAATATAAACTACAGTAAAAGTAATGAATTTTGTAACTTTAACAATTATGGGGTGCAATAAGTCACATAATTATTTTAAAAACTACAGTAATCACATTCAAATGAAATAAAGCCTTTGACAGAAGAAAACCTCCTTTACCTGTGCTTTGATAGTATACCAAACCAACAGGGAGGTGCAGCACCCTGAATGAATATAGAGATTTCTTTGGTGGGTAAAAACCAAGGTCTGCCATTCTGCCTTGGACAATGTTGACTAAGATGACATGGAATGGAGAAAGCTTAAAACAGAGCATGACGGTAGGATCCATATGCTGTATTCAACCGTCTCTAAAGAGGAAGGTCTTTGCTGCCAGGATAATCACTACTGATTTGATAATTAAGTCAAATCTTATTCATGGTGCCCCTTTTCAAGTTTGTGGCCAAAAAATGTTGATAATGACTGATCTAGCACAAGCAAAAATAATTTCACTTCCCTTGCCCCACTACAATTCAGCAGGGGAAGGTGTCTGACTGAGAGCAGAAGGAGCCAGAAGATTCCTTGAAGTTGATAAACCATTTGGGTGTGAAGATTGCACCAAACAGCATATAACTCCTCCACTCAAACTCAGGGGACACTGTTTAGACTACATCAGGCTGCACCCAAAGGGTCAGTGACGTCACATCTTCTCAGAGCTGTTCAACCATCTAACTGCTGATACAGGTAAAGCTAGAAAATGAGGATTATCCAACATTTTAAAAAGCAAATTATTTTAGTGGCCATCGCAGCATTCTTCAGTAACCCTGGAATATTTATTGTATAAAGAACACAGTTAAGATTTGTTTTAGGTTGTCTACAGATCAGCAAAGCCAGACAATCTGAAAGTGACCAGAGGCCATGCTGGCTGCAGGGTTCTGGAAAATTTTGTCCAAAAATGTAACTTTTTTCCAAGCTCTGCTCCTTATGATTTGCTCCTATATATATATGCAAATGGCTGCTATTGATTCCCATGAGGAAAATGTAGTTGAGGATGCTGCTATAGTGAGGTCAAAATCTGACTTCTGTCATTAACCCTGAATCATCTCATTGCTGAGGATACTATTGGTGAGTAAGCAAATAACCTTCCACACCTCCTCGCAACTAATTTCAACAGACATTCTGCCAGTGACAGTTTTACTAAGCTGTCACATCCCAACACCATGCCTTTGGAGTGCCATGTAACTGCAAGGGCAGCTCAACCAGGAAGTGATTCTGGGATGGCACATCCCATTTCCTACACTGGGTGACAAAAAATTAACAGTGGAGATGAGGGGGGTGAGACATCCAAATGGGTTATGGTGAAAGAGAGCCTCATCATCTCCCCCCATCCCACATGCCAAATGACCCACAAATTATTTTTCCTCCCTAAGGACGATTTAGCTATTAACATAATTATTTCTATTGCTCCCCTCCATCACATAATTTTCTCTCACTCTCTTGGAGTGAGTCCAAAATAGTACAGACCATCCATTCTAAACTAGGATGCCTTCCGTAGCCCTCTGCCTAACACTAAGAATGCATATATAATGTTAAATGTTAAATCTTAGAAGTAGCCTACTACGGATGCAGTCTGGGATTCCTGGCTTCACTTCTGTCCTGCAATAGCCTTAATGTGTGACCTTTCCATTCAATCAGCAACAGATATTTTGAAACTACAAAGGGCCCTCGGGCATCTGATTTTCATGAAAATTCACCGGAGCTGTGGGGCAATACCTGGCCTTTCAACTTTGGCTAAAATATTCCCTTATTTCAACAGCCTTTTCTATCAGTGGCATTAGAAAAAGGTGATAAGGTCCCCCTCATCTCAGAGTGGGGGGGGGAAGCTGGTTTGGTGGGGTGGCGGGGGGGAGGATGGACCAATTTGATTGAGACTTGAATTTCATGCACACAAAAAGAAAACCGTGGAACTCACCCATTTTATAAGCGAAACAAGTTCTGAGCTCTTTGGCCATGTTGTCACCCCCTTCGGCAGATAAGAGGACAACAGAAATGGATAGAGATGGGCACGAAATGGAAAAATTGTGTTTTGTTTCCATTCTGTTTCGTGGCCCATCTCCCTTTGTTTTCGTTATAAAGAAACATTTTTTTTAAAAATGTCATTTTTTGTTGTTTCGGGAACAGAGTCTCTTCTTCCCCGCGGTGGTTGACAGCACCGGGCGCGCTGTCATCCGCCGTGGGGAAGAACCCTTTAAAGAGACCCCGGTCCGCCTCCCTTTAAAGAGACCCCGGGCTGGCTGTCATGCACCTGCGGTGGAGATCCCTTTAGAGGGAGCCCTGGTCCCACCTCTGCGTGCGGAGGTGAGAACAGGGCTGTCTAGACAGTCCTCCCCACGGGCGATGACAGCCGGGCTGTCATCACCAGCGGGGAAGAACAAAACTATTCTCACCGAACCAATTTTTCCGGTTGGGTTTGGTTCGTTCTTAAATTACTCAGGGGGTCATTATTCGTTTCGTTACCTAATGAAACGAATAACAGAATGGAAAAAAATCATTTCGTGCCCATTTCTAGAAATGGATGGTGCAGTATCTGAAAGCCTGTCTAGTTAAATTCCCTGGAATGGGTAGGGAAGTGTTTTTCCCCCCACCTAAAAAGTTCCTCGCTAAAAGGAAATCATTCTGTTATTCATTTGTGGGTGAGAATTACAGTAAATTGATACTTATTACAATTGTACAAAACCATCTTTTCATCTATTTCTGGTTATCACTTCCAGCTTAATACTCACAAACTTAAAAAAAGCTAAAGAATAACAATAAATACAAATATAATAGTAACTTATTTATCTTTTGGTTTTTGATGTGTTTTTTTCAGGGAGAAAGGCAGGACAGAAATATTTTCAATAAATAAATAAAATAAATGTTTGGAAAACATAACTTGCTCTCCAAAACATATAATGTAGGATAGTGACCGACCCCCAAATCAGCACTTTGTTTTTAAAAAAGAGTAATTCCTTATTTATTTATGTATTTATTTATTTTATTTTATTTTATTTCTATACCACCCATCTTCCAGAAGGAACTCTGGGCGGGTTTACAACAAAATTAAAATCGACAATACAAGACAAGACAAAATAAATAAAAAACTCCAAGACAACGGGAGGGAAAACCCTCAGCAAGAGGCGTCAGAGGGTGGGGGGGGGGGAGGCAGAATAATCACAAATGCTGTACCGTAGTAACTGGGGAAATAACATTATAAGTCTAAAGATAAGCTGAAAATACATTCAATTTTCAAGCACCTCTGAGCACTTCAATTTGAAACAAATTTACAACAGAAAAATCCTAACTAAATACCAACCATTCATTTGGGGGGAAATGCACCACCATATTGTTCAAGATGTCCAATTTTTCAGTTAATAGTCCAGCAATATAATAGTCTCTAAGGATTTTTTTTTAAAAAAGAAACATAATCCTGAAACATTAAAAGACATGGTCAGACAAGCAATTAATCATAAATTCAAACGAAGATCGATCTCATGAAAGACAGCAGCATAAGGTATAGAGATACTGTACAGTATGATGAAATGCTAATATTATCAAGGAACAGTGAGTAACTTGAACAATATTTTGATTGCATCAGTCATAGCTGATATATAGTTAAGGACACAAGGATATATTTGGAGTTCTCTCTGAGTGATATTTCAGGATTTGAGAAAACAGCATTGCACATTTGGCAGTTCAGAATGGCATATGCGAAGTTCCCACAAACAAGTTAGCTATATGTATGAACATACATGGGAATTTATAAAACAGGCTTAATTATCAACTATGTGCCAGGATGCTCTTCCACAAGGAGAATGCATAGCTTTTATCTCTCAGAGCCAAAGTATTTTAATTGACTATTAACTTTTTAATAAAGACAAAAACAAGAGTGTTTTGCAATTGTTCTTAACTAACAAACGGGCTACACAATTAACAGAGGCTCCCTCATCTTTCAGAACAATTTCTGGTTTGAAATCAGCTGAGTGCCCTGTTTACCCCACACACCAAAATACATCTAGAATTCCACACATCTATACATTCTCCTCATATGGCTTGATCCTACTTAATGTTTGGAAGAATAGCCAGTCAGAGAGGAACATTCTAAAAGTCTAAATCTAAATGAAAGGACAATATGCATAAAAAAGCATGTATCATTAAGAAAGAAGAAATCATTGCTGCTTCCTAGACTTGAAAAGGCAAACACACAGAAATCAATAATTAATTAGAAGATTTAAAGTGAATATCCTTATAAACAATCCTTTACTGACAAGCATCTAAAGAAAGATGAAATGTGCGAAGTGGCATGCTGTGAATGTAGTCCAAATATCTAAGTAAAATGAAAATTACCAACATGTATACAACAGTATGAAATTTAATAGGGATAAATGCAAAATACTGTACCTTGGAAAAAGACAACAAGCACACAGTTACAAGATAGGGGACACGTAGTTCATCAATACAAGCAAGAAGGATCTTGGAATAGCAGTAGATCACAAGCTGATTACGAACCAATATGAATGATGAACTACCTACTGTGTCTTTATATGAATCTACCATACATGGCTACACAGGCTTTGTGTTTATGATACATCCATAAGTCTGTGAAGATTCTCAGTCACCCAGGTGAGTTTATCTGGAAGACTGATGAAGCTGTTTGGATGAGCAGCGCCAGGAAAACATTTCTATCTCTCAAGAAAAAGAAGTCCAGTTGTCAAGACTCAACATTGAGATAAATCCACTTATAACTTTGTGTTTATATCTCTCCTTGTGTGATTGCATTGAGAATATGTTATCAATTGTTAGTTTTAATGTTGCCTTTCAATGCTATAACATGCCCCTCAATTCCCTGTTTCTCAAACTGAATATGACTTAATTGTAATGGACTGTACAGTTGTCACCCGCCCTTTTGCTGTTCATATATTGTGGTCCCGGTATATCGCGGGTCCGCAGTATATGAAAAAAAGGTCTCCTGGGTTAAGGAGGAAAGGCCTTCCCAGGCCCGTCAGAGGCCCCAAAAGTGCTTCCCCACAAACCAGAAGTCACTTTTGGTAAACCAGAAGTGACTTCCGGATCACTAGAAAGCACTTTGGGGCCTGTGAGGGACCGGGAAGCTCCTTGAGGGCCCATTTGGAGCAGTGCCAGACCTAGGGTAAGTACAAGAGCCCCCAGAGAGCCCCCCCCAGTCTTGACCCGACCCAGCATCCGCATATTTTCAATTATCGTGGGTCGGGTTGGGTCCCTAACCCCTGCGATAGGTGGGGGTTTACTGTATATTGTCTCTCCTTACTCTAAGCAACCTTGGGTAAAAATATTAAATAAAATTATGTTTCTCAAACTGAATATGTCTTAATTGTAATGGACTGTATATTGTCTCTCCTTACTGTAAGCAACCTTGGGTAAAAATGCTAAATAAAATAAAATAAAATAAAATAAAATAAAGCAGTGTGATGTGGCTAGAAAAAAAGTCAATACTATTTTAGGCTGTGTTAATAGAAGTATAGTCTTCAAATTCAATGAGGCACTAGCTTTTATTCATCACTGGTTAGACCTCAGGTTCAATGCTGTGTTCTGGACACCATCCTTCAAGAAGGATGCTGAAAAACTGGAAAAAGTTCAGAGGAGGGCCATGAGGATGATCAGGGGGGCAGGAAACCAAGTGTTAGGAGGGAAGACTGAAAGAACTGGGTGGGCATGTTTAGCATTGAGAAAAGGAGACTGATGGGAGATAGGATAGCACTTTTCAAATTCTTGAAAGGCTGTCATACAGAGGAAGGGCAGGATCTGTTCTCATTCATCCTAAAGTGTCGGACCCGAAATAATGGGTTCAAGTTACACAGGAAGCTAGATTTAGGCTGAATATGATGAAAAGCTTTCTGATTGTTAGAACAGTATGGAAATGGAACCAATGACCTAGAGAAGTGGTGAGTGCTCCAACACTGGAGGCATTCAAGAAAAATTAGGCAACCCCCTGCCAGATATCCTCTGATTTGTAGTACTCCTGCCTCGATGAGTAGGGGTTTGAGCTCAATAGCCTTGTAGGCTCCCTCCAACTTCATGATCCTATGAACATAATCATCCCTAACGTCCATTATGATTAGGATTTCAGAAAGGATACTGTAATTAGGTTAAATCAGAGTTTGGAAAATAAGGTTTTAAAATTAAATCAATTAGAGTTAAATGCTAGAAATTCAGAAAATTACTGCTTACTATTAACAATGCAACCTGAAAATATTTCAACTCATTAATTTAAATAAAATGTTAGTTGATGGATCTTCTGTAGAGAAAAGATGTTAATCTATTTTTCCCTTCTCCAAATCAAATCTTGTTAATTTTCTTTTTAAAACTACATTTATACTGAGTAAAGGAATTTTGGCCCTATAAGTTTATGTGGCTATACTACTCTGAATTCTTAACTAACAAAGCTGTGAGTCTCTAGGTAGTTAGCCTGTAAATCCCTGAAGCCTTGAGAAATACTACATAATTAATTTCAAGGAGGTACGGGCTTCTTTTTGTCTTCAGAGGTCTCCCAATCCATGTATTTTCTGGAGGAGAAGGACTTCAAACTACTACTAATCTGTTTAATGTCCCAAGGAGTATGGGTTTCATCTCTGGGTAGTGTGTATAGGTTTGCTTGTTCCCTTGGTTTTCAAATGTTATTTTTCACAAGATACATTTTGATCGATTTCAACCCTCCCACACACCCCATTGGTCCAAAATGTAATAACTTTAAAGCTAACATATTAAACTTAACACATTTATTGCTACACTCTGGAGTAAAACAACAGAGCCGTTTCCAATTACTAGCATGATAACTAAGGCCTAGATCAGTGGTTCTGAACCTGTGGGTCTCCAGATGGACTGCAACTCCCAGAAACCCCTTCCAGCACAGCAAGTGGTGGAGGCTTCTGGGAGTTGCAGTCCAGGAACGTCTGGGGACCCGCGGGTTGAGAACCAATGGCCTAGATGAGGAGGGATTCTGACAGAATGATAATTACATCACAAGGAATATAAAATCTGCATAAAAATTGAATCCATGAAATAGAGAAAACAGTCAACTGTTCATTTTGGTGAAGCTTCTTAGTTTTTTTCCACTTGTTTGAAAGAGGTGCACCACAGATAGAGTCCAAAGGCAAATAGAGAGTGCCTTTCCACAAGTCCAACTTCCGAAACAGAGGACGGTTCCAAGCCGCCATGCATTCAGGGCTCTAAGGCTGTAGCATGCGTGCTTTACTATTTCTCACACTTGGAAAAAAGTGTCATATTAAATATAAATATATATATATATATATAATATTTTCGCTTCTCTTTGCCGCCATCAATACTTGCTTCTAAGTAACTCGCCTCCCTCTAGAAGGCGATACTAGGGCGCCTATGTGCTTTGCATTTTTAAAAACTGTCTATAACTGTTTTATTGCTTACTCTGTTTTTGGTATGTTATATTGTATTCTGAATATTGCGCTCTGTCGCCTCTCTGTAAGCCGCCCAGAGTTCCTCCGGGAAGATGGGTGGGATACAAATGCAATAATAAATAAATCAATAAATAAATAAATAAGATTCCCAGGTATGCAAAGCAGGCTGTGATTTAGCTCTGCCTACACTTACTGTAATTTGGAGCATGATCTTCTCAGGAAAAAGAAAATCTCACAAATTATCATTGAGTGGCTGATGGGCAGAAGCACTAAACATTCATATTGTTCCCAAGCTGTGATTACAGTCTGTGGGCCTAGCTTTTAATTAGCACACACACTTAAAACAGAAAAACAAAAATTGGCTTCTTATAGGAAGATATTATGTAAATGCAATAATTCTTTGAATAAGGGGGAAAATATAGCTTTCTAGTTCAGCAGCTGATACTAAAATTAGACATGAATGTTTATTTAATCCCAAACAAATGATGGTGCACATGCATCCTTAAGAAAGCATTTAACCTTAGGACACTTGCTTTGTAGAATCTATTGCTCCTAGTGACAACACTGTCATCGCTTCACTATACAGCCGCAGTGGCAGGACGTGGGTTTTCATAATAAGCAAAATCAAAACAAACCCACACAATGGTATTCATGTTATTTAGGAATTAAGTTTTCTCGGCATTTCCATTTAGAAAAAGAATAATTTATAGGCCCATTTCTGACTCATTGTTTCACATGGGTGGGTGGTGTCTAAATTCCAAATACCTTTTCTTTTATATGAACCATGGGGACTTGGATAAGATACCAGGCTGAAGTTGAAAACCATCCGTGTCAAAAGCAAAAATGTGCTGCTTATATAACAAACAAAAATTAGTGTGGCAGACCCACTTTGTGGATATATAACTAGGATATCTGAAACCCAATCTTCACCAAACCTGCAGGGATTATAGAAGAGGGCCGGGAGAAACTTCTCTGAGATTATGTCTGGGGAACTGTTTTACAACCCAAAGTGTGTAGGATCTCTGATCAGTGTGTAATTGTACATTTTCAGCCAGCAATAATCCCAGCACCTTTGGAGAGAAAGCATAACAGAAACAAATTAATCACTTCTTTGCTTTCTTGGCTATTAAACAAGTGAGTGAGTTCTTATCTTTTTAAAAATATATATATATTGTTTGAATATACAGTAGTATCTGCCTTACAATGGAATATAGTTCTGTATTCTGCAACATATCACAGTGATATAAATTTCCTCCAGAAGTTTTCTCATTGATCACCTCTTTTTTTCTAAAGAAGCCTGGTATGAATGCAAAGCTTCTTCTATTCCTGGTGAGGGCACTGGCCAAAAGTTGGGAAGGCAGAATTCATTCTTGTAGCAATTAGACAATAAGTTCCATTCTTCTCACAATTTCACCTGTGTCACTTCAGGCAGGCATACAGGGGGAAAATCCACCATATTAACTAAAAATCATAATTCAAAGCCTATTTGTATCTAGGTCTTGAGTCCAGTGAACGGAACCCTTGGTCTATGGGTCCAAATCAACATGATAGGCTCTCATAAATGAAACCCACAGAGATTCCCTGGTCTTTCCTTCTTCCTGAAGCACTGACCACTCAGAGGAATGTCATCTGTCATGTGAAGAAAGTGAGGGAAGAGAGAAGACCCTTTGACCTGTTTCACAGCACTGAAGGAGCCAAATTTTACAGTTTTAACTGCTTGTTATTTTGATGGTTTTTAACATGTAAAAAGCGGGAAGGTAAAACAGCGTTTCCTTGCAGCCATGCCAGCCACATGGCCATGGACTTGCACAGCACTGGCTCTTCCGGCTTGAATGCGGAGATGAGTACCGCCTCTAGAGTTGGACACGACTAGCATGCATATGCGGGGGGAACCTTTACCTTTACCTTTTAACACGTGGTTTTATTGTTTTCATATATTGCTGTATGCCACCCAGAGACCGCTTGGTAATGGGATGGCTAGAAATTTTTGTGAATATATAAACATCTCTCCTCCCTTGATTATCTCATAAAGCCAGGTAACAGGGGACCAAAGCCAGACCCTCAACTTAAATATTTTTCCTATGGGAAAGTCAGGTGGTCTATAAATGTAAATAAATAAATAAATAAATAAATAAATAAATAAATAAATAAATAA
>JAHTLZ010000015.1:47583851-47598360 GCA_023846285.1 Phrynocephalus versicolor | reverse complement strand
ATAAATAAATAAATAAATAAATAAATAAATAAATAAATAAATAAATATGAAATAAATGTAGTTATTTGTAACTTGTTTTGGGGGCAGGTAGCAAGAGCATCATTACGTTACATCCCAAAAGTACCAAAGAAGAATTCACTTAGTATCTTAATGCTATGAGTAATGTATTCTACTTCTTTGTACATCTGTTTTTTAACAGGGGGTTTAAATGTGTTTTTAAATATAACAAAAAAGCCACATATAGTTGTCACATCCATAATGAGGGGAGACAGTGAAGAATTACCTCCCAATCTGATTTGGTTGTCTATTTACATTATTTAAATTGGCATTTCACTTAAGGATTACACATGTTAAACTGGAAAGAAATTAAAACTGAATTTAAATGCCACATTTCTTTTAGTCCTCTTTCATTGGTTGTTTCATATATACAGACTCCAGTAACTTCTCATATGTTGCTTCAGATGTTCCTCCTGACTTTATGCACTGAATCAGAATGTAGAACTGTTGCCCATAGTTCTTGTTTACACATCGTGCGCTTATGCAGCACAATAGAATGACCGCCCCTTTCCATATGAACTTACCCAACAATTAAGATCTAGCCAGGAAGCCCTCCTGAAAGAGCCATCCCTCAAGGAGGGGAAAGGGATGGCTTTTAGGGATGGCAGCTGCCCCCAGAGTACCACATGTAGTAGATAAGCGGGATATAAATACAAAATAAAATAAATTATGGAATGCCCTCCCAAGTGAGAACCGCCTGGCGCTGACATTCCGAAGCCAGGTAAAAACCTTCCAGTTCCAGAAGTTTTTAAACTTATTATTGTGGGTCCTGATGGCAATTTTGGTGTAGTATTTTAATGTACTGTATTTATTGTATTTAAATGTTTTTATTGTTTAATTTTATTGCAATTGTGATGTTTAAATTGTCTGAATTGTTTATTTTGATTGTGAGCCGCCTAGAGACCTTTGGGTAGTAAATAAATATAAATAAAATAAACAAATATAAATAATATAGTATAAATAAAATAAACAAATAAATAAATACCCTTGTGGAGGATATCACACACAGTGCGTAATTCTGTAACCTTGCAAGAGCTGTAGAGGAAACTTTTTTAATTCTCAGCTTCTAGCCTCTCTGGAGCCTGTCTGGAGGGAAGACTGCCATCAGTTTTTATTACAGACAAGGTGCCCCTTTCTGCATTTCTGTATCTGCTTCTGGGAGGGGGGACCCCAACTATTGCACTGTGCATAGTAAGCTGTAATGCTTGGCTGATTCAAGCATAATCAGGCTTAAATGCAAGCAATCAGAAAGAAAATGTCTTCACAGACACCTAATTTCCTATACTAATTGGCACAATGTATTACTTTTTCTTCTAGCAAAAGGGAGCAGTTGGGTCAAGATTTTTAAATGCATAAAATGGATAAAATGCATGCTCACAAAAATATGGTTCATTTCAGAAAGAAAAGAGGAAAATAAAAGTGAGGGAAAGAACAATATGTAAAAACCAATTAAAGCAGCTTTTTTTAAAAGGCAGTGCTCCCATTTCTTTCCATTTCGAGCGCTACTCCTCAGAATTATAATCAGCACAATATTCCACAAGGTGAAGAGTGAAGCACTGAGACAACCTCCCTTTCCTGGGAAACAATGAACCAAAGCGGAACTTTTTCCTGCTCAGAAGAAATGGTTCCCATGTGAAATGCAGTAAAGAAGGCCATTATCTTACCGTCCTTTTGCAGCTAATCCTGGACAAATACATACTGAAGCAGGAATTCTTGTATTATTCTCAATGGCAAGTTTTTGTTTGTTTGGCCTCATTTTCTGAACAGACCACTTCATAGGTTGTAGTAAATGCTGACTCAAGACTGGTGAAAAGTGCTCACCAGTGGTAGCATTTTCCATACCACTCATCCACATTATTAAGATAATTCCTACAGACACCGACAGACCACTCCTTATGCACCCAGCTGCATGAGGACTGCGGAGTAAGAGCTAGTATGATGGCCTCCAGTCTCAAATGGGTTTGGCAACCTGTATATGGAAGCTGTACGTGAAGTGGACTTGCAGGTGCTAAGATGTGGAACAGATACCAGCCAAGGGATTGGCCGATGTCAACTCTTTTTCTTGATTGGTTAATTTTTGTAAGGATTCCCTCAATATGCTGTGGAGGGGGTCCTATCAGCAATAGGACCAACCCATTTGCCCAGCTCGAGAACTAGCTCCATCTGAGTCCTCTGCTCCCTGAACTGCTTCCCAGTAGTTAGGATAAGAAATTCTGCACAACTTTTAAAAAACAGGCCCAGAAGGTTGATTGGTCTGGCTTCCTGCCTATCTCCTTTTTCTATCATGTTGTGTTTTCTAGATTGCAAAACTGAGGCACTGACTGTCTTTCTTGTACTGATCTCATGAAAGCCTTCCTAGGAGCCATTTATACTTAAGAGTGGTATACAACTATGGTAAACAAACAAACATGGAGTGAAACATGTTCATGTTGAAACAGTGATGCACTAGCCAGTGGTGGTGAACCTTCGGCACTCCAGATGTTTTGGACTACAACTCTGAGAATTCCAAGCCTAAGTTGCCAATCACAAAGGCCTGTGGGAGTTGTGGTCCAAAACATCTGGAGTGCCGAAGGTTCACCACCACTGCACTAGGCTATGTCACCTAATGCATCAAAATAGGAATATTTACCCTCATCCCAAAAAATTAAACACCGTTTCAAGGCTTCAGCAAGGATTCCCTGCACTTATGTCTCCATTCATGCATTCATCTGACCAGTTCCATTCATAACAACATGAGAAATTCAACGACATGCACATAAAAATGTAAGGAGCACTGAGTCTATTAACCAGAGTTCATAAAATATTTAATCCATTTAAACACTTCCTTAACCTTTCCACCTCAATATCATTCCACAGCAGAACGTTTTTTCATGTTAATCTCATGTAGACATAAGACTGTTTCCTTCCATTTCTTTAGAAATTCTGCCATTTGCTGTGGGAGGACAAAGAGGCATAAACAAATGGCCTTCTCAAAAATATTGTCAAATGGATGTGATGCCGTTATATCACCTTCGATTTGAAGCTCTTAATCTGTTCAATCTAATTTTAATGGAAAGTGGGCAGAGTGACTATTTATGAGAATTGAACTAACAACGCACCAGCCAGTTAAACTGTACAGCCCATATTAAAACACGGAAATTTTAAAAGGCTAATGGATTTAAACAACAGTCAGACACAACCCAGAGACCCCTAGCCGTACTGAAAGGGAAATTGGATTGCTTTTAAAATATGAAATTACAATGCCAGTGATAAGGAGTGAAAAGTGGTTGCTCTATTGTGAATACCTCAGTTTGAAAATTTTGCTTCAGTACTGAGATCAGTACTGATTTGGGCAACAGCAGCAAAATACTGGGGGGGGGGGGGCTTAGCTAAAAGTTGGGAACACAAGGACATAACCAAATCAAGGACCACTGATTTGATACAACTAGGACACCAGTTGCGTCATGTCAGTCACCTCAATCTAATTCTTAGTTGAAAATACAGCAAATCCACTGTATGTAAGCTTTCGCTTACCATTTGGCATTTGATTCAATGGATCTTTGGAACTAGCAAATGGCTTTAGGCCATTGTGTATGATATTTTTCCTAACTTTTCCTTATTATTCTAAACTAGAATGGACGCAGGATGGGAAAAATGCTAGCTGGATCACTCTTTGTATTTTGACCCTCATTCCACCATCAAAGTCCATGTCCCCTGGATCAGAATATATCCTTTCTCCTGACATTCAAGTGACTACCAATTTACGTCAGAATTAAACCAAACAGATGGCTAAAACGTCCAGTCATAATAGTTATTGTATTTTCCATCTAAAATGTCAGATAACCAAATACTCTTCAAATTTACAAACTCAGAAAGAGCCCAGAAACTAAACAGGGCCGAGCCTCCATCCCACAACATCCCGACAACAGCACAATCTTTCAAACATTACCCCCCCCCCAAAAAAAACTGCAAGGCAACATGAAACAGTTCAAACTGTGCTTCCTTTACAGAAGGAAGGTAGGCTGAAATTTCTTCTCTTGCCTTTGTAGCTGCTAATGCGTGCTTGGTTGCAACGGAAGCAACAGACAAGAATTCCGACATTGGGTGACGTACAAAGCTGAAAGTTGTAGTTCTATTGTATTGATGCTTCCCTTACTTGTCCAGAAACATCTCACTTATAGAGAGAAATGCCACGAGTTTGCCAACACAGTAGTTCCGCTGGAGAAATCTTAAGTGTGTTCAACAGTGACACTTAGGGCCTTTTCACACGACCCCTAAACTCTGCGGCAAATGGCTCCCAGCTCTGGAGCTTAAAATTGTTTCCCCACCAGCTCCGGAGATTACAGAAAATTAAGTGCGACCACGCCCACCTAAGCGCGTCCCAGCGCGTCCCAGCGCGTCCCAGCGCACTTTTCAGGTACCTGCTCTCCGGGGGTGAAAATCCCTGATGCGGATGTAACCTAGTGAGTGCCAGGCTCTCCTCGCTTCTGTTTGTTGTTGGTTTTTGCCTCCCGCCCCTTTAAGAGACAGGAATCAGGACAACGACGGGGCTCGGGACGGCTTCGACCGGCAGACAGAGGTGAGCCTGCATTCTTTTCTCCCTTTTTTTCTCCCTCCCCTCACGCAGACAGGAGCAAGGAAGTGCGGAGGGGTGGGAACACAGGAAGAGCAACGAACCCCCAAGATCTCTGGTCCGAATTTAAGTGGCCAGCAGATCTTAGGGGTCGTGTGAAAAGGCTCTCATACACTATTTTAGAGAACATGAGTTTCATATAGATATGTATTTGTATCTGTGGGGCACCATAGGTATAATGGATATCCCCCCCCCCCATAACCGGCTGGTCCACCCACTGTTTGCTGTGCAGCATTCAGCTCCACCGTTGTGCCAATCTTCCTCACCTCTCCATGCAGCCATCCAGTCACAGGCTGAGTGGGGAGACTCCCTGTCCTGCCTCCTCATCAAAGTGCTTGACTGGATGGGGAGGTGGGGAAGACCCAGCAGGTACAGCAAAAACAACAGAGTCAAACACCATGGTGAATGGGCCAAATGGTTCCATTGGGAGGGACGGGACCTCCGTGGCACCTGTGGCGCCAAACCAGTATGAATTGCCCTGTATTGTTTCATATCATCTTGTTATCTAAAAGTATCTGATTTCTAAAGACATAAGTGAAATTCGCTCTGAAGATTTATTTGTTGATATTTATAAGATGTATTTGCTGATGTCCAAATTGTTAATAGAATAAAGAGAAGATTAAGGTAATCTTGTAAGATGGTCCTCAGTCCAACGAAACATCACAGACTGCACTACTTGGCCTACTGGCATTCATGAACAGGAGAACAGAAAAGCTACCAAGACACCCCTGGAGTGCTTTCGGGCTTAAGGGCTCTAGCTTTTATACAGCTGCCACTGGTACATAGTCCAGCCAAGACAAAATCCTGATTCTTCCCGACTTATTGTTTTTCTGAGGTAACAGCTGTGTCCCATGGTTAGTTTGATTTCCTCACATCTGGCAGGGAATGGAAGAAAGTACACATGTGATACTGGAGGAGAGCTTTGTGGATACTCTGGAGAAAGACAAACCAACTGGGTCCTAATTCAAATTGTGCCTGAACTATTTCTAGAGGGGGGGAAATTGAAACAGAGGCTATTCTACCTTGGATTCTCTGGAAAAAGGCAATAATGCTGGGAAAGGTTGAAGACAGCAAGAAAGGAGGAAGATAAAATATGAAATGGATTGAATCCCTAAAGGAATCAACAGGCTTTAGTCTGCAAGGGCTGAGCAGGACAGATTGAAGACAGGGCATTTTGGAGATAGCTCATTTATATTGTCACTGTAAGCTGGAGACGATTTGATGGCATATAACAACAAGGATGCAGAGTTATTAAATGAATGAATAAATATATCACCCTTTGTCTCTAAAAAGATCAACATAACCTTATCCATAATGGAATACAAGCCCATCATATAACATTGATGCATCGTTTCGGAAATCTTGACGTTGGCTGTCACAAAGATCTGCTTCCTTGGCAACTTGGCTATCCATTGGATCTGACCTACCAGTACTTATACTGTAAAAGCATCTGCTTCTCTTAAGTGTTACATTCTATTAGTCATGTTCTCAGTTTGGCCAGGGCAACCTGACCATTGCCTTCACAGTGCTTCAAGAGAAATTGTGGCTATGTATCCAGCCATATTGAGGGAAAGAGAAGAACATCACAGGTCCTTGTTTTTTCGCCCCCACAATCAAACATTTCAAGGTCACTACCGTCTCTTCCACTTCGTATTCTCACCAGCTTGTCACAATCCCATCAGCCTTCCCTCCCTCCTTTCCTCTTTGATGGATTTTGCTGCCCCTTTCAGTCACGCTGTGTTTGTAATAGCATTCTGAATGCATTGCTGATGACTGCCTGGCATTACCCATGGCCCCGTTTAGTTTCGCTGCACTGTCTCTCCTGCCCAATTCTTCTATAGAAAGCTCAGCCCAAGAAAGCATAGTTTCAATATTCTTTCCAGTGGCTTTGCCCATAATTTTGGAGAGAGCCCGACCTCTTTCTCAGCCTGTGCAGTTAGAAGAGACCTGTTTAGGCTATTAGAAAGAGGAGTGGAGGAAACTTTGAAGTTCTGGTGCAAGTTAAGTTTCATACAGATTAATCCATGGAGGATAAAGGCACAGGTTGCAAAAGAAGTTGGGTGTTCCCAAAGTGCTGTATCAAAGCACATCAATAGAAAGTTATGTGGAAGGGAAAAGTGTGTGTGTGTGGTGGGGGGGAAGGTGCACAAGCAGCAGGGATGACCACAGCCTGAAGAGGATTGTCAGTAAAAGGCCAATCAAAAGTGTTGGGGACTTTCACAAGGAGTGGATGGAGGCTGGAGTTAGGGCATCAAGAGCCACCACACACAGACGGATCCTGGACATGGGCTTCAAATGTCATATTGTCAAGCCGCTCCTAAACACTGTTGCTCAGTGGTCCAAAGTCCTCTTTTCTGCTGAGAACAACTTTTGCATCTCATTTGGGAACCAAGGACCGAGAGTCTGGAAGAAGAATGGAGAGGCACACAGTGTACGATGCTTGAAGTCCGATGTGACGTTTCTATAGTCTGTGTTGATTTGGGGAGCCGTGTCATCTGCTGGTGTTGGTCCACTGTGCTTCATTAAGTCCAGGGTCAATGCAGACGTCTACCAGGAGATTTGGAGCACTTCATGCTTCCTTCTGCAGACAAGCTGACTTCATTTTCCAACAGGCCATGGCACCTGCCCACACTGCCGAAAGTACCAAAACCTGGCTCAAGGACCATGGGGTTACTGTGCTTGATTGGCCAGCAAACTCACCTGACCTGAACCCCATAGAGAATCTATGGGGCATTGCCAAGAGAAAAATGAGGGACATGAGACCAAACAATACAGTGGAACTGAAGGCCGCTGTTGAAGCATCCTGGCGTTCCATAACACCTCAGCAGTGCCACAGGCTGATAGCATCCACGCCACACCATGCTGAGGCAGTAATTGATGCAAAAGGGGGCCAAGCCAAGTATTGAGCTTATACTTTTCAGAGGTCCAATATTGATCTATTTCCAATCCTTGTGTAATTGATGTCACGTAATATTCTAACTTTCTGAGACTGTGAATTTGGGGTTTTCATAAACTGTATGCCATAATCATCACAATTATACCAACGTAAAGTCTGACATATCTCGAGTTGCATGTAATGAGTCTATCTCATATATTAGTTTCACCTTTTGAGTTGACTTACTGAAATAAATGAACATTTGCACTATGTTCTAATTTTTTTAGTTTCATCTGAATATCTAGCTCTGTTGAAGCAAGACCTGGGGATCACAAAAAAGTGTTTCCACATAGATATCAGGACTACAGTGATGGTGAGGCATCCAGAGCTTCCTGTACCTCACAGTGGCCACATCAAATGTGTCCGGGAGTGCACGAGACTAGATATCTGTCTCCTGATACCACTTCCCTGCACCTGGTCCTTGAAGGACCCTGGTTTTAAGCCTAGAGATTACACATCTCCATCATGGTTTGTAACCTGTGATGGACTTTTCCTCCAGGAATCTGTCCAATCCCCTTTTGAAGGCATCCAGGCCAGATGCCATCACCACATCCTGTGCCAGGGAGTTCCACAGACTAACAACATGCTGGGTAAATTTTTTTTCTTTTGTCTGTTCTCACTCTCCCAGCCCTCAATTTGATTAGATGTGCCCTAGTTCTGTTATTTTGTGAGAGGGAGAAGAGCATCCCTCTATTCACTTTGGTCTAGCAATACGAGTGTTTTACTCTATTTTCATTTTATTCTTTTCTTTCCCTCTCTTTCTCTACCACCTAGACAATGTCTGAAATTAGGCCAAGGAGCAGTGAAATAAGGTTGAAATCCTTCAGGGGCTGCAGGGCCACAACATGCCTTCCCTCGTGTTTTCAATCAGAACTTGAAAAGTTTAATTTCTGGCCTAAAGTTCATAGAATTCACCAGTCAGTACAACCGCTGGCCATTGGCTGGAGAATTTGTACAGCAGTGATTCATATACATTTTCTAAGCTCTGGGTGTCGAAAAACTGATTCTGGAATTGTCAGGAAGAAAATATGGGGAGCAAAAGTAGGAAGCCTTGATCTGATAGATTCAACAGGATGAGAAAGGGAGAAATCGGTACTTTCCAACAGGCACACCTGTTTTTGAAACTTCTTTTAGTGAATAGTGTAATAAAATAAATTGGTGGTCTAAATATTACTAAAGCACAAGCTAAATAAACCTTTCCATTTGAGAAAATTAGCAATTATCTGGATTCTGGACAAGTGCTGAAATGCTATTACTTGGGGAGAAATTCAAGTATTTGAGTCCAATTTAAATAATTATCAGCATATTTCTACTGTTACTATGTTGATTTGAATCATGAGGTGATTTAATGCAGCTTGAATATAGCAGCCTTTTTCTATCGATTCCTTTTTAATTATTTGGACCTCCCATTTGTGATTTTTCTCATTGTAACCAAGGGGAGGCTTTATAGCCCTAGATAATACAATCAATAACAACTCAGCCATTTTTATGAATTTTAACATGAGTCAAAAATGGATAATCACCACCCAGTGCTCTCTGTAATGGTGAAATATTAGATCAGATGTGATCCTTTAGCCTTTTGATTTAGCTAAATGTTTTCCTGGGTCTTGGTGGACACATGTATCTGGATTCTGATCTTGGAGATCACATGCTCCATCAATAGATAAACTGGCATACCTACAACGCAAAGCAGTCTGCAACAGTTTGGCATCCTGAATTCACAAAGCAGACTTCAAAAGAATCTTGGCCAGGAGAATCTGAACACTGAACCACAAGTAAGGACAAGATGAATCTATTTGAAATGTTACTGAAAAGTCTTCCAGAAACAATAATCACCAGTCTCATGAATCTTTGTGACAAAAAAAGATAAAAGCCATGATGAGCAATCCACGAATGATGATGAGCAATTCACTATTAATGCAATACATACTTATAAATTCCTCATACTTGATGAAAAAGGGTGTTTAGACCTATCAAGATACTATATTGAAAATGTAGTCAACTGCTGCATGACGTTTTGCTCTTACATGATAACGAAAAGACCAAAACCATTTTCATCAACATTACTATTACTGCGTTTTATGTTAAAAAAAAAACATTGCATGTTGTCCGAAAGCTTTGCCTTTGGTTCTGTACTTTTTACAACATTCAGCTGTTTCGATGAAACACTGTTTGAAATCCTGTTTTGTAACATTACACCATGCAACATGGAGGGTGTCGTCAGCCATGACCACGCCTTAGCAGTTTCAAGATGGGACTGAGAGCAGTGGCAGGACCAAGATTAACAGTAACAATTTTCCGGCTTTAAATCATGCCTCCTCCTGTTCTGCAACTCTGGAGAGCTGTCCCAAGCCAAAGGTGGGCTATGGGAAGTTCTATATTGCTTTGAAATAATACGGCAGGGCTGTGTTTGACAACATTCTTCTTGTTGCATGGTGTTAAAATTGTGCAACGGTATTTCATAGTGGGTTTTTTTTTTTTTTGAAACACATAGTTTCAAAGACAGGCAAGATTAGCACACTATTTTAATTTCTTTGGTTGGTTACCAGCAGCCAAGATGGGAACTGATCCAACCAAATCAATGGTAATACAGTTCACACATGAATTTTAGCACCAAGCCAGCCTCTTCTGTTCCATTTTGGTAAAGCTGAAACCAAATCATATACTGAATAATGTACCTAGGTTTGGATCCACCGATATAATTAGCAGCTCCCACAGCATCTCAATGACTGATGTCAATTATGAGGATGTTTTGGGTATTGCCCCCTCTTTTATATTATTGAACAAGCCCCATGTGCCCTCTAGTGGCCATTGGGAAGACTTTTGCCACCTTTTTTTAACCGTTTCTGGACTTTTCTTACTGACTTCCAGGGAGCATTTAGACCAGCATGTGTGTGTGTTGCGTTGTTACAGTCGTGACCGACTCTTCGTGACCCCATGTCCATGGAGTTTTCTTGGCAGGAATACTGGAGTGGTTTGCTAGTTCCTACTCCAGATGCCTACAGCACCTGGTATTCCCTGGTGGTCTCCCATCCAAGTACTAACCAGGACCGACCCTGCTTAGCTTCCGAATTCAGGCAAGATTGGATGTTCTTAAGGCATCTAGGCGGCTCTTTAGACCAGAATACAGCTCTCTATTGGTTCTATTTGAGTGTGGTTTAGTTAAAGTAAAATTATGGTAAGCATGTGTGCTTTGAATAAGAGTCAACCATCTCACCCCTTGACAAGTTATCCCAGTCCTTCCTGCTGGAGTGCCAGGGGGCTAAAATTTATTTGGTGTGGTCTGGAATGCTCTTTTCCAGTGTTCCATGCCGTTGGGTAATATGCTCCTAAGGCACTCTTTGTGATGACAACCCTGTAATGTTTGCAGTGGTTTGTTGTGACATTGAAAGAGAAACTCCTCCTGCAAGTTTTGTTTTTACTAACATTTTTTTTTCAATTCCCTAACAGCTCCACCTACATTGGGGGTGCCGTCTGATATGTCTATTGCATTTGATGCAGCACTGAATTGTCGGAAGGAAACAAATTTAAAGGAGGAATTATTGTGGCAGGTGGAGGACAAAAGGCAGAGAAGGAGGTGGGAAGTGGGTGTCAATAATCAAAAGAGGGACAAATTGGAGCAATCCAAATACCCATATAGGCCATTCTCTCCAGTGTGAACAGAAGGATCACTCAAGTGAGAAATGAAATAAATAAAACTAATTTTAAGAAGCCTTTAAGCATAAACCAGACCCCTCCAAATGCCTCCATCTGAACAAGCTTCTAGCAGTTTGGAGGGGAAAAGCTGCCCTCATCCTAAAACATCTGACGGAAGGGGGGGGGGAACAATCCCTTCTGCCTCTTAAGTAAAGCAATAGGATTTTTAGAGAGAAGAAAGCTTTCAGGGGGTGGGGTAGGGTTGTACCCTTGAGGAGCTAGAGAGTGTGCATTGAGGGATCAGGTAGCCTTTGAGCCATTCTTTGATCTGAATGCTTTCTGCCTTTGGGGCATGACTATATCAAAACAATTAAAAGGAGGGATTCCTCAAGCTGCAAAGATTCATCATTCTTGACTTTCTCATCAGAGTGGGACCAGACGCTTAGATCAGGTTTAATGGAAGCCACAAAGGAACTGCATCTGGATGATTATGGTGCTGCCTCAGGCTAGAGGGATGCCTGAGGGATAATGTTGCCAAGAAATAAATTTGAAGTGATATAATTAGCAGGAAGAGTGCTGTTGTCTACATTTTACAATTTCTGCATGTGCACACACACCAAAGCCTAGTCAGAAATTTTAATATAGTCGAATCAGATGCTAAGAATAAAGGGGAAGATTGTATGGAGAGTGTATGTTTTTGTGATAGTAAAATGAGGGCCCCAACTAACAGTTACTCTAGAATAGCGTACTGATTCTTCCTAAAACCTCTCTTTGATATTCTCCCACTGTTGTTGAAAATACACACACATACAAAGAGAGATCAATGTTAAATCTGCAGTGATTACTAAGTCCCCTCTTCCATTAATATTTTTTTCAACTGTGTTGTTTTTCCAGGTATAAACTGGTCATGAATTTATAGAAAATTTCTTTAACATTCACTTTACCCATCCATGTTAATTACTCATTAACATGCAAGCATGACTCAAAATAGTTGTCCTTGATAGAAATTCAGTATCATCCATGCCAACTCAAGTGGAACCTCTTTCAGTGGAGTATTTGCAACAGCCGGGCCAAAACTAGCATTATTTCTCTTGAAGAAGCAAAGCTTCTGTGCATACATGTGCAAATATATACACATAGGAGAGAGAAAGATGAAAACAATCCATACTAAGATCCTAATCTTCAAGAGTCTGCACAACGAAGCAGCAATAACTGTAGTTTTGTGCAATTTTTGTCAGGTTTGCAACGTGTGCAAGTTATGCAATTTGCACAAGTTTACCTTTTGCATTTCCTCATCCTTATCTTTAAGGTGAGACAAATTCTGTATGACACCCCCCCCCCCCATGAAACCAAAGTGGATAAGAATTTTCAACATTGGATCAAAGAGAAGCAAACCTCTCAACCAGATATGGGGATTAATTAAAAAAGGAAGCACACTTTTTGATTAATGTAGATGATTTGTCAAAATTTGTCAATTCATATTTATCATAAATTGAGACATCCAATGAATACAAATTGATAATTTTTTATTGATTTTTGATTTCATAGAATCATAGAATCATAGAGTTGGAAGAGACCTCAAGGGTCGTCTAGTCCAACCCCATGCCATGCAGGAACCCCATCACAATTTGACAATTTGTTGGCCTATAAAATGGCTCCCAAGGTTCCTGGAGAAACCAAAAATGGAGAGAAGCATCCCCTGATGCTCCTCTACAATATATCCAAGTTTGGTAAAGATTGAGTTTCCCCAACCCAACTTCTAAATGACACTTTCTTAGGGGGCACCAATTTGTGGCTGAACAATTCATGTCTTAAACCCAGTCTTAACCAAACTTGCCGGGGTTATAGCCAGAGAAAGCAACTGCAAATCTGGGGCCTCTAGATGCCGGGGGTGGAGGTGGGGTGGGGGCTTTTATAGCATTTTAACAGGAAGACAGATAAATTCATCACTGGGAGTTCAGTTCCTTAATTTGTCAATTCGTCAGACCAGGCAAATCATGAATCATGACCAATCACCATTTTTTAAAAATAAAAATCCCATTTCTACTCTCAGCCTTACCTACCCCAGAGGGTTACTGTAAAGATAAATGTGGCAAAGTGTAGGGGTTAGGTTTAGGGTTAGGGTGAAAGTGGTTCTCCACAAGCAAAGTGTGAGTGTTGAGATCCTAAAACATGCTTGTTTCAATGAGCTCAATCCAGGTCTTAACTGTTGCATTGCCAGTTGGAATGTTGACAAGAGCTACCCAAGGTGCTAAACAGCACCTTTCAATCTGATTCAGCTCCTTGATGGTCTTCTTTAAAGTTCAGATGAAAAACCTGGAGCAACATCAGCAGCATAGGAGCCACCAGCCTCCACAGACTGAAAGGTTTCTTATATGATTTTAAGTGTTGTGTAAGACTCATCTAAGACCCCCTTGTCCTATCAGCCTGATCGGTCTTCAACACAAGCAGTAGCTTCAGTCCAGGTTGCTTCTTATGGATTTTACTCAGACATTTTGGAATTTACTTAGCTGAGCTGCTTTTCTGTTGGAACTGTGCTTTTAATTATATTTTGTTAGACACTCAAAAGTCTACACACTCAGGCAACCAGTAAATAAATAGGGAGGTGGAAAGTAGGATATTATTGTGATTATAAGTAATCAGACCAGTTTTTCACTAATCCCCAGGAAGCAGAAAGTGTTTTGAACTAGGGGCTGTGGATTTGCAGATGGTTTGTACTGCAAGCTCTGGCAATTTAAATACTTTGTGCGGGCTAACAAGGATTGCTCAAAAGAATGGATCACAGAGTCTGATTCTAAACTTGCATTAAG
This sequence comes from Phrynocephalus versicolor, assembly GCA_023846285.1. Lineage (NCBI taxonomy): Eukaryota > Metazoa > Chordata > Lepidosauria > Squamata > Agamidae > Phrynocephalus > Phrynocephalus versicolor. Next base: position 47,584,310 of record JAHTLZ010000015.1, on the reverse strand, counting down.
CTGATACAATCTCTTTAATGTTATCTGCGCTTTTTTATCACAATAGTATGTGCAATTTACATCTTGTTGGCTCTAGGTTTTTCTGTTTCTCTTTTTTAATTTATTTAGTTAGATTTAGGAGATACCCAGCTCAAACATTTCATACACGGTTACAGTGCCAGTCAGGGATTTAACTGACATCAACTGTTAAGGGAAGATAGACAGGCTCTTATGGAGGATGAGAACAAATACAGGACGACAGACTTCACTTTGCATTTCATGATGGGAAAAAAGATGTTTGTTGGCCATTAATTAGAAGCCACCACATCAAGATAAATGTGTATTTTAATTGTCAGGATTTGAGAGGTGCAGTCTGTTTAGAGGAGCTCTACTAGCAAAACAGGTGTCCACAGCTTCTATCTTCTTAAGAGTGTAATAATAATAATAATAATAATAATAATAATAATAATAATAATAATA
>JAHTLZ010000015.1:47523862-47546904 GCA_023846285.1 Phrynocephalus versicolor | reverse complement strand
GCACAAAGCGTGGAAGGCACCTGGAAAAAAGCACTCCACACTCACTCCTTAAGTGCTTTCTGCCCCACAGCACAAGATACTGTGTTATATCATTAGAGCCATGACATTATTGATCTGGACTGCCAAAGAGTCCCAGGAAAAATGAGCTGTAATCAATGAGGTGCTATCGTACCCCGAGATAATACTATCTAATCAAATAGGCTATGGGGAAATGGGGTTTATGGGCCATAAAACAGCCCGCCTTCCTCCTCGCACTCATAAATACGAAGCTGCGGCTGGAACACTCCCTTTAGCCCTTCCTGAATCGCCTTCCTCGCTCTGCTTGTAGTCCTTCCACTTGAGTGCTTCAGTGCTGACAGCTACTAATGACTCAGAGTCAGATTCGGCCTCTGACTGTCTAATCAGGGTTATGCTAAACAAGAAGTTATCAGTTCCAATTTGACCCTGGATTCCCTTCGTCAAGAGGGGAATTGATGACACCGCACTACAGGCAGGCAAAAACAACCAACAATAGCTTTTATTTTCCTACATGTCAACAACCAGTAAAAGAAGATCATATTGAATGAAAATAAAGAGAACAAGGATGACAACAACAAAGGTCAGGAAAAAACTGGAACGCAAAAGAAAAACAAAGCAAAAAAATGGAGCTGATTATATTTTAAAAGCTGCTCTACACGAGAGCCCCCCAACAAGAACATAAATGGAACAAAATTCAGCATTCTGATAAGTAGTCCTGGTTGTGCAACAACAGGACTTCTCCCCCACTCAGGAATTCATTTGCAATCACACATAGGGATTGATTGGATTGACAAGGAAAATATTACAAGCACAACTGGTGACATCCAACAAATCCAATTGTGAAGGAGAGACCCAGTCTCAGGATGTACTGAGTGAAAATATATCACTTTCTTTCAATCTAAAACTGCTCAATGCATTTTGGTCTGAACGTATCGCCTTATTCAGGGGTTATAGAAAGAAAACAATGTAAAACAAAATGGGACACACATCACCATTTTTACATTGCAGTGGATATAACCATTACAAATGGGCACAAAGTGGTCAAATGCTAAATCAGGGTGGTTCTTGGGTAGCCGTGCATGAATCCTGGAAAAATGAACCTGTTCATGAGGTTTTTTTTTCCTTTTTCCAATTCATGCCTGGAGGAGGGGAAACCTAATGCTCCAAAACCTTGGCTGGCTGGCTGCCCCCTTCCCAGGTGATAGGAATGTACATGCACAGAGAGACGCGGGCCCACAGCTCCTGGAAGGGAAGCCAGGCCACTGTCTCTAAGGGTGATAATGGCGGACAAAGATGAGGATGGACCAGGTAGGGAGGTGATGGAGTCAGTAGGAAGGGGACAAGTGCGCATATGTTTTGCCTAACCCTACGCGGGGGGGGGGATCAGTGCTTTGTTTTATTTCAGCAAAACAGGATCCCTAAACCAAACTATGAATGGAACTACAAATTACAACCATTGTGGATTTTTTTTGTAGTTCTGTTTGTGGCCATTTCTAATAACCATCTGAAACTTGAATATAGATTGTTCACAAGAAGACTGTTCATCCAGCATATTATTAATCACATTTATTTGACAAATGTATCCATTATATTTATTATGTACCATTGATTTTTTTTAAAAAGTCTATGTAAGATTTCTTTGCCTTTTGGTCTGTACATAGCTCCAATAGACTACTTATGACACAGTGGGAGAAGGATCCCCTATTTGTGGAGGGTTATTTCATCATAGGGGTTGTTCAGGGTCACTCTGATTAATCCACAGGCTTTTTGGCTTGCAAGAACTGGCATTGCTAAAGAGAAAGGAGCAAATCTGTTTCTTCATTTAAACCTTTGAGAGCCAGTGTGGATCTAATCAATTTCTCTTTTTAACGGAGCTTTATCTTTGCTTGAGTAGACAGCGTCTACAGCCCAAACCTATAAATCCTTTAAAGAATGGCTGTTTTCAATCAAACAACTGGCCAGAGGAGATCCTGATCTTTTATTTCTAATGTTGCTAAGATACTCCCCTTTATGTTTTTAAGGGCCCTAGATGCTTTTCCAACATAGTGGTAATGGGATCCAATTGCACAGATTATTCTGCTGGTATTACAGGTGGTAGAATTTCTTAGACTATACTTCTTGCCACTATAGTTGTTTAGGACGCCAGTTGTTAAGCATCTTTAATGGCAATTAATACAATGTCTGCAAGGATGCTGATCATGTGGGCGTGTTGTTCCTGCCACGACGTTAAGGGGTCTCTCTGTTGTCTTTCCCTGAACTCACTTCTAACTAAATCATCCCAGATATTTTGAGCTCTTTTAAGAGAAAACCAGAGGTTTCTCTTGGCAACCATCTGTACTACTGCTTTTTGATGCTGCCTGTAATTTGTCAGGAATGTAATCAGAAGTCAAAACACAGCTGGCATGATTTACAGGGTCTTTCTTATGCCTTTTTATAGAGGTCACTAAGTACAGAATGGGTAGCCTCGGCAAAGCTGTTTTTCTCTAACATGGTCAGGCTGGCCCTTGTCTCTTAACTGATGTCTTAGCAGCTTTGATTTCTTTAAAAAAAAACCCATCTTTTTGATGCAGCTTTTCATTCTTAGAAATAGATGATGCAAACTACACCTTAGGGATCTGGGATGACAACTATCAAATCTAAGGTATGTGTTGCGATCAAATGATTTCTGTATAATGTCCACTCCTACTCCTACTCCTTCTAGTTTCAGACAATGTAGCCACTTCTGTTGTAGAATATCAGGTAGTGTTAGTTTCCACGGGTGAACAGAGAATTGAACCCGGGCATTCTGAGTACTAGGTTATCATTTTATCTGCTACTCCACACTGCATAACCCATCTGCTCCAGGAATACCTGTACTGGGTATTAGGGGTGGGTTACCAAGGCCTGATGCTGTATCCTTGAAACGTCATACATGCCTGCTTCGATCTGCACCTTTTCCTTCTAAATGGGTTACTGTCCCTCCCCCCTCTCTGTCTCCCCCTCCCCCTTCTTAATGTTCAAAAAGGCATTAGGTTATGCCTTGAGGTTGCATAAAGACTCTGCTTAGTTGCAAGCCAGTATGGTTTGATATAGCAGCCTATTATTATGTACCTCTCTGCAGGAAGCAGATGAATTAGAGTACAGGAAAAGTGATATAAACCATTTATTTATTTATTTTGCTAATCTCTCTCTCTTGGTTATTCAAATTAATCCATTTTCTTGCCACCTAACCATGAACACAGAGCTGACCAAACTATTTGTTTGTTTGTTATCTTAAATGAATTTAAACCTTGATTTTCCTCTAAGGAACTCAAGTCTTCTTATACATTTACTTTTTTTTTCTTTTGAAAGTCTTCCTCTTTCTGCTCTATATAGCTTACAACAGGCGTGTTCTCTATAGTTCAACCCCCAGGGGGCGACAAGGGTAGTTCAAGATAAAGTTGCTGGATCGCTCAGTTATTTAGGCAAATAAGTTGAAAGTTTGATTCCCCATGGTGCCTCCTTAACAGGGCCTGAACTCAATAATACAAAGGGTCCCTTCCAGCTCTTAAGTATTAAGATTATTAGGACTGTGATTATATAGACTAGTCATAAACACCCTATACATATAATTCTGGCAAGGTCATTTCCTAGTATATGAAGCAAGATAGCTGCTCACCAGAAAACTGACAATCTGCCAGCACCACTTACTATAAAAAGTCAGGGATTTGATCAAATGAATTTCCTGTTTTTCCTTGGCTTCATCTTGCTCCCTCCTTCACAAATGTGCTGTACAGTATTTCATTTGCTCTTCATTCACAGACTCAACACATGACTTATGATTTACATTAGTCCTAAGAAGGGGCTCCATGTAATGACTAGGAAATTGGGTGATGTTATAAGTCCCTACTAGAGATGGGTGTTTCATTTTGGAAGGGAACTGGTTCTGAAATGAAACATGCCACATGAGAACATAAGAAGAGCCATGCTGGATCAGGCCAAAGGTCCATCTAGCCCAGCTTCCTATATCTCACAGTGGCCCCACCAGATGCATCTGGGAGTGCACGAGACTAGATATCTGTCTCCTGATATCACTCCCTTGCATCTGGTCCTTGAAGTACCCCGGTTTTAAGCCCAGAGATTACACATCTCCATCATGGTTTGTAACCTGTGATGGAACTTTTCCTCCAGGAGCACAGCTGGTGCTCAGAACCCAGGCCCACTCTCCGGATCGAAATCATCTGCTGTCTTACCTTGCTGTAATTCGCACTGGGTGAAATTCCAATCAGGAAGCAGCCTCCGATGCGTCATCTTTCCCTCTCCCTGGCACTGGCCAATCAGGAGCTGTGCAAGGACATGCATCATTCCACCTCCCTGTCTGATTGGCCAGTGCCAAGGAGAAGGAAAGATGACGCATCGGAGGTTGCTTCCTGATTGGAATTTCGCCCAGTGCCAGCTACAGCAAGGTAAGACAGTGGCGGGTGGGGCTAGGTCCGGAGCAAATAAAATGCCCATCTCTAGTCCTTACCTCAGATGGCTTCACTTGGAATGAAGCATTGAACAGTGTCCTGCAGAAGGATATAGCTTGCTGACTAGAAGAGAGAGCAGGAAATCCCTCCCATGCAGCACTTTGTCACAGATAACCTTTTCCTTCACAAACATGCCTATTTCTTGCATGGCAAGTATGGAAAAGGCACTGCCTTCTTCTCTGGTGGTCCTGCTTCACTTTTAAACTGACAGGCTGCAATTCACTCCTAGTTCACTGTAAGAAGGAATAGTAGTAATGTTCAAGGGCACAAGAATATTGACTTTTGAGAAGCTAGATGCAAGAGGCATGATAAAAAGGCTCCGTACTTGATAAGGTGGTCAGCCTCTCCTCAGCAGATGTTTATATTCGCAGCGTTGTTTCAGAAAAGAGCTCAGTGAATAACTGTCCAGACTTGTGGATAACAAGCGTCTCTGGATCTGATAAACACCTATTCATAATGTTAAATGAATATCTTTATTGCAAACAAATCTGTTCCAAATCTTGTATGTAAATCAAATCCTCTTAGGTGAGCATCTATCTGATAAAGGATTAAAACTATTAAATGATTAAAGCATTTCATGCCCACGAGCAGATTGTGGAAATTATGTAATGCTTCCTTATTTCATTTTCCAATTTGTCTTCTCAACCCTTTCCCCAAATGATTTAGGCATTCTCGCCCAGTTTGAGGTGGGGACACAGGAGGAGCCTCGCTGAAGAAAGTGAGGCATGTGAACACACTGGGGTGCCTCCTGGGGCCAACGGCAGCACCCCACTAGCTGACAATTCCACAATGGAAACACCATTGGTGAGTGACTACATTAATACCTTGGTTTATTAGCATAATCCGTTCTGGAAACATGCTTGTAAACTAAAATACTCGTATCAAAGCAGATTTCCCCATAAGAAATAATATAAACTGAGATGATTTGTTCTGGGGTCCCATAAACCACATACTGTACACAAAAAATACCAAATACAGTGGTACCTCGGATAACAACTGCCCCGGATAACAAATAATTCGGATAACAACTGCAAATTTCCGGGTATAGGGCTGCCTCTGATAATGAATTTTCCCTATGGGCTGCCTCGGATAACGAATCGCAATTCCTAGGTATAGATAGGTCTGCCTTGGAGAACGAATTTTCTCTATCGGCTGCCTTGGATAACGAATCTTCCTATGGGCTGCCTCGGATAACGAATTTTCCCTATGGACTGCCTTAGATAATGAATTTCCAGCATGCATCAGTAAAAAAGTTATCCCAGGTGACATTGCATCTGTACCTTTAAAGTGCACTTTTTAAAGAGTTTTGAGCAAAAAACCAGGTGTCCGTGCCTTTTTTCCTAGGCTCCAGAACAGATTAAACGGTTTCCCATTCATTCCTATGGGAAACTGCGTTTCGGATAACGACGCGTTTCGGATACCGTTCTTATCCGAGGCACCACTGTACAATAATAAATCTGGTGATACCATTTAGACTACTAGTAAAATAACAAAACATTTGCTAATATTTCGAGGGCAACATCCTCTTCCTCAGAGCTATACCAAAAGTTCAAAGATGACAAAGATAGAAATGTTAGGAGTTAGTTCTTAGGTATAAAGTTTCTTGGCAAGATGAAAAAAAATGGCAGGTAGTGGCTTACTTGAGGCCCGGAGCTGAAGCTGCATCTGAAGTAAGGGTGGTGTTTTTATTGTCCCAGTCCTTCAAACAACACGTAGCAGGTCACGTCCCCACATTTGTTCTCTATGTGGCACAATGAATCTAATGCCCCCAAAATAATAATGGCCCAAAATACCGAAATTCACAAAAGAAGTTGGCTAGACGTCCACGCCCACACCATGGTTTAGGTACCTGGCTGTGGAATCTGCTCTGCTTGGGAGTAACAACTGGATATTACTCTGTGTTTTTAATGTGACAATAATAAAGTGCAATTTGTATCCCTATACCCACTTGGCTAGCTGCCCCATGACTAAAAATGATTTGAAAAAATAAGAGTGTTAAAAACAAATATAAATATAAATATAAATATAAATATAAATATAAATATAAATATAAATAAAACCCTAACCTGCACTCACCTTTGAAAATGTTCCTGCCTGGTGCAAGGGAGATTTCTATTCCTCTCTCCTCCCTCTGCTGTGGAGGCTGCCTGAGACGGAACAATCCAGACAATCACCCGCAATCCAACAGGGAGAGGGAGGGAGAGAGAGCACAAAGTCCCCATTGGCTCACTTGTGATCATGTGACCTGCTACGTGCTTGTATATCAAGACATTGCTTGTTGATCAAGCCAAGATTTTGAAGAAATATTTGCTTATCTTGCAAAATGCTCTTAAACCAAGTTACTCTTAAAGCAAGGTATTAATGTATATGACTTTGACAGTGACCTGCACATGTAGAAGGAAAGCCCCCTTATCAGGGGCAAAACTAACTAATAATCAGTAGGGACATATAGGGCTTGTCTATACCCAAGGAATGGTTGCTGCAACAGCTGTGTCAGACATATTATTCTGATATAGTTTGTAACCTACCAACACATAGAGACAGTCACCAGTCATTCCCAAAACATCCAGTATGAGATATGTAGCTGAAAACCTCATAGACATTATAGAAGAGCAATATTATTCCAGCCTGAACTTTCAAATATTCTCTACTGCTGTTACACAACAAGATGATACAGGGATAATAACAGTGGAGCTAAGTAACTGCACAGTTATCTTCTGTTTATAAACCACCTAATACAACCCTTTCCTGTTAAACCCCTGACAATTTTCATAAGCAAAAAATAAATTTTACACTCTGAAACCTCAGCAGCCACCATAGAGCTTAGGGATATGCACTTGAAGATAACATTGGGGAGCAGTACGAAAATGGGCAGAAACCTCCCAACTAACTTTCATTCAATAGAGTGAACTTCCCTCAACTTTTGATGCCAGGAAATGACAACATAGAGCCTTTTCACACGACCCCTAAGATCCGCTGGCCACTTAAATTCGGACCAGAGATCTTAGGGGTTTGTCGCTGTTCCTGCGTTCCCACCCCCTCCGCACTCCTGGCTGCTGGCTGCGTGAGGGGAAGGAGAAAAAAAGGAAGAAAAGAATGCCACTCACCTCCGTTCTGCCGTCCCGGCACTGCATTCAGATCTCTAAAAGGGGCGGGGGGCAAAAAAAGAGCAAACAGAAGCAAGGAGAGCCCAGCAGTCACTACGTTATATCCGCATCAGGAATTTTCACCTCCGGAGAGCAGGTACCTGAAAAGTGTGCTGGGACGCGCTTAGGTGGGCGTGGTCGCACTTAAACTCCGGAGCTGGTGGGGAAACAATTTTAAGCTCCAGAGCTGGGAGCCATTTGTGGCGGAGTTTATGGGTCATGTAGAAATACCCATAGTTACCACTTGGACCTTGCAATTCTCAAGGGCCCACAACTGTTAGTAATCTCATAGCCCAATAGTGCATGAAGCCAGTTTGTACTCTGACACTTGGGTGTTGCTATTACTTGCAAGACGTGCATATTTTATCCTCTCATAGTATAAAGGATCTGGAAGTGCTAAAGCTTTGCTGACAGCATGTCTCTGCTAAGAATCAAATAAGGCTAAAGAAAAAGACAATAAAAGAGTGTGCAGGCATCATCACGTCCTTAACAGATGCCCATCTCCTGAACTCCAGATAGGTTAGGTCATTCATTTTTAATATTTTGAAGGAAATGTATTGTTCTCTAGTGGCTGGAATGTTGGATTGTGCTTCTCTAACCTCCACTGTTCCATGAACCTCTTTAGAAGACATAGCCCCATCATTTACTAACCTACCACAATGCATCTGGAGGGCAGGAGATGGGCGTCTGTTAAGGATGTGATGATGCAGGTAGAAGAAGAGAGCCTTAAGCATTCTGATCCTACTGGGCAATGTTTTACTATAATATATTCAGCTTAGCTTCTGGATATATATGCTGTGAACATCATTGTAACTGGAGTGTTGTTCTGGTAACCTCCAGTGCTGTAAATTAATATAGATATCTCTAAGGTGTAAATGTGTAATTGCCTGCCATAACACTTCTCTCAGGCTCCCTTTCCTTGTTCCAGTCACAGGCTCTCCAGTTCAAATTGGATGATTAGGACAAGTGAAGTGCTGCCCTACTACTGTCCCCAGACAGCCCATTCCTAGAGGTTGGCCTACCCTCTTCCCCTCCCCTGTCCCTTTCTTGCTAAATTTTCAACCTCACACTTTATGCAAGGGGAGCAAGACAGAAAGAGTACAACAGAATTAATGTGATAAATAAGGCTATTGCCCAGCTTTGGAACTAGGCACAGATAAGGGAGGTAGCAGACAACGATACTTCTGGTTTGGAAGCACGGTGTGTTTTGTATAGTTTGACTCCTTAGATGAATTTTAAAATTAAATGAGAGATAAGCTTAGGGAATGTCTGAATACATGCAGTCTGGGGGACATGGTCTCGCTCCCTCCCTCCCTGTGTGAATGCCTGTTGTGTTTGTGTGTGCGTAATTGCATAGTAGCACAAATATTGTCTTCTACTCACCCCTGGCTCTGCCTGCCATCCTTGGCTCTACCCACCATTAGTTGCCATGTCTTCCAACCCACCAACCATATCAGGCACCAGCCACCACTGAAGCTCAATCACTCTAGTCTTATCCTCACAACGTCTTTCCATTCCTTTCCTTTCCTTTCCCCTCTCCCCGCCCCCGCCTCATCCCGTTTCCATTTAAAACACCCTTGCCTTCCCTTTCTTTCTTGATCTCAATTTAGTTGAGCTTCTAGTCCCAACTCCACATGCCATTCCAGCTCTAAATGGGGTTCTTAAGCAACACCAGCTGGACCAGGAAGCTAACCAGTTGTACGATAAAAGAAGACAATATTTCCAGCCAAGTAACAGGGGAGAAAAGATACAGCAGCAGACTTTCCAATCCTGAAGCAGGCAGCATGAGCTGCAATGCTCAGGGAAAGAAGGGTCTTGTTATTTAAGTATACCCATGCAGGCTCTCAGTGACCACCCATGGACCCAGTCAAAGGTTTAACTGCAGGCTACGCCTTGATGAAGGCCAAAGAAAAGAACTGCACAATAGAGAGTTCACATTTTTCTTATTTCACATTGACAAAAATTATAACAGGATGGTCACCTTTTAAAAGAACATTTTAATTCTTTACTTCAATAAGTATTAACACACTTGTTTTTCAAATGAGCATGAATAGCAGCTCTATTATATTTTGCAGAATCAAATAAAATTAAAGCTTTGAAATATATTTACTGTTTATTAACATTTTACCAAACAATTGCTTAACTCTTCTTTCATGGGAAAAATGCTTTGGTGTTAGCGAAAATATACATTGATATATCAAATCAACCAATGCATGGAACCTTGATATCATGGATTTGGTACATTTTTGGTACATTTGTACCTTACCATGAGATGTTCAAAAATATTTTTCTGCCAGATTTTTTGGTCCACCCGATTCTGAGATATTACATTTTCAAAATTGCAAAAAAAGAAAAGAAAGAAAAAAAGGCCAAACTTCACTACCCACTATAACTTCAAATGTCATTTAATCGATAACTGTGATAGCTACAGAGGTGTCATTTTAAAGCTTATGAAAAGGGCTTTCATTTGATATACATCATGATGCAATTGTATATCAAATGAAAGTCAGACTCAGATATGATACTCAGACTGACAAAGCTGTTTGAAAGAACAGCGGAACGTTTCAGTCTCTCAAGAAAAGAAGTCCAGTTGCCATGACTCAACTTCCAATTAATTTATGATTGTTCTAATGCACATCTGAATTCACCAAGGACTAATTTTATGCAATATTACAAAGATCCAGGAAGAGATAAAGGAATATATTTTGACAATACAATTTTCTTCCTGGATTATTGACAATCAAAACACCATAAAGTAATACCTTGGTTTACGAGCATATAATCCATTCCAGAAACATGCTTGTAAACCAACGCACTTGGATATCAAAGCAAATTTCCCCATAACAAATAATGGAAACTCAGATGATTCATTCTGGAGCCCCATAGATCACATACTATACTCACAAAATGTCAAAACACAAAAGATATAGACTAGAAATCCACATCCACACAATGGTTTAGATAACTAGGTGCAGAATCTGCTCTACTTGGGACTAACAACAGAATTTTACTCTGCGTTTTTAATGTGACAATAATAAAGTGCAATTTTAGCCCTATACACACTTGACTAGCTGCCCCAGGAGACCTGTCTGAGTTGGAACATTTCGGACTATCACCCACAATCCAGTAGGGAGGGAGGGGGGAGAGAGAGAGCATTGGCTCACGTGATCATGTGACCTGCTCCAGTGCTCATATTGCAAGACATTTCTCATTTATCAAGATAAAATTGATCAGAAATATTTGCTGGTCTTGCAAAACACTTGTAGACCAAGGTACTCATAGACCAAGTTATTACTGTATCTTGTATTTAGGAAAACAAATATAAAACCATGAGGATTTTTAAGCAACAGCATGGAAAAAAATAAATTCAATATGTGATTCACGGTGTGAAGAACAGAAAATAATTTTCTTTTATAAAAAGAATTGGGGGGAGGATCCACATATGCTCAAAACAAAACAGTAAACTATATGAACAGAAGAGAAAGTCTATTCCCCAACTAGCCGTAGGAACCACCCAAGTTTATGTCTCGTAATAAATCTTAGTTTCTAGAAAGCTTGGAAGTACAGTGGTACCTTGTATAAAGGAATTAATTCGTTCCAAATGAAATTATGTTAAGCAAATTTCCTTTATACAATTTTCCCATAGGAATGCATTGAAAACAGAGTGATCCCATTTTTATGTTGTACAGATTCGCCCCATGGGCAATTATGTTAAGCAAATTTCCCCTATCTCTGGAAATTTTTATGTTGTACAAATTTTATGTTATACAAACTGTTTGTTATACAAGGGTCCACTGTATTCAAAATGATAAGGCTACCATACATAATGTTGGTTCAGTATCCCTGTACCAATTCTTATTAAGGTAATTGTACTATACACAGCAGTATGTCCAAAAATCTCTAAAACAATAAAGCTAGGTGCACTAAGAGACATATAAAGCTATCAAATTTGAGTTATCAGCACCTCAATTTCCCTGTTTTAAGCTTATTCCCTGCTTCTCCCACACACCTCTGCAGCAAATCCATACAAAAATGTTGCAAAATGTTAACTATTATGTGCAATTGTAGCTACAGTATGTCTGCCTAAAAATGAGTTTTTTCCAAATACATACAAATATAAACAGATTAATAGCTGTTTTCAGTGTTTTCAATGAATGTACACATTATGTGTATACTGTACTTTTTCATACATACACTTTTTGTTGTCCTGAGAACTACATCAGAAACTTTTAGCAAATGTCATACCTATGTTCTAGTTTATATATTAGTTAGGAAAAGTTTGATTTAACTATATCCTTAATGAACCTAAATGAGATTTTCTCTTCTCACTAATTCTACTGATGCATTAACAGTACTTGGGTCTTCAGATACGCAAGATCCTATGTTATACCATGTTGCTCTGTCAAGACGCTTTCTGATTCTTCATCCAGTATCAGCAAGAAGGACTCTGACATAGATGGAAGCAGTTTACTTCGACCACAGAGGTCCTGAAACCAGCCTCCTGTCTCAACACAAACTGTGCTTTCCAGCACTCTTGCTGGCCAGAACTCCTTCTCTTTACCCAATAAGCCAGATCTCTCTGAAGAACAGGCTGAATAACATGTGCAACACACAAGATGGCGGTTGACTGAAAAGCAATGATGTGTGAACTGCATTATTATGTCCCAATGAATATGAATGCTGAAGGATAACTATGCTCCATTTGCATGTTGGTTTGGGAGATGTGAATTTAGCAAGGTCTTAAAACACACAGGAACTAAATAACAATTTCGTCCAATTCTAATACTATGACAGAACCCTTTCTCTAGCATAAACCATTCACTCATAGGCCCTTACTTCACGAGGCGCGGCGCTCCGCAGTGATATTGCCTTCGATTTGAATTCGGAGGCGGTCACGTGGCGGTCACGTGTTCTCGCTTCGCTCCCGCCCCTGTTTCTCAGTACTCACGAGCTGCAGTTTTAGGACCGATTCGAGCACAACCTCACCTGCTCCCTTCGCATTCGCATGCCACTTTTCAACGTTCGTTATTTGCCATCCGTCCTTTAAAAAAATTCCTACCGACGGCGTATTGATGCATCGATACTTGACTGTCAGTTGCAATGGCTCTACTGATTTCAACTGTTTCCTGGCATCATTGGCAGCCCCCCCGCCGCCCCCGCCGCTACTCGGGGGGAGCCCCGCATGGCACAGCCGCCCGCCCTCCGCCGCTTGCACGCTGCCTGCCCCGGGTGCCCTGCTCTGGCCGGGCGAGGCAGCAGCGGCTCCTCCTGCTCCCGCCGCCGCCGCTGCCACCGCCGCCGCTACTCGAGCGAGGAAGTAACAGCGCAAAGTGATGAAACGATATAGCGATGCATCGATATCCCTGTTTGAATATTTTTTAAAAACACTTGAAATAAAAGCCAAAAACCGAGACCACACACCACGTTGGGAGCGAAGCGAGATGCGAAGCGAAAAGATTCCCGGCAACTGGCAGGGGCACCACTTGCCCCGGTTGGAGCACGGTAAAGGGGGTGTGGTCGGGGTGGCATCGCAGCCAAAAAGGAGGGGCGTGCGGACTAAAACGATCGATTCGGACAGAAAAAATGGCTAGCCGCGAAGCGAGCGGCTCGTGAAGTAACGGCCATACATGGCTACATGATAATAGACTATCGCCTGTGGCCCCCTTACCCAGCAATCCCACCCCATTCAACCTTCTACTATCCAGGAATGTAGCAGAGTATAGCTGGAGAAAAATAAATAGTCTTAGGTGACCACCAGCCCATCAGAAGTTGCTTACTTAGAGTTAGACGGTTTGCCTCTACTTGTCCAAAAAAAGGCATCTCTAGCACTCTCCAGGCTCTAACCTTGGGTTCTGGATGTTGTCCCTGGGGATATATTCATATGAAAACAGGAGTATGTGATCTAATATGCCCTTAAATGCAGCTACTGAGGAACATTTCCTGCGACTTAAAGAGGGCTGGGGAAATGTGCTTTGCTACACATCCTGAAGTGTGGCTATATGCATGAATGCTCCTAGCTCCATGCAGATATGCCCCATGGTGAATGACACACAGTGTGAATGACAGACAGAATAGGTGTCTTGCAAAGTGGTATACTATAACAGTGGGTCCCCAGATGTTCTTGTCCTAAAACTCCCAGAACCCTTCACCACCAGCTGTGCTGGCCAGGATTTCTGGGAGCTGCAGTCCAAGAACTTCTAAGAACCCAAGGTTGGGAACCACCGTACTAAAACAACACTGGGGCCTATATTGGATTTGACTGGTTTTATACTCTATTGACAGCTTTATCCCTGAGTCTCTTTCTAACTCCCCCTGTATCTTTAGACAGCAATAGGACATCAACAGCCCTTCAGTCTTAATCTTATTAACAGCTGCTCATCTTACTGGATCTCTCTAAGCTGTCATTCTAGTAAGGTCAATTTATTTTTCTATTTCTTCCAATTTCTTCTTCCTTGTAATCCAGTGGCATAGAAATTGTTAATAAATATTGCAAAAAATGTTAATAAGTATTGTTTGCATCCCCCCCCCCGCACCCAGAGCATATCCTCGAAACAACAAGACACACATTTCCTGGCTCATAGACCTGGCTGATGTGCCACAAAAAGCAATCTAATCAGCAATCTCAAATGATTTGCTCAACCTGCTCTCCCTCCCTTTCTGCTTTTATTCCAGCTGGGGGGTCACTTCTGTATCAGTTCTCCTATGGTCAAATGTGTTACCTCTTACTACAAGCATTTTGGAGAGGGCAGCTGTAGAAGCAAAAGCAGCAAAAAGTATTTTGGTATCTTGGGTAAAGATAAATTAAAAATAAATTAGGTTAGGTTTTAAGGTGTTTCTTTCTTGATTTATGTTCTGATTTTAATGCAACAGATTAGCCTGGCTGTTTGCATGGATGTTCATCAGTTCCATGCCATGCCATGCATTTTAAATCCAACGGACAATGACAAAGACAAGTTTCACTCTTTTCATTGTTGTTAGTGATGATGGATTGTTTAATCCTCCCCCTCTGGAATTACCAAAGTTTGCAAAATCCAAATGAGAAAATAAGTGAAACAGATAGATTTGGCCATTTCTTGTTTTCAAAGAGGAAAATGAATGGCAATTAAAACGAAGTACACAGTTGATCAAGAATTAAAGTGAATTAAACCTTTCTTGTTGATTTGCACTGTAGGCATTGTTCTGCATGAACTGAAACTGCTTGTAGAACTCAGGAAAAGGCCATGGCATCAGGAACAGAGCAACATCTTGCACTCCTATTATTATTATTTTTTGGATTTTTTATATTCCCCCCCCCATATCCCCTCCAGATATTAATGGATCACATGCCCCATCATCTTAGCATGCTGGGACTTACAGTCTACCCATGTGTTAGTCTACCCGTGGCTTAGTCCAGGGGGTTGTTCTACCTGGCAAAATGTAAGCACCAATGTTTTATCAGTTCAGTTCTCCTTCATGTTTTTGCAGCCTCTGGAAATGTTATCTTAACTGCAGTGTGATATACTTCAAGGTGAATAGAAACAGAATAAGAACAGTAACCTAAAGACCACCCAGGAGAGTCATCTTGCTAGCTAAAGGGACATAAAGTATTTTAAAGGATTAAGGATTATATGTAAACTAATCTTCAAGACGTGTCAAGAAGCAATCATATCAATGATGAATCTGGAAAAGGTTCTGCTGTGAAAGACAAGGCAATGAGGCGAGATTTCAGAGACTTATTAAATCAGTAAAATCCTAGCTGTTTTGACAAAGAGCTGCTATGCAAAGCTACCTTTCCAGATAGCAAGTGAAAACTGAATAAAACTAAAATGCTTTCTTCTAATTGATTACATTTGTTAAGATAAGTTTTCCATCAGCCATAATACAATTCACAGCACAAAATTAATAAATAATCCTGTCAATATCTCTGAAGTTCTCAAAGTAGATTTCCTAGAAGTTAATGAGTTTATTTTAAAATAATTAAGGAGATGCACAATATGCTATTGGGCAACAGAGCAAATCAACATTCTGGTAGTTCTAAAAATGGGGGATCAGCATCAAATTTGGCACATTTTAAAATAAAACTTCCACACAGCTTTGGGGGTGAGGAAAGGAAATATTTGAAGAGATTAGGGCAATTAAACATTACAGAAACACAGTCAAAAGGCTGTGTTCAGAAAGTGGCAACAACATCTCCACATTTGAAACAGATGATGTAAGTTGAAAAGATCAAAGTTGCTTTTCTTGAAAAAAATAAGTTGGCCCCACCTTCTTTTTCTATTTGCTCCTTCATATCATGTGCTTAAGGAGCTGAAATACTGGTCCCCCAAAAAGGCCTTTAAAATGGGAGAAACAGTGGTTTCTTATCACACTGAGCATGGATGGAGCAGGCTTGCCAACACAATACATTTTTATAGCTTTGTGGGTGAGGAAAGGAGATATTTGAAGAGCTCAGGGAAATTAATCATTACAGAAACACAGTCAAAAGACTGTTTGAAGAGTCAATAAATAAAAAAGGCTTGCTTTGAAGAAAGTAATGAAGTGAAATTACTCCAAAAAATGGGAACATTTCACCATGTACACTGGTACCACAACTTACGAATTTAATCCATTCCAAATGCATGCTCTTAAGTCAAACTACTCTTAAGTCGGGGTACCTATCTAATTTTTTTAAAAAAGTTAAAAAATGAAAAAATAAATTGTAAGTCAGCAGCCCATATCTAAAATTTGTAAGACAGCAGTTGAAATGCCAACAGTTTTCCACTCTTAAGTCAAATTGCTCTTAAATTGAGCTGCTCTTAAGTCAGGGTACCACTGTATCTCCAAGGAATTAGTACACAATTTGGGAAGAAATATTTCAAGTATTTCTGCATTACAAAAGCACAGAACAGTGGTGTTTGTCCAGCTATGAGAACTTTCAGTGAATGTTATATCAAGATTTCTAAGACTTTTGACACCAGTCTTCAAGCGGGAAATTCAGCTCCAGGTTTAAGGCAATCTGAACTTTTGAACCTATCAATCTAGATCCAACTGACTTTTAACTCCTTCCTTGCCAAACAAGGATTTGTACTTCTGCACAATAAGATATTCTGTGTCCAGCTGTAAAATTGTTTAATAATATATTTTTAAAAGAATAGAGAAAAAATGTTCAAAAGCTCCTGCACTTAAGCTGTGAAATTATTGTTTGTTTGCTTTGTAGCTGGGTATTCTAGATATTATCAGAGCTATGATGCCTATATCCTGCCATAGTATCCTTTCAAAGTCTTCATTCCACCCATCTTATGACGACACAATAGCTGTATTGGGCCATTTCCTGGCATTTTGAATTGGGAAAACAGAAATACAATAGCCCACATTCATAAACCAGAGGATTTTTAAAGAACTGGATCAATTTAGACCAAAATAATGTTTATCTGGCTTACTGCATTTGACTTCCAAAAAGTTTGACTTTGAACTGTAATCCTTACATAAGAACATAAGAAGAGCCATGCTGGATCAGGCCAAAGGCCCATCTAATCCAGCTTCCTGTATCTCAAAGTGGCCCTGCCAAATGCGTCTGGGAGCGCACGAGACTAGATATCCCTACATTTGTATGTATTGACACAAGCACACTGTAAAAATACAAGAGTCTGGGAATAGTTACTCACACAATTTAACTAACACATGGGCTTCTTCAATGGCCCATTTCTCAAACAAACTCAAAAGCTATGTCTTCACCACTGAACATCAGAGGCATTTCAATGTGTCTCCAAGAATCCTCAATGCAGCCAGCTTTAATTGCTTTCATTAAATCTGCAGCTACACCACCAACCTGGTAATATATAAAGCAAAAGCCTACTTGCATTACTTCCCTCCCGTCCCTTCCTGGTCGTGTCAGAGTGATGGTAAGATAAGGGGCAAACAGAGCAACTGTATTAGTAGCTTCCACATTTGGAAAAATGGATGGAGGGTTTTAAAGTTGGACAGTTGCTGCTTCCTTGAATAGTGAATTATGGGGGGGGGGGGGAATCTGACGCCAACAGAACTGCAGGTGGGTGGATATTCGGTACTATTTGGTATTCATTTATTGATTAGAATTCTCTTACTGGTGTCCATGGGCATATTGTGCATGAATCCTAGTGATGAAGTATCATTTTAGCAGTTGTCACTTGTATTCCATATTGTATGTCACACCACCTGACCTGTGTGTGATGATAATGATACCATCAGAGATCCTTAAATAGCAGCAATTCTCCACTGTTGTTTATGCTATTGAGCTTATACTGGAGTATGTTAAGAAACAGCATTCTAGTAATTATATTGGCTATAGTAAAATGAGTTGCCATATTTTCTTCTCGCAAGAGTATTGTTAGGTAAGACTTACATATAGAAATTATGATTTCCAAAGGTCACCCAAGTGAGTGAAGTTCAAGTATGAATGGAATGGGGAGCCCAGTTTGTCCCATCCAGCAATATTTAAAGCTCTACACTGGCTTTGCAAACAGACTCAAGAAGTTTGAGTTGATCTGTAACACGCCTCTCTAGATGAGTGCTCCCTTTCTCTTTCTTAACATTTAGATGTATTTTACCTGAGGCGTATACCTATAGCAATGTATGTTCTTCTCTTCCTCAAGATCAGCTGTGAGTACTGAAAGACAGCAGGGAGGATACTAGGGCGATTTTAATGATCTCACTTTGTAATTTACTAGGCTCTTTATAAGTCACTTATCCATTTCAGTGTTTAATATTCAGCTCTTTCCTTAATTAGAAAATCCCTAACCTGCACTGAAAAATGTAGAAGCGAACCTTACTTGTGTGCAGCAGCAGAACTATATACAAGCAGAGTTTTTGTCAATAATCTGTAAAAATCAAGGACCCTTTTAAAAGCCACATTTATCTCCCAGTCGCCATCACAGGTAGTCCCACTGCACCCATACACAATGAACATCTGGACTGAATTTTATTGGGTAAGTTCTATACTGTTTTTCCTTCTTTACCTGCTCAAGGTTTTCACACTGCCTCAGCTGATATTCATGAGAGATACGAACCACTATTCCATCATAGAAATGACTAAACGACCATGAACACACTCGGTCTCATCTGGAATCTATGCAAGGTCAGGGCTTGTTAGTAGCTGGATGGGAGAACAGAATGATAAACCACTTGTGAGTACTTTCCATTAAAAAAAAACTCTGAAAAAGGTTGCCACGAATCAGAATTGACTTGATGGAACATCATTATAATCACCATCATCATGCCTAGCGACCACAATACATAGGTGCTGCTTTTGAAAACTGAAAACTACTAGCTTCTACTCAAGTCTGAACCAGAGATATGCACTCCCATTTTCCATATTATTAGTTTTTAAGGTCTTGAGCAGTTGCATTGCTAGCACATTTGTTACCATCTTCCAGGTGGACATCCTTCCTATTAAATTAAGCTACTGTTGTCCAAACTGATTTGTTTTGAACCATTATTATTGCAGACCTTTTAAAAAGGTTAAATTGATTTGAAAATGAAGAAATTGAAATAGTCAGAGATTTTGTACACCTTGGTCTAATCACCAATCCAAATGAAGATTTCAGCCAAGAAGTCAGAAGAGGACTGAGACTCAGAACAGCAGGAGTGAAGGAAATAGAAAATATTATTAATATCAAAATATTATAAAATTTATTTATTTATTCATTTATATTTCTATACTCTCCCCTTAGTGCAAACCCATAAGGGTGTGTCACCGGAGACCAAGATTGAGATAAACCAAACTCTTGTATTTCAAATCGTCATGATTCGGATTGACAGCTGGACAGTTAACAAAGGTGACAGAGAAAAAAAAATTATTAGTTTTGAATGTAGTGCTGGAGGAAAAGCTTTGCAGACTCCCCTAGATTGCCGGGGAGGGGGGGGGAGCACAAGTGGGTCCCAGATCCAATCAAGCCAGAATTATCTCTGGAGGCAAAGATATGGAAGCTGAGGTTGTCCTACTTGGGGCACATCATGAGAAGATAGGATTTCACGGAAATGTCAGTGATGCTAGCACTGTCTTTTCAAGTGAAACTGAATGCAGGAAGAATATTAAGAGCACAATACAATCAGAGATGAACATTACTGAAAAAAAAAACACAGTTATTCCCTGTTTACAAATCGAGCCTTGTGGTTAAACTGCTGTGCTGCAGCCAAACCGGGATCACAGCCAAAGGTTCAATCCCAGGTAGCTGCCTTAATGTTGACCCAGCCTTCCATCCTTCCAAGGTTGGCAAAATGAGTTCCCAGGGGTGGGGTGGGGGGAGAGGCAATGTATAGCCTACATAATTACTTGTAAGCTGTCCAGAGAGTGCTATGGGCTGGTATATAAGCAGCATACTTTACTTTTTAGATCCATCCTCAAACAGTAAACCCAAGTGAATAAATCTAATAGGATGTGAACTGCGAAAATGGGAAGAAGCAACCTGAAGCAGCTGCTAGCCAGTACCTGCATGAAGAATTCACTGCTTGCTAAGAGACAAAAGATAAATCTGACCACCCTGAAGGTCAGTTCCTTGTTGGTTGCCCCAGACAGAAACTGTCCAGACAGTCGGGATGATTCATTGTCACCTTCTACAGAAGGAATTGCATTAAGCAGGTAGTAGTATGATAAGATCACAGGGTATTAGGAACAATGTTTCTCTGTCTCTGGTTCAATGCAACACAAAAACAAACCTGTCAGAACTCAACAGTTCACTCTAGTGCACTTTGTATGCCTAAAATATCATGTGAGATAACAGCAGAACTCTAGAATCCTGCATTTTAACTAAAACTGTTTCATCTCATACCATCTTAATGAAAAGATGTGTAGAAACAAGTCTTTTTGCTCTATTTTAACATTTAAAGCATTGTTTATTTTGCTTAATTGGATATTATCTTTTGTAATGGCTACTTGTTAATTTACTTCTATCGTACTGAGATTATATGCAGTGTTTTATTCATGCCTCTGCATACTGGAGTCCTTTACAAACAGAGCACTTGAGAAGTACAGTGGACCCTCGTACAGTATAACAAATGGTTTGTATAACATAAAATCTGTACAACATAAAAATGGTCACTATTAGGGATTGCTCCGTTTTCAAGGCATTCCTATGGGAAATTTGTATAAAGGAAAAGTTGCTTAACAGAATTTCATTTGGAAAGAATGAATTCCTTTATACAAGGTACCTCTGTAGTTTCAATATTAGCTTACATCCAATTGTTAGTCAACAACAGTAGCTCCTATCATGACCAACATGTGACCTGTGGTCTATATGAAGCCTCCCAGAGGGTATTTTGGCAACCTCAAGGGCCATACCCTCTTTTCTTTTATTTAAACTTTATTTATTTTTATAGGGTGGAAATGTTTCAGGAAGTCCTCTAGAACCGTGCAGGATGGTGGTGCTCTTCTGCCATGTTATGCTATGCTCCTGAGCACCCCTGGGACTTCCATAACACTGTGGTGTTTTTTTAATGTTGTTCTTTTTAATTAGAGGTCATAAGTAGAGATGGGCACGACTTAGCGGAATTCCCGTTTCCGTTTCCTTTACTCGTTTCCGTTACGGAACAGAAACGGTAACGGGAATTACTCCGCCAGAACTCGAACTCGAACCGACTAAAGAATAATTGGGTCTGATTTGTCGTTGTCGTTCCTGGCATCGCAGCGATCCCGCGATGCCAAGCGGCACAGAAAAAAAGTTTTTAAAAGTAAAAAAAAAACCCGATTCCCGGCCAAAAAGCAGGCGAAAATATGCCTACCTGAGTGAGGGCTCAGGGCACCTACCAGAGGGGTGGTTTCTGGAGGGGGGGTCCCCGGCCTACCCCCTCTCCTCCTGTCCCTCCTGTCCCTGGGCTGCGCTGGGGGCGGGCATCCTCGTCGTCCCGCCAAAGTCGCCGCCGGCTGCCGGCCGCAATTCAAGCGGAAGCGGCACAGAAAAAAAGTTTTAAAACTCCCCCCCCATTCCCGGGCCAAAAAGCAGGTGAAAATATGCCTGCAGAAGAGTGCACCTACCAGAGGGGTGGTTTCTGGGGGGGGGTCCCGGCCTTCCCCCCTCTCCTGTCCTGGGCAGCCGGACTCGAGTCGCCATGCGGTGTGGGCGGGGGATCCAAAATGGGACGGCAACCACAATATTTTTTTTTTGAAATTGTGGTCCAAAAACACACAAGCACCACAGAAACATGCGAAATTTGCTAATTGCTATGCTAAAACTGCCAGAATTTTTACAGTAGCAGTGGGTTTTTCTTGCAACAAAATGTCTCCTCCCCTGTCCTCTCTCCATTGATTTTATTTTATTTTTATTTTTTTTACACCTGCGCAATGATGGGCTGGCCGAGTAGCCATGTGGGAGTGGACCATGCAAATTTTTGGAGCCATCCCACCAATCGCATGGCCACTTGGCCACTGAGACTTCTGGGATGTGCCAAAAAGCCCACTAAACCCTGCCCTAGCCCCCTAACCCTAACCCTAATCCTTGATTCCTTACCCATACGCCACAGTACACTGTCCTCTTAGTGGGTCAGAGGCACCCAGAGGCGCACCCCACTACCCCACCCTGACCTCACCATTAACTAGCCTAACCCTAGCCCTTGCGCTAAGCTGCTGTCCCCTAAGCCAGATCTACTTGCATTGCACTGTACGCAAGTACGATTCCCTTCTTTGTGAGACACAGCAGGTGTGAGAGCCTTAGGCATCACCTGGGTTCTGCCAGTGCACACTGACTGGTCTCATAGTCTGCAACTGGTATGCATATCCATATGGCTATGCATGCCCTTTTGCAGCAGCAGGTGAGGAGAGGAGACCCCCATGCCATGAGGGGTTTCCAGGAGCCTGCTTTCCCTTCCTTGTGGGTGAGGATAGGAGGCACCCACGGGTGCCTCCAGGAGCCCGCTTCCCTTTATAGCGGGCCAGCGGAGGCACCCACCCCCCAAAAAAGAGGTGCCTCCAGGAGCCCGCTACCCCCCCTAAACCAGTATAACGACAGATGAAAAACCAAAAAACGAAATGACAAATTTTTGCGAAGTTTCGCGAAAAACGGAAATGAGCCAACACGGGCCGCCTACGACACACGACAACTCGAAAACGTCATTTTCCCTAGTCGTGCCCATCTCTAGTCATAAGGCAACTTTTCAATCTTTATAAAAAAATAAAATAGAATAAGTTTAAACACCAATTATACAATTTGGTCCCTTTGGACACACTACAATACTTGCCTTTCACCCTTCCCATTTGAAGGAAATATTTATCCCCAAGGTTTTCTGCTGCATTTACCTCTATATAGTTTCAGCTCCCTGAAATTCTTTTCATAAAAATGATGGCTCACATCTACTGAAATACAGATTGCTGAACAAGATTTTATTATGTTGGGAAGCCCTGCATCATCATCATCATCATCATCATCATCATCATCATCATCATCATCATCATCATCATCATCAT
>JAHTLZ010000015.1:47446067-47519820 GCA_023846285.1 Phrynocephalus versicolor | reverse complement strand
TGTGTGTGTGTGTGTGTGTGTGTGTGTGTGTGTGTGTGTGTGTGTGTAGAACCCAAACTAATGCCACCCCTTGGTAAAAGCTTACTTTTTTTGTCTGTGTGTGTGCGTGTGTGTCTCAATTGTTCTATTTATTTTATATTGTTTTGTCTCATTATTCTTTGTAAACCGCCCGGAGTCCCCCCCGGGAAGGCGGGCAGTATATCTATCTATCTATCTATCTATCTATCTATCTATCTATCTATCTATCTATAGTTCCGTGCATACACCCCCCTTTAATTATTAGTGTCATAATTTGGGGGAAAATACCATCATATACACAGAAAAAATATAGTAAGCCCAATTTATATGAAATATTACCTTGCTATGGCAAGTTAGGTATCTATAGCAAAAGCAAAAAAAAAAGGTCCACCCACCTACTTCTGTGCTGTGCCATGAAAACATCTGGAAGAGTTTGTAGACTTGGTTCTGCCAGCTTGCCTGGGGTGGAACAAACAGCCATCATTTGTGGAGGTAGCTAGCATCATACAGTCCATCTCTTTTAAAGCCTCGCCACTTACACTTAACAATTATTTATAATGTATGTATATTGTTAGTTTTATGTTTTAAATATTAACTGTTTCATTGTGTTTTATATTGTAAATTGCTCAGAGCTGAGATAGTGGGCGGGCAGACCCAGAGCTTTGCTGGGGCAGTGGTGGTCCTTGGGTTGGGGGAGGTAGAGGTGGAGAACTTATCCCCTCACTTTTTTAATTGATGGCTGGCGGGCTACTTTTGAACCCTTTGCGGTCTACCAGTAGCCCGCGGTCTACTTGTTGGGCAGGCCTGCTTTAGGTGGTCCATTGCTTTGTATGACATATACCCCACCCTCATTCTGCTATCAATTTTAACGAGTTAATGATATATAGTATTGCCACCGCCAGGCATCTTCAAGGGATGCTCCTCAGCAATGTAGTCAAGACAAAAGCTTTGTAGATTTCCGTCAATGTTAGCATTAAGACTTACTAAAAATGTTGACCAGAGTGAGTGAAAAATCACTTTTAAACAGTAGCACTGTAGAAATGGAATATTTTGTACAGAGGGAAACCACAAGAGTCAGCATGAATTATCCTCTAGATAAATCAGCCTTGATTAATTTATGCACTACAATATAAAAACTCAACCTAGTGAGAAAACTCATGACTAAAATGTGCAGGAAGCCCTGCTTATATTTGAAGAACACATCACAGGAATAAGACAATACCTTTTATTTGAACACGTTAGTAAATACACAGTAGGCTAAGTTTTTGCTCTGGTAGGTTCAGTATGATTGTGTGCTTCTAATCAATCTGTGACAATATGCAGGGAAAGCACTGTAATAGCTAAACATATAAGAACCAAAAGAGTCTGGTTAGGTAAAGATTTGTATTGATCCCCCTCTTCTTCATATCTCCTGAAAAGAGACCAGGAGTCTGCCTTGCACACAGCTGCCATCATAAACCTTTTTAGCCAAACTGCCCTGACTCATTATCGCTTGTCATCTGATCAGGGAATTCACTTGTCATGGAAATTTTCTTTTCCACTTAACAACTTCAAACTCAATTTGAGTGCTCCACTCAGTAGGTTAATACCACTGGCCTTTTGTCTCTGAAGGTCTGGCAAACAAGGTCCAAATGAGAGAAGTTCAACAGTCTCTGCCTTCAGCCACAGCACATCACCTGCACTGTTTTCCAGCTGCACTTCCTGTGGCTTGATTCAAGAGAAAAAAGTACCACCACCCCCATTAAGCACTGAAGTCCACTTCCAACCCTGTGACCTCAATCTTGGTGCAAATTATGTTGGACTTTACAGGAAAGCTGTGCTGAATCAAACATCTTAACGGGATGAAAATATTAAACAAAAAAACTCATGGAAAATGGTGAAGCTGGAAGAAGGGAATGGGTGGGACCACCTTCAACTCGCAATGAACTCTAGTGTTAACTTCATGACAGCAAGAAAAACCATCTGATCACCCTGAATGCACATAATTTCATCTGATTTAAGAAACTAGACAGGTTGGGCCTGATTAGCACTTGGGGTGATCTAAGATGGCACTATGAAATATAATAATCACCCCATTACAAAAAGATAAGTCCTAGTTCTAAGGAACATGTTTATAATTAGGTGGAAAACCCATAGGTTTTTGATTCTAGGAAACAAATTCTTAGGCATTAAAATAGTTCCAATGCATCAACTTTTAATTTCTTCAAACACATATGCAGATGTGTGCACACACACAAAGACACATATTCTGGAGTTCACAAGAGAAGCTTGATCAAGAGTTTGCAGAAACCACTTGCCATTTTTACACTGACATCCGATGAAAATGTAGAACCACAGATTTTCCTGATTTTAAGCTTCAAATTATCCAAGAAGGAAGTGAAAAACACCAGTGAATAAACCACATGTTGCATTTCACACTGACCCTAAACATATATACATTTATTGTTTTAGTCTCCTACTTTTGACACAAAATTGAGTGTAATAGCTAATACTGTACTCTGGAAGACAGAAAAAAAATTCAAAATGATCTTGATAGGCTGGAGCAATGGGCTGAAAACTAACCAAATGAAATTTAACAGGGATAAGTGCAAAGTAGGAAAAAGAAATCTAATGCACAGGTATAAGATGGGGACGCCTGGCTCAGCAATACAACAAATGAGAAGGATCTGGAATTCTAGTAGATCATAAGCTGAATATGAGCTAACAGTGTGATGTGGCCACAAAAAAAAGGGATTTTAGGCTGCATTAGCAAAAATATAATTTCCAAATCTCATGAGGTGCTCATCTCCCTCTATTCAGCACTGGTTAGGCCTCATCTTGAATGCTGTGTCCAGTTGTAAACACCACACTTCAAGAAAGATACTGACAAATTGGAACATGTTCACAGGAGGGCGACAAGGATGATCAAGGGTCTGAAAGCCAAACCCTACGAACTGGGCATGTTTAGCCGGGAGAAAAGAAGACTGAAGGGCGATATGATGGCTCTTTTCAAATACTGTATATACTCGAATATAAGCCTAGTTTTTCAGCCCTAATTTTGGGCTGAAAAAAGGGGGCCTCAACTTATATGCGGGTCAATACTTTTAGCCACTGAGGCAAGTGTTGGGTTGGTGGCTAAAAGTCATTTTAAACATTGTGTGCCTCTTCTCATGACCCCCCTCTGCATCACAGGAGAGCAGCACGCGGTGTTTAAAATGCTTTTAGCCACTGACCCAAGCACTTGCATCAGTGGCTAAAAGTCATTTTAAACATCACACACTGCTCCCCCAGCTCACAAAGGAGGAGCTGCCAGGCCCTGCTGCATTTCCCACCCTAGATGTATACTCGAGTCAATACGTTTCCCCAGTTTTGGGGGGTTAAATTAGGGGCCTCGACTTATACTCAGGTCGACTTATACTCAAGTATATACGGTACTTGAAGGGCTGTCATACTGAGGAAGGGCAGGAACCTATTCTCAATCATTCCAGACTGCAGGATGCGCAACAACAGACACAAGTGAAGAAAACCCAGCTTTCAGCTGAATATCAGGAAAAAGCTTCCTACTATAAATGTTAGAGCAGTATAGAAATGGAACCAATTCAAGAGGTGGCCAGTGCTCCAACACTGCAGGGCTTCAAGAAAAATCTGAACAACCACCTGGCAGATAGGTCTCTTCCAACATTGCTATTCTATGATTCTGCTTAGGTTAAAAGTGCCTATCAGTGTGAATGTTTCTCTCCCCCGCCCCCAGATGTACGAATACCAAGATAAAGTAGCCAAATGTAGTATTGTGCTTTATTTTTGACTTCACAGTTAAAATTACTTCACCTTAAATCAGCCCAGAGCTAAAAATATTTCTTATTCCAGTAGTTCAAATGCAATCTTGAAATCCTTGTAATAAATCTCTGCAGATACTAGCTGCTGCTTTTTGCAACGGATCTTTAACTTCCTAGCAACCCTGCTAAATTAGTTACACCAGAAACCAGTTTCTGTCTAATTAGTTTATAAGCCAGCAGGTCCTTTTGTTCCTAAATGGCTGATTGATTATGGACCTGTACAGCACAAAACCATGATGATACACCTGCTTTTCACCAACCGTTCAGAACTGTGGACTAAGATTCTGAACATAGCAGATGGGTCAGAAAAATTTATTTAACCAGAGCCCTCCTAGCTCTTCAAGCTAATTCTGGTGATCTGTATGTCAGTTCAAATTAAACCAACAATGTTCTTTTTTAATCATTTCCTGAAAGTTGTAATAGATTGCTATATTCCTGGTTTTGTTATAAAAAGAAAACATCTAATCGAAATTTGACAATAACCTGTAACTTGCTTCTTTTTAAAAAGTACTTGTTCTGTCTAAGTCTTGGCCCCTAAAACCGATTATTCTTTTCACCACCTTTCTGCTTTTAAATCATCTAGAAGGATAAATGTAAAAAAATGGATTTATATATGAATCAAACAGACTCAGAAGCTAACACAATGCTAGACATGCAGTGCTTTTTTCATGCCATTTTTTCCTGCACTAATTTTATTTCTTTTATTTTCATTTCCTTTAAAACAGCTGAGTCTTGAGCTTGCAGTTCCATATTATTCTGGGTTTTTTTAAAAAATTGATTTTTATTCACATCTCTATTCCTCTCTCCACTAAAAATAACCACTTGGCAACTGAATTGCTCAAGTATAACCACCAGTAGTTGCCTGCCTCCTTATTGCTATTCTGTCAGTTAGGAAAATCTAGGAAACGTTATGAAGTAAGACACCCCAAGTCCTTCTGAAATTTACGACTACAATTCTAGCTACATGAAACAGAAGATAAACTGACTTACACTAGAGAAAATACAGCTTGAGCATGAAAGAGAAGCAAAAGAGCTGCAGCTGTCTTATTTCCAGAAAAATAACACATAGAGTGTAGTAACAAGGGAATATACTGCTAATGAAAATCTAGTACAAAATATAGTCACACCATGACACACTGTTAGCCTAGTACAATGGTGGTGAACCTTTGGCACTCCAGATGTTTTGGACCACAATTCTCACAGTCCTTTATCATTGACAATACAGGCTTGGAATTCTGGAAGTTGTAGTCCAAAACATGTGGATTTCTGAAGGTTCACCCCCACTGGCCTAGTAGAGGCCATCGTGAGATACATGTAGAACTTCTGGCATGCTCAGGTGTGGCCATAAAGTAATGCAGGAGCCAATGTAGTGCAGTGGATTCAGTGTCAAATCAGGATGTAGGAGACTTGGGTTTCAAATCTCCATTTGGCATACAGTCACCCCTGGCGCGCTGACAAAAAAGGAGGACAGACATCACTAAAAATGAACAGCTGGATACCTCAGCAGTTTAGATCTCTGTATATAGAGCCAGAGGTTGGGAGTTCAATTGTCCACTGTGTCTCCTTGACAGGGGATGAACTTGATAATCCATATGGTTCAAATATCATTATCAATATTATTTTTCTTAAGGAGGAATACACTGCTTCTGATATTGTGTAAGATTGTGACTCGGTAACCACCTTGGAACACAGCATTGAGATGAAGATGTGCTATAAATCACGTTACTCAGCCATAGTGCTTATAATGAAATTCCCTGTACCTTGTACTTTTTGCAACTTACTGGAAATGCATATAAATAGGAAGAAAATAAACAGACATCACTGCAGTTTTGTTAAAATATCTAGGTAGACAATGATTGGCTGTTTCAGATAGATGATCTGAACTGTGTTTTCAGAACATCCTCTTCTGGGACTGACCTTACATACAGTATGAAGCTGATACAGAATTCATAGATCATTGGCATACTATGTAACAGTAGTAGAGATGGGAGGGTGTTCCATAGCCTGGGGGCAGCTACCGAAAAGGCCCTATTCCTACAAGCCATCTCTTTTGCCTCCTTGAGGGATGGCTCTTTCAGGAGGGCCCCCTGGCTAGATCTTAATTGCCGAGGAGGTTCATACAGAAGAAGGCGGTCCTTCAGATTTCTAGGTCCTAAACTGTGAATCATGATTTATGATTCACTGGGGCTGACAGATTGATAGATCGATGAATTTCCTGTGATGAATCAACAAATTGATTCATCGCCACTTTAAAATGCTATAAAATGGCCTCCAAAGCACCTAGAGACAGGAAATTTGGAGAGAAGCATCCCCTGATGCTCTACAAGCCCTGAAGATTTGATGAGAATTGGGGTTCAAACTTCTGAGCTATGTACCACCAAAAAGTCGCGTAAGGAAGGTGCCCCTCAGGAACTTAGAGAAACCAAACCTGGAGAGGGGTTTCTCCCAACTCACCTCTACAATCCCTCCAAGACTGGGTGTCAGACATCTGAGTTACACACTCACAAAGTGGATGCCCAAGGAAAACGCCCTTTATCAACTGGGTTGGGAAACCCTAATCTTCACCAAACTTGGAGAGCTTGTAGAGGAGAGTCAGGGAAAGCTTCCCTCCATATTTGGTGTTTCTAGGCACCTTGAGGGGCATTTTATGGCTCAACAAATTATCAAATTAAAAATAACTAAAATTAGGATATTTGTATTCATCTGGGAACTTTATGACTAATAACAATCAATGCATTTTGACAAATGGGTCAAATTTAATTCATCCCCATCTCGAAACAGAAGTTATATTAGCATGTGTGTTTTCTGTCTTTTCTTGCAAACTGCCCCCTCCTTGATATGAGAGGGCTGATTTGGATACCTTTACCACTACCAATCAAAGCCTCTACTCTCCCTGCTTATCCAGAGAAAGTCACTGAGGAGTAGGGTGGCCACTTAAACATCACCCAAAAGGAGGACAGCTCTTCAGATGCTCTTCACTCACGTTGGCCATGGAAACTTGCTCTTCCTCAGCAGTGAAAACCATTCTTTGAACATCTTACATGACTCAAAAATCCTATTACCGTTCCCATAAATGACTTGATGGCTAGTGTTGTTTGATGAATGAAGAGGATGGGTTTGCTCTACCTTTCATAGTTTGATACAGCTTATGTCATTTTTTTATTCATGTATTAATTTTTAAATGTAGAATGTCGAAATTCCAGAACAGAAAGAAAGAACTTAATGGAGTAAATAAATGTCAGAAAACAAAGCTCAATTCTGAACTCTTAGGGTCAGAGCAAACCCATCCAGAATTGGATGCTAAATCAGATGAAATGACTAAATTGAAAGTCTGAATGATAGTTACCATTTATAACAGCTTATTAACTAGAAATACCATTCAAGAAAACTCCCAACAGTTGCAATTTCAAGGTAACATTATTTTCCCTCAAAGTAACTTGAATTACCCTTTTTTAATCAAATGTAATGAGCCGTGGTACAAAACACACCTATGTTGTAAAGTGACAGATACCTTGTAAGTATAAAAATAACTAAAGCCAGTTACAATGTCATGAAAATAAGTGACATTATCTCACATTAAGTTGTAATTCTAATGCAATTAAGTTGCCTTTGTTAATAATAATTCTAAGTAACTATTAATTTATATCCATTTACTATGAGTTTCTGTTTATGTTGTATATATATTTTTTCAAGCTGCTGTGAGAGTCTTTTGGCCGACTACATAAGGTAACCATATTTTCATATAGGAAGAAAAACGGAAGGATGTAATTTAAAAAGAAACCAAGCTCACACAGCGATGGCACTAACTATTCATACGTTGCCTCCACCCTCCAGCTCTGACCTAAACACAGGGTGCTCTTCAACCAGTAGCATTTCACCCAGCTCTCTTTTCTCCTTCCGGGCTTCCCTTTGCCCAATGTTACCCTTGTTTTTCACATCAGCATCTACAGTAAATGTCTCCAAATATACCCTTTGCTGATCTCTGGCTTAGGGGCCCAGAAAACAGCGGTGATGACAAAATTGGAGCTGGCATCTCTGCCATATTAAGTCCAACCAAGCGTTTCTTGCTCAGTTCTCTCTACCCTTATTCCTTGTTAGCAAACAACACAAATCTATAGTGTAGACAAAGAGAGAATATAGCTGAATACACACAAGTGAAGCATGGAACAGCAAAAAGCAACAGAAGATGCAGAAGAAAAGCAAAAGTCAATGAAATGTCCTTTATTCATATGATTTATTTCAAATATACAGTGAAGTCCAGCAACTGTACCCTACCTCTTTCTCCAAGAATTAGCAGAGAAGTCATACCAAAAATATGGGGGCATTTAAGGGGACAAGAATAAAGGAATGACAAGTGGTATGCAGAGAGGGAAAGATGTAGAAGAGGGAAAATAAAGAAAGAGGTCAGGGTGAAATGCAGAAAAACAAGAACTAACCCAAGCCCATCCCAGTGAATATGTGCCAAATAAAATAATATTTTGGAAATCTCTCTTTTTCTCAGCTCACTGAGCTCTAATCTCTCTGAGCCTGTTGTGAGAGCATGGATTGCAGGGGTTTCCCAGCAAATAACCAAAATCAAGGAGGCCATTAAGCGATATGCTAGGAAAGCAAAGTTATATATGGAACGGAACCACAAAGCACATGATTCAAGGAAAATGATATAGATGGATGCAAATTAAAACAAATATGAAGTTAAGAAAAATCAGTAATTTTCGGGCAGCACCAATATTTACCCACAAAGGTGAACCATAGGATCATGCAAGTCCCAACATGCACAGTCCACTACCAGCCCCACATGGGAGAAAAGAAGAACAGTGGAGCAGCATGAATGAGATCTAATTGTTGGCTGAACCAAGACAAGCCTGAACATCCCTGATGATCCTCCTCAACTTTCCTCCCCAAATTCAAAGAAAACTTCCATTCCCTAAATTGCAATTTTACTCAGAAAGTCACACTCCATGTAACAAGCACTGTATCTATATCTCTTTACAACAGAATGATGTCTCTGAAAAGTTAGGAAACACTTAATCAGGTGAATTTTAATCCCAGGCATTTCTTCTATTTATTAGTTCCTTTGTAATGTACAGTTGCCTGAGAAACATACAACATCAAGTAAAAACAAACAAACTAAAACTATAATAATATAGCAACATAATAATTTAGACTAAAATCCCAGCCCAGCATAATAGGTGAATAAAGGTCAGCATCAATTTTATCACGTAAAAGAGCTAAAAACCAGAACAAGCAACAACGCTCCAGACATCTAAAGAGAAAAACTAGCAATAACTCTTGAAGGAAATGATACTGACTTGATGATGGGAAGATGTCGGATCATAAAAACATCCTAATACATAGACAGAAATACACAAGAGTAGCTGTCAGATGAGTATCTTTATTTCAAGGGAGAACATCCACAAGCATGAGGCTGCCAATGGAATGGCCCCTGTCTCCTTTAATCATCCTGTGGATCTCTAACTGAGGAGGCACTTGAAGAAGGACCTTACTGGTGACCTATGAGAAGGTAAACCTGCAAAGAGACCTTGGCTTCTGAGGTCTCACAGCAGCATTATTACCATTTTTCTGCACTACCTGCAGTTTATGGACCATCAACAAAGGCAGCCTCATGAAGAATAAATTGTATTAATTCCAATGGATTTGCATGTTGCTGCAGGGAGTTCATTTTGAAACTGAGTCAGGTTCTTTACATTTTTTATAATAATAAGTTTATTAATATTCCATCATCTTAACAATTGATATTTCTAAATTAATTTCTACAAACTATTCCATTTGTCTTTCATCATATTGTCTGGGTGCACTTAACATTAATTACATCATGTCTTAGTACTACCTAATGCATTGTTTCTTCTCTCCAACCAGTCATAAAATCTGTTCCACACTGAGTAATACACAGAGTCCTCTTTTTCTTTGATTCATTCTGTCCATCTCAGCACAGTTAAGATTTTTTTGTATAATTATTTCCTCATTAGGTATGTTTTCATTTTTCCACATTTGGGTCCACACTATTCTAGCGGCAGTCAAGGTATGTAATATAATATATCTATCCTGTATATTAAAATTTTCTGGCATAATACCTAGTAAAAACATTTCTGGCTTAAATTCTATATTCAGCTTTGTTATTTCTTTGAGCCATCTATGTATTTTAACCCAGTATTTCTTTACCCTCGCTCAAGATCACCATGCATGATAATACGTCCCATCATGATTTTTACACTTCCAACATTTGTTAGACAAGTTTGTAAATATTTTTGCTAATCTAGTTGGTGCTAAGTGCCAACAATAAAACATTTTATATAAATTTTCTTTATAAGATGTTGCCAGATTTAGTTTGTTATTCAGACTCCATAACGTTTACCATTTCTCTATTTAAATTGTGTAACCAATATTCTTGGCCCAACATATCATTGTCTCTTTTACTTGCTCATCATCCATTTTCAAATCTAGCAGGCGGTTATATTATTTATTTATTATTTATTTTCAAATTTCTATACCGCTCCTTCTTCCCAGAACGGGAACTCAGGGCGGTTTACAAGGAAAAGGTTAAAAACAAAACAAAGTATCATCAGAACAAGAATAATCATTAAGAAAAGGTAAGGCGGGTTTAAAAAAAAAACAAACAAAAAAAAAAAAACACGCTAGTCATTATTAAAGGCGTCACTAAAGAGTAAGGTTTTAAGGCCTCTTTTAAAAGACGCAAGCGATGGAGCCTGTCGCAATTCACTCGGTAGTTTATTCCAACTGGACGGACCCACCACCGAGAAGGCCCTCCCGCGAGTACTCGCTTTGCGGGCCTCCTTCGGGGGGACAGTCCGGAGTGAAAGTGCCAGAGATGATCGGGTGGGTCGGGCTAGATTTAGTTGTCGGTGAAGGCGCTCTGCCAGATAATCAGGGGCCAAGCCATGGAGGGTTTTGTAAACCAAAACCAACACCTTGAACCTTATTCGGGAGGCAACGGGCAACCAGTGGAGGCGAGCCAGGATGGGGGTGATGCGGTCAAACCGACGAGCACCAACCACCAGCCTGGCCGCCGCGTTCTGGACCCGTTGCAATCTCCGAACAAGGTTCAAGGGGAGCCCCATGTAGAGAGCGTTGCAATAATCCAGCCTCGACGTGACCAGTGCCTGTACCACTGTCCTCAGGGAGCTCTCGTCCAGGTACGGGCGAATCTGGGCGATAAGCCTTAGATGGTAAAAGGCCGACCTGGTCACGGCTGACACCTGGGGTTCCAGGGTCAGACCCGGATCCAGGACGACGCCCAGATTCCTCACTCTTTGCGCCAGCTGGAGGGCGGACCCACCCAGACTGGGAAGAGGGCCACAGTACCCTTCCGGGTCACCCCCGAAGAACATAACCTCGGTCTTTCCCGGGTTGAGCCTGAGTCTGTGAGTCCTGGTCCAGTCCAAAACTGCAGCCAGGCAGCGATCAAGGGTCTGGACGGCCTCCACTGCACAGGTGGAAAAGGAGAGATAGAGCTGCGTGTCATCAGCGTACTGATGACAGCAGACTCCAAAACTCCGGATGACCTCAGCCAGCGGCTTCATATAGATGTTAAAGAGCATTGGGGAGAGGGACGACCCCTGAGGCACCCCACAAGAGAGTGTCCAGGGAGCCGACAGCTCACCCCCCAAGCTCACACGCTGGATGCGGCCCTCAAGGAAGGAGCGGAGCCAGCCAAAGGCCAGACCTCCGATCCCCACCTCCAAGAGTCGCTCCAGCAGGATACCGTGGTCGACGGTATCAAAAGCCGCTGACAGGTCGAGAAGGACCAGCAGGGTAGAGCAACCCCTGTCGGCCCTCCTCAACAGATCATCGTGCAGAGCGACCAGAGCCGTCTCCGTCCCATGACGCGGCCTGAACCCAGATTGGAAAGGATCCAGGACATGGTTCTCCTCCAGGAACGACTGGAGACGCAGGGCGGCAACTCGCTCGACTACCTTGCCCAAAAAGGGAACATTGGCTATGGGACGATAGTTGGACATATCGTCCACAGCCAGGCCAGGTCTTTTAATAATGGGCTTCACCACCGTCTCCTTCAGAAGTCCGGGAAAAATCCCGTCCCTGAAGGAGGCCGAAGCAATAAGCGAAGCCCATTTTGGCATGCTCCCCCCTGCGATCTTCATCAGCCAGGACGGGCAAGGGTCGAACGGAGAAGCCGCTGGCCTGCAGTGTCCCAGGGCCCTGGAGGCATCCTCAGGTGTAACAGGCCCAAACTCAACAAACCGGGGCGACCGAGGCGGCCCAGTACCGGCCACGGCGGGGACTAGATCAGGGCAACCGGCATCCAGCTCGGAACGGATGGCCTCTATCTTAGATCTAAAATAGGCTGCGAACGACTCACTAGTGAAATCACTAGGAGGAGGCCCAGGTGGACCAGGATTGGTGAGGTCTCGAACCACCCGGAATAATTCCGCCTGGCGATTCGAGGCCTCACCAATTCTCAGGGCAACAAATGATCTCCTAGCTGCCCTTATCGCTCGGGAATAGCGACTGGTCAACACCTTAACCGCAGCCCAATTTGACGCCGTCCGAGCATTCCGCCATCTGTTTTTTAATTGTTATCTTCTGATAGTAGTAATATTTTATCAAATTGAGGCTGTTCTTTGTAAAATCCTTGTAATTTAAGAACTTCTTTATATGCTGATTGAATTTGCATAAATGGCCACCATGGAAGTATCAGTCCTTGATTTGCTAGTTGTTCCTTAGTTTTTAAGTTCCCATCTGAATCTAAAAGATTGTTGTATGTAACAATTTTATCAATGTTTATGAGATTTGGAAAAGTGAATGCTTCTAGTGAGGATTCCCATCTTGGAGTTTTCATGTAGATTCTGGTTTTAATTTTCTCCCATGTACTAATTAAAGAGTTTCTTATCAGATTATTTTGAAAGTATTTATGTGTTTTGGTTTTTCCATACCACAAAAAGGCATGCCATCCTAGCTGTAGATCATGTCTTTCCAAGTATAAAAGTCTTTTATCTTTCAGCAGTATCCATTCCCTTAGCCATTTTAACACACAAGCTTGGTAGTACAGTGTCCAATCTGGTAAGCCGAAACCTCCTCTTTCCTTCTTCTCTTGTAGCAAATTTTATTTTTATTTTTCTTCAGTAAACTGAGTTACCAAACAAAATCCATTGTCTATCCAGCTTCTATACTGGAGTATCATTTCCATTTCAATATAACATTTTCCCATGAAGTCAACTTAGAAGTTGTATACTGGTATACAAAATAAAATTTTAAAAAATAGTGTTTCTAGTTCCTCTAAGTGAGTTAATTATCACTTTTCTAATTTAGTCAATTCAGACACCAATTTCCATATTCAGCAACCAAGTATTATTTCCAAGAAAGATAAATTCATTTATCCTAGTACCATGAAATCCTAAGCCCATGGTTGAAATCTTGCCCTTTTCCTATTGCTTCAATTTCTTTCTTCCATCTGCAAAACTCGTGATTTGCAGGTAACCCTGACACATCAAAATACAGTGGTCTCCCGCCCATTCGCGGTTCATATACTGTGGTCCCGCTATATTGCAGACCACAGCATATGAAAAAAGACCCCCTGGGGTAAGGGGGGAAAGGCCTGGGATAAGGGGGGAGGGCCTGTCGGAGGCCACAGAAATGACTTCTGGCTCTCAGGGAGGCCCTTTTGGGGCTTCCAAAAGACCAAAAAGGCCCTCACAGACCCATTCAGGGCAGCGCCAGGCTGGGGGTAAGTACAAGAGCCCCCAGCTAGGCGCCCCAGGCCCAACCCAACCTGCATCCGCATATTGCGGATTTTCAATTATTGCGGGTTGGGTTGGGTCCCAAACCCCCACAATAGGCGGGGGATCACTGTACTATATACCAGTGGTGTCCAAACTTTGGCCCTCCAGATGTTTTGGACCACAACTCCCACAATCCTTTGTCATTGGCAATCGAGACTTGGAATTCTGGGAGTTCTGGTCCAGAACATCTGGAGGGCCAAAGTTTGGACACCGCTGCTGTATACTGAGCAGCAGTTGGCCCTCATGCAATTAACAAACAATATATCTGTTTTCAGGTATTACTACAGATACCAGATAAAAATTAAAACAGCTGGAGAGGAAACAAGCTGGGCAGAAAAATTATAGTGTGTTCATTCCATTCCATTAGACCACTGATACTTATAGCTGATTGGCTAGCTCAGATAGTTAATAACAGCTAGAGGTTGGGAGTTCAATTTCACATTGTGAATCCCAGGAGAACAAGCAAGTGTAGAATTCAGAAAGTTGCTGAGTCCAGGGCTACTCCCAGAAGAAGGGAACAGTACAGTAGTTCTGTGTACCTAGTACTGCTCTGTACCTTGAAAACTGTGAAAAGAGTTACCATAAAACAGAATCAACTTGATGGCATGTACTTATTACAACTTCTTGGTTCTCAAACTGCCTTCTGTCATACATATTTATACATGGTTTAGAAAGTGCTCCCTGTGTTAAGCACTTCTATCTTTCTTGAAGCAACCACAGATTCAAAACAATAATTATTAGATTCCATTAATCAACCACAGGATGAAGGAGCTCCTAGACTTCACAGACACAAACACTGAAACCTAGAAATTTATGAGGTGCTAAATTCACCAACAGATACCAAGCAAGTCAAAATCCCAGAAGCTAACTTTTATTCATCAGTAGAGGTGGGCACGAACAAGAAAACCCATGGTTTGGGTTTGTCTGGTTCGGACACACCCTCGGTTTGGTTCGGGTTCGTATGATTTTTTTAAAAAAAATTGTACGAACCAAACTGATCCGAACCGGTTCGGGTTCTTACCGGTGGCAGCGGCTCAGCGCTGTCATCGGCCGCGAGGAAGATCCCTTTAAGGAGACCCCTGTTCTCGCCCCCACATGCAGAGACGAGAAGAGGTATCTCTTTAGACAGTTTTCCCCGTGGCCGATGACAGATTGGCCGTGGGGAAGATCCCTTTAAGGAGACCCCTGTTCTCGCCTCTGCATGTGGAGGTGGGAACAGGTGTGTCTTCAGACAGTTTTCCCTGTCGGCGATGACAGCGTGCAGCCGCTGTCATTGGCCGTGTAATGAAACGAAACAAACCAAACCAATATTTTTTGTTATTTCTAAAATCACTCTGAGGTTCATTATTCATTTTGTTATCTAACAAAACGAATAACGAATAACAAAACGAACTAAAAGTTTGTTTCGTGCCCATCTCTGTTCATCAGTAAACAATTTCTTGCTCAATCACAAAGCAACTGTCAGGGCTGCTTTTTTGACAAGTGTGATTTATAGGGAGAATAAGATACCCTGCAGACCATCTTGACTAGAGATGTAAAATTTCCAGAAATTATGAAGCTTGGGGAAAAATGGTTTTTCCCGTGTTTTTTTTTGGGGGGGGGAATGGAATTTTTTGCAAAAAAACTGAAAAAAAAGTTCTACATTAGCACTCCCATCCTTTTACAGCTTGAAAGTCATTATGTTACTTTAGGAACATAAAATATGACTATGGGTAATTTGACTTGGCATAAAATTATCACAACTAGCATATTAAAATATAGTGTACCCAAACAATTATTACAGACAGATAGTTTTTCATGTTCTGGAAGTTTTTCTTCCTGACGTTTCACCAGACTCTGTGGCTGGCATCTTCAGACGGCAAGGAGCTCAGGGAACAAGGAATTTCTCTCTGTGCTCTGGGGTATACAGTGAGTAAGGCTGGGGTTCTGGGAACCCCAGAAGTTATGGGAAAGAGGAAGCTTGTCCTATGCAGGATAATAGGTGTTAATCATTGTATTGTGATGGAGGGATTAAGATGTTTCAACGTAATCAGGAGTAGCAATTATCCTAATATGCAGTTGATGGATGTCATTAGTTCTGTTGTGTGAACTGATCACCTTTGCTTGTGGTTGGATGGGAATCGTTGAGCTTTGACCTTTTTGCACTCTGCAGCCTTTATTACTGGAAGCCAGGCTTTGTTGATTTTTAAACTTCCTTCATTTTTGTTTGTGCTTATATTTGTGGATTTCAGTGGCTTCCCTGTGCAGTCTGACATAGTGATTGGTAGTGTTATCCAGTACTTCTGTGTCCTGGAAGAGGATTTCATGTCCAGTTTCTTTCAGGGTGTGTTCAGCTACTGTTGATTTTTCTGGCTGTTTTAGTCTGCAGTGTATTTCATGTTCTTTGATTCCAGTCTGGATGCTGCACTGTGTGGTCCCAATATAAACCTGGCCACAACTACAAGGCATCTGGTGTACTCCTGCAGTGGAGAGTGGGTTCCTTTTGTCCTTTGTTGACCATAACATCTGTTATATTTTTGTGGTTGGTCTGAATACTGTTTGTAGGTTGTATTTTTTCAGCACCTTGTCCATGCAGTCCATGGCTCCTTTTATGTATGGCAGAAATACTTTGTTTGCTGGAGGCTGTTTTTCTTCTCCACTGACTATCAGATCCCGGCTGTGAAAGCCTTTGAGAATACTTTACAAAAAGAATTTACTTTTTAAATAATATTTATTTGTAACAATCTCCTGAACTGTTTACTAGTTTATGTGGAACAAAAAAACCTCTACAAAACAATGTTAAAAAATTCAGAATTAACAATTATTCGTATTTCCTCTTCACAGTATTAAATAAAAATAAAATAAAAACCTCATTCTCATAAAAAGAATTGAAGAGGGGGGAAATGTATAGAAGGGAATGGAACTAAATTTCAATGACAATTTTTAGAAATGATTTGGAAAATATTTGAACACCCTGTCTTAAAATATTCATCATGTTAAAATAAAACGTTCTATAATCATTTTTTTCTTTTTTCAACTTTTCATTTTTTGGGGGGAAGAAAACAAAAATAGGCTTTGAGAAAAAAACAAAAAAAGTTTTTTTCTGAATTTTTCCAGTTTTTTTCTGGGCCTTCACATCTTTAATCTTGACTACTGTCATTTGCGTTGTCAATCTTCAGGCTATATGCTTTAGCTATATGCTCCTCAAAGTCTTGCTTTGCTTTCCTGATTGTTGCCTTGCATTTTTTCTGCCAGAATTTAGGTTTCTGCCTGTTGTCCTCATTCAGAAAAGCCTTCCATCTTCTAGATGAGCTACATTTCTGTTTCACACCCATCTCTACTCAAAACCATTCACGCTATGTAAAAGAAGGAAAAGGGAAGAAGAACAGGGGGAATAGGAAACCATATTTGAAATGCATGTTAGATGACAGTTTTACCAATACCATCAATGGACAGAAGGACAGAAAAGTGGTTGCTCATTCAGTCGTCAAGCCTGAACTTTCCTTGGAACAAAGCTGAGTCAACCAAGGTTATCCCACCATGAAAATCAGGAAACTTGGGGGTGGGGGAAAGGGAAGATAGGAAGATACAACATGAGACAGATTGTCTCAGAAAAAGAATCCACAGCTGTTAGTTTGCAAGACCTGAGCAGAATTTAGAGGAAAAGACAATATCGCTGCCGGGGGGGGGGGGAGATGACAATCTAATAGGTGATTATTTTGCTTTGCAAGAGCTGAGCAGAAATGTTAATGAAAAGACATTATGGAGGTCATTGACTCATAGAGTCACCACAAATTGGAACTGACATCATGGCATATAACATCTCTGGAAGGTTTTTTTCCAATTGCCGAATAACTGCATACTGACAAGACAGGTAAAATGGTTGAGACTATAGAAGGATATAGACACCAAAATTCTGCTAGCATCGAGTAAAATAATCCCTAACCACAAAACAAAAAACAGAGAATTTGTAGTTTTTCTTTCTTTCTTTCTTTCTTTCTTTCTTTCTTTCTTTCTTTCTTTCTTTCTTTCTTTCTTTCTTTCTTTCTTTCTTTCTTTTTCTTTCTGACTATATTTCTGTAATGTTTAATTGCCTTGAGCTTCCTTCCTCACCTACCAAACAGCAATAATGTATCTACTTTGCAAAGCTCTTGTTAGCAAGCCTGCTCCACACATGCTCAATGTGTAAGTTACTTTTGATACTTTTTAAATGTTTTTTGGACTATCAGTATTTCATCCCCTGCAGTCTGATTTTAAAGAGTTGTGACCAAATATTCTCTTTCAAGTTAAGCAAGATTATTCCTTTTAATTCATACGATCTTTTTCAAATGTGGAAAATTGAGGGCTGCCTATTTCTTGCCCCCCCGGGGGGGATGTTTACTTTTAAAGTCTCATAAGACAAAACTCATAACTTGAAAGCCACTGTCCAAAGATCCCTAGGTTCACCAAGCAGCAAGAGCAGATTATCTGCAACTATTGTGCCAAGTTTGATGCTGATTTGAAGTTATATATTTTTTGTTTCAGCTTTCTCTGTTTTTAGAATTGCTTTATTGAATGTTAATTTGCTCTGTCAACACGATTACTATTGCATTCTTGTGAAATAATACCAAAACTAGCAGTAAGAGAATGGATGCTCATTTAAAAGATGCTTCAATCTGCCAGCAACCTTGTTGTTTGCCACTACCACCCTTATCAGGGCTGCCTGGAAGCAGGACAACATGCTGGATACATCTATGTCTCCCTACTAAATCAGTGAAGTTGTTCCAGAAATACTGAAGCTACCCATGAAGCCATTCAGTCACAAGGGCTTATAGCTGGGAAGGCTTGATCTCTGACATGAGAGATTAAGGGTCTGTTCTCTACAATTGACCTGAGAAATACTTGAGCAGCCTTCCTAAAGTATCTTTCCCCTGTCTTATACCATTGCTTATCCATAACTCATAAAGATACCCTTGGCTGCATCAAACACTAGCATAACTTCCTCACTAAAATGACTACATAGTTATCTATCTCACCTGGCATCTACCTGTTTCTTTTCTTTCTAGGGCTTCCCTAACAGTGACCAGAATACTTCTTTAAAATCCATCTCTCTCCAGAGGATGCTACATTCCCTGTTGCTACAGCATGAGACAAAGGCCACACTGAAAAGTCTCCTTGAGGGTTTCTATATTTATACATGCATCCTGTGCATTTTCAAATTAGCTTTTCAAATTTAGCATGCTGTAAGAGGTCTGATACGCTGGATGCTGAGCACACAGAGCCCCTTAGCATTTGTAATGTTAAACAAAAAATCGAGAGTACAAGTGACTGCTTTGGCACTGATTGTGGTATATTGTTTTCTGAGCTCCATAAAAGTGAATGGATAAGTAAGCTGTTTCATGGAAATTTAACTGGGAAATGAGTGACAAGCACGGTAAATAACATTTTCCACTATTTATTACTTCCTAGTCCTCTATCTGCATGCAGAGGCTGCCAAAGGCTGATGTATCTTCATTGACATATGCTACCCATATTCTATAATAATCCATATTTAGTTTGGGGGGGTAGAGACTTAATACAGCTATAGATTCAGTCATGACCAGAAATCCTGGAATTTATCCTTTAAAATGCTTACTTTCTCACCTGATTTCGGAAGCTAAGCAGGGTTGGCCCTGGTTAATACTTGGATGGGAGACCACCAGGGAATACCAGGTGCTGTAGGCGCCTGGAGTAGGAACTGGCAAACCACTCCAGTATTCCTGCCAAGAAAACCCCATGGATATGGAGTCACGAAGAGTCGGTCACGACTGTAACGACACAACACACACACACATGCTTACTTTCTGGGCTGTGTGAGAAATAAATATATTTATTTATTATTTATATATTTTATACCGCCCATCTTCCGGGGGAATTCTGGGCGGTTTACAGCAATCATATTAATATCAATTAAAAAAACAAATATCAGACATATAATATGATAATAATAATAGTAAGAAATAAAAGAAATAGAATAATCGGCCAAGATGGCGACTTATGTTTCACAAAAAATTTGCTTTCTGTAGTCTTAGTACACCCCACACTTTCTCTTGATCTGTTCCACTTTTCATGGAAGAGCACCAAGTCTAACCCAAGAGTTACCATGACATGTCACATAGGAGTTGCTGTCCTAGTCCGTGCTGCTCTGGCTAGGGAAGTCTGGGAGTTGCCCTTCAAAAGAGGAACATATGCAGACTCTCTGTCTTTGTAAGAGTATCACCATCACATGCAGAGGTCTGATCCTTCCACCACCACCTCAATGGCAATCTCATAGGAAATGGTGGCAATGACTGGTTTGGAATCTCCCACCTACATGAGACACAAACCCTGCCGCTGTGTGAGACAGTAGGACAAGAAAGTGGCCCTCCCATGGCTCAAGACACTGAGCATAGAGAAAAACCATTAGATGAATCTTCAACCACTAAAAGGCAGCACATTCTTTCCTATCTGTTGTTCCTGGTGCATTGAAGTACTGGACTGGGGCTCAGTCCTTGGTTTCTCATTTGTATCTATAATAGCACCCTCGCTCTCTTCTTTGCCCACGTATCTTATAGCCAGGTTCATGGCATCCCGAGAGAGGCCAAACAGATCCAGGGATCTTAAATCTGCTCCCTGATTTCTTTTCACCCCTGAAAAATTATCTAAAGGCACCCAAGAGATCACTGGGGAAAAGTAGATTTTCAATGAGGGGATGAGACTAGCTCTCAATAAAGTTATAGAGTATTTCCATGTCAGTCTCATGACCTATTGTGCAACCACCATTCTATCTTTCTCTCTTCCCCCTCCTGTATCTACTCTGATCCTTTGCTAGGTTTATCTATCTATTTTGCATGCTTCATTGTTTTTCCCATTTCATTAATTGTCCTCTGGACCGATGAAGTGCTCAGTCTATGAAAACCCTAGTGCTGTGAGTTATTTTTAAGGAATGGGGAATGTGTGTGCATGAGTGTGTATGGAGGTGGGGGATCATATCTTATACTATGCCCACACGAGCCTTTTGTTTATCCCTCATTAAATTTGTTTTTGTAAGAGTTCTCACATCCACGCTACAGTGGGATGAGGAATGTGGAAGGGCAACAATGTACATGGGGGGGAGGGGGAATGGCAGGCACAGCTGTATATTAAAAACTAACTGCTGCTGTAGTCAAATGATGAGTTTCTCTACCAATTTTCTCCTTTGCAAAAAGCCTGGCACATTAATAACATGCTTCATCTCCAAGGTACTTCATAAATACTTAAAGAGAAAGGGGAAATGGGTGGAAGGAAGCAATCACCAATTTGTGTTTAATGACTTACTGGGCATGAGACTTGGAGCAGGGAGACCTCACTGCCAAACTTTTGTGCCTTCAGCCAACATATGAAATTAAACCTTTCTCCAGCCAGGTCCAAGAAACAGTGGTTTGCACTGACAGACATTTTAAAAATGCCATTCTGAAATAAAGGAAGAATGATCTTTCCAATTCTTAATGGGCTTGCTATAGGCAGTTTTGTTTGGTTGTTTTGCTTTCTGTTGTTTTTTTCTCGGTATGCATATGTCTCTTATACTGGGTCATAATGTTTGGATAAGATGAATTTGATTTAAATCAGGATTTAAGTTTTAAAAATCAGAATGTGTCGACAATTTAAACTAATATATATATATATATATTAATTTAAATCATGAA
The DNA here is from genome assembly GCA_023846285.1 of Phrynocephalus versicolor. Taxonomy (NCBI): domain Eukaryota; kingdom Metazoa; phylum Chordata; class Lepidosauria; order Squamata; family Agamidae; genus Phrynocephalus; species Phrynocephalus versicolor. The sequence goes on along the minus strand of JAHTLZ010000015.1, from coordinate 47,498,550 downwards.
CTATCAAATCGATTTTTTATTTTAAAAAAGCATTGATTTTTACCTATCCTATTTCTAGGTAACAATTCCTCAAATGGTTGTACAAACCATATGTCATCCTGTGCCAGATCACTTTTTGCCTAACACAGGTAGGCTCTTCTCCCTTGTTGCCGCTGCTGTGATGAGATAGAATCAGAGCTGCTGATGTTCTGCACTATTACAACTATGCAATACAGTTAAAGAGGACACTCCAGTGTCACACAGCTAGTTTGAGGCCAGTCTGTTACTCTGCTAATCATCACCATGAATGTATTTCAGACCACAAACTCTGATTTTCTTTCCATGTCTAGGTTCATGTCCACTTCATATATCCAAGTCTTGGGTACACATGAAGAACACAGTACAGTACTGCTCCACGAATTTTAAATTTATTATTTTAGTGAACACTGAGGGTCACACTGGATAAAATCAAGTGGTAGGTTACAACTAGAGTAGGCCCATTTTATCAATGGAGATTTGATGGATCAACTCCTCCATACGTTCTACAGATTCAATAGGTTTATTCTAGGTGCAACTTACTACTGGATTCCAGACACTGGGTTGTTAGGACAAGCACAAAGTATGGAAATATAATGTAGCTGCACCTTCCCTGAATAATTTCTATAGTCAGTCATTCTGGCTCCAAGTCATAACTTTCAAAATTATAACTCTGTTATCATCTAGTAATTCAGTATAGTTGAAAGACCTTTTCTTAACCAGGTCTATTAATAAAATGAATGTATGTTGTTTGGGGCTATCTGATCACCTTCATGGCATCCTGAAGTTGAGTCATGGCAACTGGACCTTTTCTGTTGTGAGACTGAAATGTTTCACTACTCATCCAAGTAGCTTCATCAGTCTAAAGAAAGCTGGTGTGAGTCCAATTTATAGTTTACCTTGCTTTCATGCAACCATGGTCTGAATAGGCTCATTAGATGGGCAGTGACCTTAATAGGCTTGTTAGATTACAATGGCCTGGGCTGTGTGAAAGTCCCCACCTATTCAACCCTTCTCAACACCCATTAAGTATGGGTCATTCACTATGGCCTTCCTGGTGGATGTGTGATTTGTCTGGGGATCGATGAAAGGGCAGGATGATAAGTGTTAGGCAGATGTGCTTGAGTCCTCCACCTATGCTGAGAGAGGGATTTTCAATACACACATGAATGGCTTCCCCCACCCACCTCTCGAACCACCTATCTTCTCTGTCTAATATGTGTACATCCTTGTCTTTGAATAAGTGTCCTTTGTCCTTCAAATAAAGGTGCACCAAATAAAGGTGCACCACTGTTTCTGGTGCTGAGTTGTCCCCCCCCCCCTGTGCTGGGACATCCTTCACTTTAGTGGCTGTTTGGTTTCTCCAATGTAGAGCTCTGCATACTCCTTGCAGCATTGGATGGCACATACTATATTGTTCCTCTTGTGTTTGGGTGTTGGGTCTTGGAGGCTTTGCATCAACCTTCCTTAGACTGATGAAACTTCTGGATAACCACACCTGGATGACTTAGAATCTTCACAGACATCCATGACATCCTGTTCAGGAACTGAGATGTTGCACTTAGTTTCTTCTTCAAGTGCCATGTCCTCATAGAACATTGGCAATCAGTAGCATGATCTGGTTTTATACAATCCAGTTACTTGACTTCTAATAAATAGCACACACCACTGATTTGCACAGATAAACCAAGCTTCTGTCTTGCTCAATGTAGAACTAGGACCTATTTGCTAGTTTGTTTGTTTCTACACCACTTTTCTCCTTTAAAAGGATTTATACTGTACCATACTAAAATGCCAAATAATAGCAACATCAAAACACATTCAAAGCAGCAAGGTAGACCAACCGATTAAGAACCTCAGCAGCTACTCAGGCAGCCAATCACTAAGGCATATCTATAAAAATCTCCAGCTACATCAGGATGATGTACCCATTAATTTTGTTGCCTCATGGAAGAGAACTGCCACACTGGAATTTGTATTTCTAAACTTACCTGTATGTCTGCACAGGTGAATGGAGTGAAGAGTACAAGAACTAGAAAATCAAATTTAAAAGTTGGGTGTACTGTCACTGTACAATGTTCCTAAACCAAGGGCAAGGAACTTTGGACCTCCATATGTTTTTCAACCACAACTCCCACTGTTCTTTATCACTGGCAATATAAGCATAGAATTCTGGGAGTTGTACTCCAAACCATCTGGATAACTAAAATTTCCCCACCCCTCTCCTAAAAACATAGAAGAGGGTGGTCTAGCAAATAAGTTGCTATCAATTTGATTTTGTACAAAACTGAGTGATAGAAACTTTCAGGCAATATATTGCGAAACAGGATTTAAAAAAAATAAATAAAAATAAAACCTTATGGCAGCATATGGGAGCGAGGAGGCATAAACCATATTGTTCCTTGAAAGACATCATTTTAATTCTCAGTAGGGCAACCATCTTTGGTTTATTGTTTCTTCACTCACTTTTACTCAATGTACCGTTTTACTACGGTTCATTGGGACTGTGAATGTCACAAGGGGAAAAACAGGATATAGCACACCATATCAGTCCAAGTAGATCAGGCTCTCAATCATAGACAGCCCGTGATCCAATCAGATGTATGCCTGATCACAATTTTGGGGGGGTGAGGCACCATCTCACAAGTTCTGAGGGTTGGGTGGGTTCTTAGTTATGAGTCATGTGAACCGCTAAAAAAATTCAAGTCGAGTCTGAGTCAAGTGACCAGTGTGACTTACAGGTAACACTTGAAAAATTAGAATATTGTGCAAATGTTCATTTATTTCAGTAAGTCAACTCAAAAGGTGAAACTAATATATGAGATAGACTCAATACATGCAAAGTGAGATATGTCAAGCCTTGCTTTTGTATAATTGTGATAATTATGGTCTACAGCTTATGAAAACCTCAAAACCACAATCTCAGAAAATTAGAATATTACATGACATCAATAACACAAGGATTGGAAATAGAACAATATCGGACCTCTGAAAAGTATAAGTATGCATATGTACTCAGTACATGGTTTGGGCCCCTTTTGCATCAATTAGAGCCTCATTGCGGCGTGGCATGGATGCTGTGGCACTGCTGAGGTATTATGGAATACCAGAATGCTTCAATAGTGGCCTTCATCTCCGCTGCATTGTTTGATCTCATGTCCCTCATCTTTCTCTTGGCAGTGCCCCATAGATTCTCTATGGAGTTCAGGTCAGGCAAGTTTGCTGGCCAAACAAGCACGGTAATCCCATGGTCATTGAACCAAGTTTTGGTACTTTTGGCAATGTGGGCAGGTGCCAAGTCCTGCTGGAAAATGAAGTCAACATCCCCATAAAGCTTGTCTGTGGAAGGAAGCATAAAGTGCTCAAAAATCTCCTGGTAGACATCTGCGTTGACCCTGGACTTAAGGAAGCACAGTGGACCAACACCAGAAGATGACATGAAAGTCCCTAACATTTTTGAATGGCCTTTTCCTGACAATCCTCACCAAGCTGTGGTCATCCTTGCTGCTTGTGCACCGTTTTCTTCCACACTTTTCCCTTCCACATAACTTTCTATTGATGTGCTTTAATACAGCACTTTGGGAATATCCAACTTCTTTTACAATCTGTTCCTTTTGGGGCTTTCCCTCCTTATAGAGGGTCTCAATGATGGCTTTCTGCACAACTGTCAGGTCGGCAGTCTTGATTGTGATTCCTACCGAACCAGCCTGAGAGACCATTTAAAAGCTCAGGAACCCTTTGCAGGTGTTATGGATTCCTTAGCTGATTAGAGTGGGATACTTTGAGTCTAGAATATTGAACCTTTTCACATTATTCTAATTTTTGTAAGATTGTGAATTTGGAGTTTTCATAAGCTGTACACCATAATCATCACAATGATAGCTAAGTAAGGCTTGACATATCTCACTTTGCATGTAATGAGTCTATCTCATATATTAGTTTCACCTTTTGAGTTGACTTACTGAAATAAATGAACATTTGCACGATATTCTAATTTTTTTAGTTTCACCTGTAAGTCCAACTTGACAGTGAGTCCTTCAGCTCAATTCATCATCCCTGGTCTTTTCCACTCGGCCTCCTGGCCTTTATATTCTGCAATATTACATTATACTGGGTTAGTTATATCTTAGCAGGATTGATAGCAAAGGATTACAGCAAGATAAAATATGTGACATACATTGAACATGCCATGCCAAAAGCATTGCATTAATGACTGACAACATTATTACATTAATAGACACCAGCTAGTCTCCTAGCTGGACTGCAACGGAAAATACATAAACATTTCCCTGCTCCAGCAGCCATCCCTCATACTGTACAACAGATGTCAAAGAATCAAATTTCTCAATCTGTGTCAGACTGGGGATGCAAATTTCTGGAACTGGATGAATGTCCATCACAATCAAGCAACAGGAAGCTGGTCACTATTTTAGGATAGAATTAAATGGTTGTAACCTAGTTCTTTTCTGATAACAGCATGATTATATGTACTGTCTGGGGCATCCCGCTTTTTCTGTCACCTTTATTTTATTGTTTTACTTTCTGTTTGACATGCACTGTCCCATGTACTAACTTAATTAGAATCCTTCTGTAAACTGCCTTTTCTATCTAGAGTCCAACTTCCAATCTTGCAACTTGCGATTTCCAAAATGGTATACAGAAGAGATTCTAGAGTAAACCCCTCATGGCAGTTGGTTAAATAGCCTGCCAAGTGGAAAGAAAATAAAAATTTGTCATAGGCATTTTTCTGGTCTATATTCAGACATTATCATTATCACCTAAATAACTCAAGTAATTAATTAATTAATTAATTAATTTGTTTTAAAAAACTGCATATTTGCACAGGCACACTAAGAACTAAGGGTATTCTTTCATATAAACAGCAACCAATGCTCAAGCCAAATCTCTTTTCAGCCATGTGTGATACTGAACGTGAGAAAAGAGCATCTCAAATGGAATAGCAAGATAAACTCTGTAGAAAGGCATAGTAATAGCACTTTAGAGTGTTATATGAATGAAAAAGAGTAGCTCATCTTAGCAAAAGAATCTCATTTTATGCCTGGGCAAGAAAAGACTTGAGATCTCATAAAATACAAATGTCTGTCAGATACCTTCCATCTCATACCTGAGGACTCTTGCTGCAAAGCTGCACTGTCCCTATACGCTTGTACTTTCATTGTTCATTTACATAAAGGAATGTGATGCAGAAGTGATTTTCACAAACAGGATTGACTCCACAAACCAAACGGGGCCATTTGCTACAGGTCTCTGATATAAACTAGGCATATCAAAGTCTTTAAATAGCCTCCAAATATGCATAGCATCCTCCACTTGTTTAACAAGTGCTTCTGACTGGATGTAGCACTTATAAAAAAGCAAAACTGCACTACCCCAGAAAAAAATGATGAAACCATTTTTTACAAATGACTGGGAGCGTATCTCCTTTCATCCTTCTGGTACAGTCGAGCTGGCTGCAGAAGAAAGGGAGAGGTGCCAGCCACTACCATCTCCTGCTGAGAAAAGAGGTATGCTGCCAATCAATCCAGTGAAATCCTGGCCATCAGTCTATAACTGTGCAAACATTAATACCGCAAAAGCTAATTTTACAGAGTTCCACTCCGAGGACTCCTCTTTGTCCCAACATCCCTCAGCTTGAGAGATTAGCACTTCCGAGATGGAGAAAAAGAAGTTATTATAAAATTCAGCATAACACTCTCAAGACTGCAGAAGGTGAAAAAATGCATACAGTATATTTATTTATTTTTCTAATGGGAAGACATCAGGGTTTTTTTAGTTTTCAGACATCGGTGGCATCTTCAAATATTATTCTAAAACACACACACCGATCCCCACTTAGATCATTGCAAGTTCATTCGGCACATCAAAGTACTGAAGGCAAAATTTCCAGACAGAACAATGAAGACTACCAAATACACACTAAGCGCATCCCTGAAGATAAGAGTCTGATCTCCTAGAATGTTTGGTTATACAGGTTGGCCTTAAAGTTTTTGAAACATGGTTTCTTAAAGAGAAAGAAAGAAAGAAAGAAAGAAAGAAAGAAAGAAAGAAAGAAAGAAAGAAAGAAAGAAAGAAAGAAAGAAAGAAAGAAAGAAAGAAAGAAAGAAAGAAATGTTAAAAATTGCTCTTTTTAAATTTGCTTTAGATTGACATTTCTTGGGAGGCTGAAATCAAGGAAAAGGTACCACCTTTGCAAGCTGCTCCCTTGAAGGACTCACTCTCTTTTCTTCATGGACAGACCTGCAGGAACTGGGCAAAGATAGGAGGATTTTTGGAACTGAGATAAAAGGGATACAAAGAAAACTAGTTTTCAAATCAAGGTCACTACACAGCCTTGGGAAGGCCCCTCTTCCAAGCTAGGGAACTGAGGGTCACTACAGTGGTCTATCGTGGAGGATAAATGTTGTGAAGCTAACTTCATTAATGTTTGTGAAAGGCATCAGTATTTTCCAGCAGGAGAACTGAACTGAAATCTCAAATGAATATATAACACATGTGCTGATAGCCGCCTAGAGTCAATGAGAGTGCAACCAACCGAAACACACAAGCACACACACTGAAATGTGTGTGAAGAACCAAAGGAATAGCTTCTGCAGGAGTTCATTACACTTGTTTATCTTCATTTCATGTGTAACCTATAAGCAACATAATGGCTGTGGCGTTCCTGGATGCCACAAGCCCTAAACACATCATGATGAAAAAGAAATGCATTTACAGGGAGACATCAAAACCGATCAAGACAAGTCAAAGTAGCATGCCTGCACTGAGAGTGAGGGCTTTTTTATTTCATCACTCTACCATGGCCTTCAAGCGGATCATGCAGCACAGAGATATAAATATTTTAAATAGCAACACTTCAGCAATTCATGGGTGTGCTAGACAAGGAATAATTAGAAAATAAATTACTTTTTTAAAAATGCACAGCAGTACCACCAAATGTTGAATGACTTAGATTACTGACAAACTCCCGTCGCTAGTAGGGTTTCTGTCAGTGCTAAGAGGTTCCTACACATATCAGAGCAAGAAATATATATATATATATATAAGACAGGCTGGGAGGGGAAAAAACAAGTAAATGCTGCTCCATGGAAGTGTTAGAAATCTGCCCAGCAACTTTCATAAATCTAAAAGATGTAACGTTTCAGCTGGCTTCACACCAATAGTTTGGTCTAAAAATAGCTTAATCTCCTTGAGAGCAAAAGGAGCAATCAACAAAACAGTCACACACGCTCAGCACACATATTTGCTGGCAGGCTTCACACAATCTCTCTCTCTCTCTCTCTCTGTCTCTCTCTCTCTCTGAATTCTCCTTTTCTTCTCTGTGTGTATTTAAACATATACTGTATGGGAGCATGCAAAAACGGAACTGTGTTTTTTCCCTAGTAGCAAACATTCTATACAACAACAATGAATAGTTCTAAAGGAACACACATTTTCACGGGCCTCAGAAGCCAGCAAACAATCAAGAAAAGGAGGGGGTTAACAATGGTATGGTAAAATCAAGTAACTAGACATCCATGTCATCAAGTATAGTGAACATGGTGCCCTGGCATGGTTTTCCAAGTCTCTCCCAAGGCTTGGTATGAGGGCATCTGTAAACCCCTGCATGGTTATTTTTGCCCCAGAGTCGCATTGTTGCATTAATATAAAAGGCAATCAAATCAGAAGAGTTCTGTCATTAGCCTTCATAAGTTACCGTGAAGTGACATGAAAATGTCCTGTATGATTCCCTTACCCTTTTCATATTCTGCTTTGTTTTTCCTACTCTACACATTACCTGAATGGCAGAGAATACAGTTGTTGGTAAGTTCTACCACATATGCAGGTAAGACCTAAGAACGTAAGAAGAACCATGCTGGATCATGTGTGCACTAATGTTTTCTCTGTGCCCTGTGGATTTTGGGGTGGAGGAATCCATGCCTGTTCACCTGCTCATATGTGCTCTGTATATTCTTGCAGATGTTTTTCCGGGGGGGGGGGCTACAGGAAAGGTAGGAGGCTGAGCCTTGTTTAAAGGCCTGCTCTTTTTTTATGCATGTAAGGAGGGTGATTTTCCATGCCAGGTCCATGTGTTGTCTGTGTGTTCTTTGTTTTCACTATGTCCCATGCACAGTATTGAGGGGGATGATTTTTCATGCAAGCTCATGTGTGTTCTCTGTGTGTTCTAGCAGTGGTTTGGTTGTTTCTGTGCCTTTATCAAGCCGTGGTAATGCAGGAGGATGAGCTTGGTTGTTTGCCCGGCTGATCTCTTTTTTTAATTTGCAGGTGAAGTGAGGGGTTGGCTATCCATGTGTGTTCTTGCTGTTTACCAGTTGTTTTTAATCTGCATGGGAAGGGGGTTGCTTTTCCATGCCAGCTGATGTAGACTGTTTTTTGTGCCTTACATTAGCTTGTGTGGCTAAACCTGGAGGCTCCTGGACTGGAGCACTGATAGCCTATGTGTGAGTAAAGCACATGTTTTTGTTTTTTTGTTTTTAACTTCCTGCTCACTCAGTTATGACACTGAAGAAGGCAGCAGAATCCGGGAACATGAAGAAGGAGAAGATCCTGCTAGAGCTGAAGAAGGAGATCACCCGGAAGCACGAGAAAGGGGTGCAGGTGATTGACATCACCAAGGAGTATAGCAGGAATCCATCCACCATCAGCACCATCCTGAAGAACAAGGATAAGATCAGCAGGTGGAATTCAGTGAAGGGAGACACCAGGATCTCCAAGAATCAACCACCTGTTATAGATGAAGAACTTGCTCATGAGAAGGAGCATGCTGGGAACACAGTGACCAAGGTAATGATCTGTGCAAAAGCCAAGGCCTTGCACGCTGACCTCATCGCCCAACAGCTGGGAATGTCAGCTGACCCAGAGGACTTCAAGGCGAGCTGGGGCTGGTTTGAAAAGTTCAAGGTGAGATCTGGCATCCACACTGGGGTGAGACATGGAGAGGCTACAAGTTCTGATCTTCCTGCAGCTGAGGATTTTGTGACGGAGTTCCTTGAGTCCATGAATACAGAGGGCTGCCTTCTGGAGCAGGTCTTCAACTACAATGACACTGTTCTGGAAGAGGATGCCAAAGTACACATTCATCACACAGAAGAAAACCTCATTGCCCAGCCACAAGCTGATGAAGGACTGTCTCACTCTCCTGTTCTGCGCCAACGCTGGTGGGGACCTTAAAATCAAGCCTCTGCTATTCTATCACCCAGAGAACCCACGGACCTTCAAGAAATATAAGGTGGACAAGGAGCAGTTGTGTGTTTTTTGGTGGCCCAACAGCAAGGTTTGGGTCACACACATCCTGTTCACACAGTGGGCCAATCTTGTTTTTGGTCCTACTGTGAATCGCTATCTTGTGAACCTGCTGCTGGAGAGTTGTCTTTATTGTACTGCAACTCCATTAGAGCTTAGAAATTCATTTGTTACCCTTAAAACTTTGTCCATGCACGTGTTTTATTGCAAGGAATTTGGGACACACAAGTACCACTGCCTCTACTGAGATATATAAATGATGAAGCCTTTGCCATTTGAATGCTCAGCAAATAATGCATTTAAAACATTTAGCACCTCAAATAATCCTTACCAGGAAAGCACCACTCCTACAGCTTTGCAATGCAAAGAATTAGCAAAGTATAAATACTGTGTCACCACTTATTCTGAAGTAAGCAGAAAAAGCAAGGAATTCAGTTTGCAGAAGATGTAGGGAGCACAACAAGAGTGAAGAGTAAGCAAGTTAACCATAAAGGGATAACATCTGCTTTAGGACCCCTGAGAGATTGCCTAAAAATTCTAGGAGTATTTTGCCAAGATGACAAAAATGTAATAAATCCAACTTCTTAAAAGCAGAAGACTTTTAAATGTTGGGTAATTAACTCTACGCAAAGAAAATGTCATAGCATAGGATCACTGCAATATTTCAGAGCTAAAATCCTGACTCTAATATGTAGGATACAGTGGGAGACAAACAAGCTTAGAGAAAGTCCACTGATTTTCCCAATGGACATTAATCAGACCCCAATATTGCAGGTCTTATTTGGCTGTATCAGCCTTGGCTCCCTGCACTGACAAAAAGCAAGACCTTAAACATGTACATCTGGTTTTGCTTTGTTTGTTTGTTTGTTTTAAAAAAGTATCCTGGAGCATATGTTGCTAGAAGTTTTTATCTTTACATAGTACTCAAGACTTAGTTTTTATTTGTGTTTCACCCTATGGGACAACATTAAATCAAACTGATGGATTAGTTTTTGGATCTACAAATTCGCATACACCTGGACAAAATGATACCCAAGCAAACATGAACTGAATTTAGGAAGTTGCTATCTGTGCACAGCCCTTCACACCAAGGCCCTCTTTGGCCAACATCTGTGTTCAGTCCACATGGCCGTTGGAAGGTAAGGGAGAATACACTGAAAAATTATGTTCCTACACTACCCTCCTGCTCAGGAAGAGGTGATGACTAGGCTGTAATGATACCAGAAAGGCAGACTAACAGCAAAACTGGTAAGCAATAAATTGCAGCCATAAAGCAGGTCCTTTTGAGGAGTGTGGACTTTGACACTAGCCCAGGGACTCCGTGTCTTTGTCCACAGCTGCTATATGCACACAAAAGCCATAGCATTTATCAATTAATTTAAAGCAGTGGTTCCCTTGGGTCCCAAAGGATTTCCAGACTAAAATTCCAAGAAGCCTTCAACACTAGCTGTCCTGGCCTGGATTTCTTAGAACACCTGGTGACCCAAGGGTGGGTTGCACAAATTTAGAACGTAACAGACATCCTAGCATTCAAAGATGCATAATATGAGTGGTACATAGGTTGGAGATCAGGATAGGAGTTGTCAGCTAAAAGCATCCTGCCACAGTCAGTGATGATGCATATCATGAGATTATGGCCAAGCTACTTGCATGTATTTAGCTGTCCAATTTTAGAAGGCAGTTGGTTCAACTGAAGGGTGGCTGATTTCAAAAATTCAAATGTATAACTTGTAAGCAGTACAGCAGCAACTGGGAGAAAGCTCATACTGAAGTACAAATAGAGTGTATCTACAGTAGCAGCTATGAGAATACATAAAAATTACTGACAAAGTAATTGCTTTTTTGTACAAACACACTTTTTTTTATTAAATAGTTTCACCCAGCATGGAAGTCTCTCTTTTAAAAGGAATAAATTTACTGCATGCCAATTTATTCGCAGCCTGTAGATTCAGCATAATGAAATCCTCCTAAGTAAATATCTGATAAAACGAGCAAATAGGTAGCACTTGAACCCAGGAGTTCCTTTTTCTTGACATGGTGCTCTAATGCAAAACAGCAGGACCCCTAGAACTGTTGGCACATGAAGTCAGAAAAATAAATCTTTTAGGGGAAGGGCTTTGCCCTTTGCGGAACAACTGGCAATATTGGTCCAGAAAATGGAACAAATAAAAGCCCTTTTTTCTTAGGTGTACTTCCATTTGGCCTTGCAGCTGCAATTTTCCCTAGGAAAGTACACAGTGAAAATGTTTATATTTCTTCCATTTAGGGTTCTTGGGGGGGGGTGCCTCTTTCATTTTCTTTCTCTTTTTGTGCATTATTAACATACCTGTCCTTTCATTTTACAATGGGAAGGGAAATGATTCTTTTGGGTCTTCCATTTTGTGTTTCCCTACTTGTGTGTTCTGAAAGTCCAAAAGCTATAAAGCACTCTTAGAAGCTATTCTGAAAAAGCAGAGGCAAGGTGGCAGAGAACTGATCTACTGCAAGAGCAGGCATAAGTACATAAGAAGGAAAAATCATCATCAGACCTATGTAGATACGAGTTTATATTATCAACAGTATGAGCTGAGTGCCACCAACCTAGCACAAATGAAAACCTCTAGCTCTGGGCAGCATTGTATTAAAAAAAGACAAAGAAGCAGTTAAACAGCCAGTCTCTAGCACTCACTGAAATAATACAAACTACATGAAAGAGAATTTAGACAAGAAAGGACCATCTCTCATGTTCAGCAAATGAAAACAAAAACCATAGCTTTATTCTGGTGGAACAGGAGCACAAAGCGAAAACCACTCACTAGTGTTTGACTGTTTAAAAATATTGTGCAACCTCTGCCCTTGTTTTTTAGCTGAAATGCAAATACTGTATGATGATCTAAAAGATTATTGTATTATTGTAGAGTGAGAGGCTGTAGATCTTCTTTGTGCTGACTGGAGAAAGAATCAAAGTTCAACACTGTGAGCTGCTTTAAAAATTATGCATTCTCTTGTCAAAGGAAGGGAGAAAAAGTTTCTTTTTCTTGTATACAACCTTATGCAGGATTTTGCAGATGCTTCTTATCAAGTGGATCTAATTCCATAAATTCAAAAAAGGCTAATCTAACACGAGCTATTAAACCATGAAATTTCAGATGTAAAAGAAGCTGTGTTAATAACAGATCTTCAGTACCCTGGATAGCTCCCTGCAAAGGTCCAATTGCTGATCCCAGCTTTGAACTAACGCTTCAACTTTTGGATGCATACAGGTTAAATCCAAAGAAACAAAGTAAAAGACAAAAACATGTGGCACCTTAAAGACTAATAATTATACTGTATTATATTAAAACCTAATTGTTAGTCTTTAAGGAGCCACATGTTATTCCCTTTTGTTTTCCCCCCCTTTGATTTGCCTGGTATGCTTGCACAGGATAAGGGGGCTACCTCTTCCAAAACTTCTGAATGGTGAGTCAACACTTATATAAATCTCATTTAATTACTGGCTCAGTTCTAAATGGGCCTATCAACTGGATTGGGCCAAAGAAATTAAGAATGGATTGGTACAGAATGGAACCCCACTTTGCCAGGAGAACCTCCACTGTTTCTCCTTTATTACAAAATACATTCCTATTCCTTCAGTCTCTATTTTCAAAGTTAGGATGAGCAGCTCATATGCAAACTATCTCCCTTTTAGAAGCTACCAACAATGATGCTGCAGAATGAAAGTTCTTCAAAATATGTAAGATTTTCCTGTGTTACCTACAGCTACGCTTTGCCACACTGAGAGAGTCTGGAAGTTGAGTCATAGCAACTGGACGTCTTTTCTTGAGTTCACTGAGTGCTGCAAGGAGTGGTGGAAGGGAAGGCCAGCTTCGCACTACCTGCAAGCTTCCTGAACAGTTTGGTCACTCTGGCTAGTACATCCCATCCTGTTGCAACCTTCTGACCATCAGCCCCATGGCACAATGGTTAAATGCCTGCACTGCAGGTAAAACTGTGCTCACAACCTGGGGTTCAATCCCAGGTAGTAGGCTTATGGTTGACTCAGCCTTCCATCCTTCTGAGGTCAGTAAAATGAGTACCCAGCTTGCTGGGAGGGGGGCAATGTGTAGCCTGCATACTGTAATTAAAAACTGTAAAACCACCCAGAGATTACTTGAAGTGGTATGGGACGGTATATAAGCAGAACACTTTGCTTTTGTGTTCCGAGGGAGTTGGGATATCACCAAACTGATGGGAGGACAGGACAGCAAGGTCCCCAGGTTCCTACCTTTCCATCTCTCTGCCTTTTCTTCTAACCTAACCTAGCAAGACACCAGCCCTTTTATCCTTTAGGCACAGATATGTAGCAAAGAAGTAGTATAATGCTTCCACAACGGTTCATTTCCACCAGGCTCTGCTTTCATTCCAGCACCAATCATCATCAATAGTGGTGCATTAAGAATTATATCTAGATTTACTGGTCTCTTTCCAAAGTTCGTGCAATGAGTACAACACCTTAGCCTCTGAGGTGAATGGGCTATTGCTGATATTATCAGCCTTGCCATCACTTGAGGAATTTCTTTTCATTACCTTGTATCCTTAGAAATACCAAGGTGCTGTCGTTATAAAGGCCATTAACTTCTTAACAACCTGAGAACTGAATTTTTCCAAGGCACAATGGATAAACCATGAAGTATTTAATTCTCTTAAAATAACAGTTTCATGGGATGCTATACAAAATTGCCACGAAAACCAATATATAATCATAACAAAACAGAAAAAAGTTGTCATGTAAGTTATACTAACCATCTTCCTGATATTACTTCCTCCTTCCCCTGGCCTTCAAGTAATAAACATACTATTAATTTTATACAATTTTTAAGCAAGCCTTTTTGTTTTCATTTTCCTGGGGCTTATCAATCCAACATCCTTGCAACTATCAAATTGCTCACATGCCCTGACTGTCCAATCCAATTTCAGGAATAAAGACTAATTGAATAAAGACTATAGGAGGAAAAAGACAGACATTCAGCCTCTGGTGGGGACTGTGTGGTGAGGGTGGTTGCCTTTAAGCTTTTGGGCGTTATTACTGAGCAGGACCTGACCTGGAGCACTAATACTATGGCTCTGGTGAAGAAGCTCTGGTGAAGAGAATATATTTTCTCAGACTCCCTAAAGGGAAACAATCTAAGCAAGGAAGTGCTGGTGTCCTTCTACCAATGCTCTATAGAAAGCATTTTGACATACTGTGTCTGTGCTTGGTTTTCCAGCTACACAGCTGTGGACAAGAAAACACTCCAGAGGGTTATTACCACAGCCCGGAAGATTACTGGCCACCCTCTCCCATCTTTGGAAGAACTATATAATTCCCATTGTCTTAAAAATGCAAGAAACATATTACAGGATCCACCCCACCCCGGACATTGTCTGTTTGCATTGCTGCCTTCAGGCAGAAGATATAGGACAATTAAAACAAGAACAAAAAAGATTAAAAATATTTTTATTCAAGAGCTATAGTCACCTTTAATGCTGCTAAAATTTGAATGTAATCCGAGGGAGTCATGGTGGATGCGTGTGTGTGTTTAAATTATTTTTTGTTATATTTGTACTTGGGATTAATTTTATTGTGCAATGTACAATGGGAATAAAGTTATATCTATCTAGTGTATCTGTATATTTTTTATTTCACAGTATGCATAATTTAACTTCACATTTTCCTAAGAGTATGAGGATCTGTGAACCCACACACAAACACTTGTATTGTAGTTTTTGTTTTGTTTTTTAAATCTAGGAATCCTTTATTTCACCAAAATCAAATCAAAAACTGGGGGCCTTCCTTGAAAATCAGCAGGTGTGTTTCACTCTCCATAGCATTTCAGTCTTAGCAATTCATCCTGAGTCAGTGTTGGTGATCCTGTTAGGGCACAAGGACACTTCATATCCTTAAATATCTTCAGATACAGCTTAGAGGGGAACCAACAAATTTTGCTGCCTTTGACCAATATCACAAAATCTAATTAATTAGGACACATCTCTCTGGCAGATGTTGCAGTTTGATGCAGTTAATGCATCACATATAAGAACAAATTCTGGGGGGAACCACCATTAGGACCTATATTGCCTCCGTCAACTCTACTGAATGGCAGAAAACCAATGTAGATTGGATCCATCAGTTTCACATTAGAGATAACGTATGTAGTAGGTCTATATATACAAATATGAAATATTTAGATGTGTACTGAGAAAAAGAACCAAGCCCTGAAGACTGCCAGGTTCTCTAATGTAAGTGTAGATCAGCCATTTTACGCCTGGGATCATTGTACATTAACTTTCTCCCCACCACCACCACGTTTCTTTGTCCTTCTGGTTTGCCATCTCTTTCCTTCTCTCATTCTCCTTACATATCTTCATGCCCGTTCCCATGCATGCAACCCCCAGCTTCTTAATATGCTTTAAAAGGAGCATTTCCACAACCCATATTCTTAGATTAGTCCACTGCTCCATTTTCATCCCCAATTCAGTTACAGAAAATTAGCGCCCTCCCTCTGCCTTGCATCTGAATTGCTTGCTGTTCTTCGTGATATCACAATGGCAATGTTAGATTAATACACAGCAGTCTTGGACCATGCAAGTAGAACAAGTCATCACTATGACTCAGAAAATTAAATTAAAGAATTTAATATTAAATATTATTGTTGGGTTGCTCAATGTTTTATAGAATCCCTCTGGTATAACAGGAGATCCAGCATGGTAGCATGATCTCCTTTATTAGCAAACACTGAGAACCTTCATACAGCCAGAACAGATGTTAATGTCAAGGGAAGAAAATTGAGGCCATGGTATATCAGCTCTGTTTGCATCAGTCTGGTGAGTAAGATGTAGCCTCCATTTGTGCTTCTTCGGTGTGCCAGCATGCATTTGTAATGACTGCTGCCACGGAGATCAAGAATTCTCCCTACCACTAATAAATTACTTAAGCAGTTTTCTACCATCTCTGTGACACAGAGCTATCAGTATCTACCCTTTCCACTTACTGCCTCTAAGGCTGATTGCTCTACTTGAATAGCCAACCAAGGCCAGCCCCTTTCACATTTGCAAAGGACCGAATGTGCATGGCTAATACCCCCCAAACCAGGAAGAATACAGTTTCCTCCACCAAGATTAACAGCATCATTAATTTGCTTTAGTACGAATAATATGCAGCATCTGAAGATGCTAAGATTTCCTCAAATCTCATCCTGTGCCTCCCATCTCAGTTTCACAATGTGGACTTGACTTACAGTCTGTGAGCCTTTTTTTCAACAATTCAGTAAAACATTTCATAGATGTGTATGCCCAAAATCTTCAAACAAACCTGTGTTTTTCTTCCATTTTTTAATTCACTTCATTGCATGATTCATTTAATATCTTTTTCTAGGACAAAATTCTCTCCCTTCATGAATGTATGTCTTAATCTAAATATTTTGTTAAACTTGGTAAAATTGCCTTGGCGTTGGTGTTTATTTCGCTCCCATAAGACATGTTTCATATGTCAGCATGTCATTCATTTGGTCCTATAGTTTAAGTAGATGATTTAAAGCCATGCTGATATAATCCCCAAAGCTAGACTAAACTATTACCTTATCTGAAAGGACAGATGTTGCTTATGTGTGCAACATAGCCAAAGCAATGATTTTAACAACGTTCTACCTCATTTAAGATTGACAGTACACATAGTATGACCCTTGAGACCTACTGAAATTCTAGAAAGGGCATCCAGTAGATCGTGCTGATCATATTATGATATTTTGCCCTTTGCTATTTCTTTATACCATAGAAATAATAAGGATTCATGAATGACTTAGGCCTAGAAGCACCTATAGTGGTATAGCTATACAGAGTCTAGTTTGTGTAAACCAATTTACAAAATATGGTGGAAGGAGGATGGAAAGATTCCTAGTCTTTAGAATGGAATTTTCACCACTTGGCTTGGTGGCCCTTTCTACTCTGATTCCATAAACAGGAGGGTGTCTTCCTGGTATTGATGTGTGCAGCAGAACACACACACACAAAATCCAAGGTAGCAGCAGGGATGCCTTCTCTCACCTGCATTGGCATTTAATAGAAATATATACAGTAGGACCCCGGTATCCGCTGGGGATTGGTTCCAGGCCTTCCCGTGGATAATGAAAACCGTGAATAAGAGAGAACACGTGCCCACCCACCCTAAACTGCTGTTTCCTGACAGTAGCTTGCTTTATGACTGCTGTTTTGAAACAGAAGCTTGCTTTAAAGCTGCTGTTTGTGACAATAGCTTGCTTTAAAGCTGCTGTTTGTGACAATAGCTTGCTTTGTGGCTGCTGAATTATTTAATTTTTTTCCTCTGCCAACCGTGGATAACTGAATCAATGGATAATGAATCAGTGGATACAGGGGTCCTACTGTATTTTAATTTATATCATACAGTACTACATCAATACCTGGTATTTAAAATGTACAGAACAAGGACTATATCAGATGAATACACTATATCTACCCTGCAGACATAATTCTTGATTCAAATAGGAAATCCAGGTACAGAAATTACACCCTTGTGTGTATCTCAGGGTGTGGCTATATTGCAATATACTCTTCTATAGGTTGAGCATGATGCAAACTTATTCAAAATTTCCTGACTATACAACATTATTGTAAACAGAGAGAATGTATACTTTTTTGAGGAATAATTTCTTTTTGAACATCCTCTCGGAGCTCGTTTATTTTAAATTACTCTATATGGTGATTATCTGGAAATTGAGTCATGACAACTGGACTTGTTTTCTTGAGAGATTAAAATATTTCGCTACTCATCCAAGCAGCTTTGTCAGTCAGAGGAAAGTTAGTGGCGAGTCCTCCATTTTATAGTTCACCTTGATTTCACACACATCCTGTTCTGAATAGGCTCATAAGCTGGACAAAGGTCTGAAAAGGCTTATAAGGTGGACAAGAGCCTTAATAGGTTTTTAGGTAGACCATGATCTGAATAGGCTTATTAGGTGGACAAAGGCCTAGGGTGCACGAAAGTCCCACCTATGCAACCTTTCCCAACACCCATTAAGTATGGATCATTAGCTGTGGCCATGCTGGTGGAGGTATGAACTGCTTCTGATTTGTTTGGGGATTCGTGAAAGTACTGTGTGATAAGTAGCAGACAGACTGTGTCTGAGTCCCCCACCACTGTTGAGAGAGGGTTTTCAATACACACATGAATGGCTTCCCTAACCCCTCTCTCAAACAAACTCTCTTCTCTGTCTAATATGTGTACATCCTTATCTTTGAATGAGTGTCCTTTGTCCTTCATAGGAGGTACACGGCTGATTCTGATACTGAGCTGTTACCCCTCCTATGTTTGGACATCCTCCTGTTTAATGGCTGTTTAATTTCTCAAATGTAGAGGTCTGCACACTCTTCACTGCACTGGACCACATATACAGTGGACCCTTGTATAACAAACAGCTTGTATAACAAAATTTGTACAACACAAAAAATTCCAGAGATAGGGGAAATTTGCTTAACATAATCGCCTATGGGGAAAATCCGTACAACATAAAAATGGGATCACTCCGTTTTCAATGCATTCCTATGGGAATTTGTATAAAGGAAATTTTGCTTAACATAATTTCATTTGGAACGAATTAATTCCTTTATACAAGGTACCACTGTACTATGCTGCTCCTTTTGTGTATTGGTGTCAGGTGCTTTGGGTGGATGAGCCTCTGCCTTAGTATGTTTGTAGGTTTGAAGTAAACAGGGATGTGGTGTTTACCAAAACACCACTTAGAATAAAAGAGAGAGATAAATTAACTCCAGACAAGATGGTTATGGATAAGGATTGATCCATGGGCAGATCAAAATGCCAATCCCAGGTCTGTTAAAGGCTATTTCAAGAGCTGTGAAGTAGGCCACTACCGCACTTCAAACAGCAACCGCTTTTTGTTTTGAATCGCCTTTTGCTCTCCCCCGTCACGTGGTCGCTGAAGCGATTTAGCATTCCCCACTTAGGTATTTTCTCAAGAACCGGTTTCCCTGTCTGCACTTTGCTAAACCACTTTTTGTTCAGATTTATTCTGACATTTTCCCATTATCTGGTTCAATTTCGGAATTTTTTTTTAGGATAACGTCATGCCTTTGTTCTTCCATTCAAAGTAATGTAGCTAATTTTCCGGTTCTCCCTTTAGATTACTTACAATGTGGTGCATTGATTTTGATAGCCTACTTCCGTGACTGGAAAAAGCAAAATTGTACCCAAAAGAGGACCGGCGAAGTCAGCGGAAATGATTACACTGCAGGAGGATTTCTTTTTTGGCTTTTCCGAAGGCAGGATAAGGCATACAGAAGGGGAAACCAGGGAAAAACTGGTGCATGGTGTCCGCAGTTTGAGCCAAATCGCTTCAAAAAGCAGTCTAGAAATCAGTTTTAAAAAAACACCACCTCTGGTGGCCATCACAAGAGAAACCGACACAGCGGCCAAAAAGGGTGTGGCCAAGGGGGCTCTGCTGAAAAAGTGATTGGAAGTGTGGTAAGTGATTTTTCAGGTGATTTGACTTTAAACAAAAGGCGATTCAAAACCTAAGTGTGGTAGGGCTCAACTTTATCCTTATTAGGTCAGGATGGCAGGGTTTCATCATATATAATTTTCAGAAGAACAAGATCCAAGATGCAAATCCCTTTGCAAGCTGTAAGTGCTGTACAGATGAGTTATTGTGGCAATAAGGTATTTTCTGCCTTGCTTGAAACCACATTTCAAAATGAATGCACAATTGAAACACAGCTTGAAGCCCCCTCCTCAGTGTGTTACCAAAAGCAAACACAAAAAACTGTTATGACATTAAGATTTTTTTAAAAATGAAGTAGCTAAGGAACCTCTTTTTCTCCACCCCTTCACCCCATTAGCCGAGTCTTAGCTATATACAACCATGCTAGAATCTAAATTAACCTATTAACCACACCTAAAATGTTTCCCCCCTAACATTTCAATGTCAGCATATCAATGCCAGGAACATCCTTAGGGAGGGCTATCAAGAGAAAACAAATCCCTCTTTTTAAAGGATTACCACCCAAGCAAAAGCCAAATGTCTTGGAAGGGCCTTAGTGTAAAGTTAAAAGGCCCTCCTTTTTTCACTCCATTGTCTTTCTCTTTTTAACAACTGTAATAAAAGTGAACCAGCACTGGAGCTTTTAAAACATCATTTTCTATGCCTGGCTTTAATAAATGTTGCACTCGCAGGTACCCAAGGGATAGCTGTGGTTTGTCAAACTCAATTAATTTTCTTCCCCATAATGCCTTTAAGCTCCTCAAAATGTCACCGAAGAGCTACTATGAATTGGAACAGGAGAGAAAGCCAACAACATACAGCATGCTGTAGCTTCCGGATCAAGCTGGATGCTACCCGAATCCCCTTCCCAACCAGCATTTTTTTAAAAAAATTGTCTGTCCTACAAAAACAGCTCCTTTGTGTGCATAAGGTGTCTCACAATAACGAAAGCATAAATAAACTGGAACAGCAGCTAAAGTCATTTTGAATCAATCCAGGCGTAACAATGAGCCCCGGGAATGGGAAAGTGGCTTATTTGAAAGGTGACCTCCAGGACCTCCTAGTCAAACTGGCCAGTGGCCAGGCCACCTTGAGGATTCTGTAGTGTGTGTTTTTATAAAAAGGCAACTTATTCAAGCTTTGAGTAGGATAACACATGCCATTCTCAGGTTAATAGCAATGACAGCAACAAACACAAGAGCCATATCCTTGTAAGCATTTTTTGACTCTACCAATGAACAGCACAGAACAGACCTGTCAGAAATCCATGTGGAGGAGATTCCATAGTATGGAGGTCAACAGTTTCAGCCCCTTATACCAGCCAACCTTACTTCAAACACAGCTGGCAGTCAGAGCAGAGCTGTGACAGATGTCCTAGTCCAGGGATGTACAAACTTTAGCCCTCCAGATGTTTTGGACCACAACTCCCAGAATTCCAAGTCTAGATAGCTAATGACAAAGTATTGTGGGAGTTGTAGTCCAAAACATCTGGAGGGCCAAAGTTTGGACACCACTGTCCTAGCCGAAAGAGTGAACAGCAATGAGAGAAGGCAATCCATAAGGAGTCGGATGATTCCACTGAGGAACAGAGCAAACGATTGTCCGAAGAGAAGACAAAACTGTTGCAAAATTAAGGGGGAGACACAACACATTCCACAAGTTTTTCTTCTGCATGTTCAGCTGATACTGAAGGCAAAATCTAGATGAGCCAAAGATTTTCTTCTAGCCTCAGTATTAAATTAAAATTCACGTGCCTTCAAGTCAGTTCTGACTTATGGCAGTCCTTCTCAGAGTTTTCCATGTAGAGGATACTCAGAGGTGATGTATCATTCAATATAGTGCATAAAAAGGCATAATCACATATCTGTAAATGTGGTGAGCCTAATTTAAAAGCAAGGTGTCTACTCTATTGGGATAAGAGCTATCACTACAGCATAAACAACATGAGTTCAACTAGGCTCTGTCCACCACCAACACCACATTCAAATGTGAAAGATGAAGCAGACAGAACAAACACTATTCTGAAGGTACCCCTTCTTTATCCATATATGTGATTTTGAACTGAGATACCTAAATTACCTTGTTTTAAAGAATGTATATACTTTGTGTACTGAACAGTTATACAACTCAATGTCTGCAACATCTGAGTTTCATTTTTTAAAAATCAGGTTCATGCCTTCTTGATTCAATATTATAGATAAGTAAAAATAAGCATATTTCTCAAATTTGTTTCCATGAAACTCCTCAGGTTCATACAATTTAATTAATTCCGTTCCTCTTCTGTACACATTTCCTCACATTGCATTGCTTGTGTATTTTTCCTTAATATATGCATTTCTGTACACAATTTGCATTCTACAAACTTGAGTAAACTTTAAGGAAAGTGGAAATCTCAGAGCACAGCTGCATCCACTTTATGCTTTGGTTCAGGAAGTATGATATTTTCTCTCAACCATAGCAATATAAAAGGAGAGGAAAATAATTTGTAATGAACACTAGGTTAATGAGAACAGCACATGCAAAACACTCCTCCTTCCTATGCAATAAGGAATCCTCTCTCACCAATGAGCTTACCTTTGTATTTTATTTATTTATTTATTTATTTATTTATTTATTTATTTATTTATTTATACATACATACAACTTATAAATCATGAAGTTGAAAGGGGTCCAAGGCCATCAATTCCAACCATCTGCTCCATGCAAGAATACATATCAAATGATATCTGCCAGGTGATTGTTCAAATTCCGCTTGAATGCCTCCAGGGTTTGATCACTCACCACGTCTTGAGGCGATTGATTCCAATGCCTCACTGCTCTAACAGGACGTTTTTCCTGACATTCAGCTGAAAGCTGGGTTCTCTTAACTTGAGCCCATTGTTGTGTGTTCTGCACTCTGGAATGATCCTGCCCCTCCTCTGAGTGACAGCCCTTCAAATAGTTGAAAAGTGCTATCATATCACCTACAGTAGTTGAATGCAAGCTGCCTTAGTAAAGAAGAATAGTTGCTTAAACCAAATGGATTCTTCAAGGTATTCTCTTCTAGTGTCTGTGTGCATGAGCCCACTTACTTGCTTCTCAAGATCTCCACAGCCATCCACAGCCATCACTTGGCTAGCTTTTTCTCTTTGAGGATACGCTTATAGTAAACATCTCTACAAACAAAATAAAACCACATGTATCTTTCTGTTACACACTGACTAAAGGGACCTGTGCCATCCTTGCAGGATCAGGCCTATGAATCTAGCAGAAGAGCAAGGCAAAACTGCTGGTTAGAGAGGAAGCCAGAGAAAGCAGACCACACAAGCAAAAAAGAAGAAAGAGAAGCAAGATACAGGTCTGACAGGGCAACAAAACCAGAACAGGTAATGACAGGACAGGAAACAGAATCTAAGAGTTATAAATATAAATGTCTGCGGTTCCATAAACAAAGTCTGCTAAAAAAGAAAAAAAGAAAGAGCGGCTCATATAAAGATAGGAGATGATATATGAATGCAAAACTCCTGCTAATTCAGATAAATTGGCCCTATTATTCAGTTTCTACTGGCAGCCAATGAGATGTCTCAAAGAAACCCACAAGCCTGGCATGAGGGCAGCAGCATCCTCCCACTGCAACCTCCCTGTGTTGGTCATGAATACTGTATTCAGAATACTCTGAATACTGTATTTCTACTTAGTAATTAGGACCAGTAGCAATTCATAAATTGGCCATTCATGTTGATCCATACCATCTAAAGAAGAACATGACTCAATGATCCATGGGGTCCCTTACACTTCTGCAGTTCGATGATGATGATGATGATGATGATGATGATTCTATCTGGAATCTCATACCAGTCCTTTTGCCATCTGATCTCAAGCCCTAAATACAATTTGTAGATGCAACTACAGTAGTCTGAATAAACCACTGAATGCAACAAGTAAACAGTTAATTTAAATCCCTTGGATTCAGTGGATGTCATTTGGTAAAAATAGCCATAGGATTTACTTCCAACTTCTTATGGGGTTTCTTAATATCCCCTATCTGTTCCACACCAGATCTAATGTTGTAAGTCTCATGTTCTCATTGTGTCTTTCTCAAGCACATACATGCAGATGTTTTTCCCCAAAATAATTAATACACCACCACCAATAACCCTTAGTGCCCTTCCTTTTAGACAGATGCCATACCCCCTTGAACATTCTGGTTGTTTCTCTCCTGTATCATTCGAGGTTTTACTGCATCCTTTTTGAGACCAAGGAACCAGATCTGTGCCCTGCATTTCTAATGTGATTGCATTGAAAGGCAGCTACTGGGTGACAGCAATAGTTGAAAGTAACACTGGAAGAGTAGGCAACAGCAGTGACACTCAAGCAAACTTTTGTTAGCATTGTGCAGAAGGGTGCCAATAATAAACCCCTCCTAAACCAAATATGAGACAAACTGATGCCCTAAGGATGAGCTTACAAGAGCTGAGGAGGGCTGTTGAGGACAGGACATTTTGGAGGTCCCTCCAGTATTCATTTATTGGGTTGCAACAAGGATGAGGCAGTTTTTCAACACATAACAGCAACAAATGTTGAAATACAGTGAAATCAGCTATGGAGTTTTCCAAGCTATATTGACCATTTTAGTTTCAATATCACTCCTGCAAATCCTGACCACAGAATTTGTGTTTCACATTGCTCAACAGGGTGTGAATTGACATTAAAGTGTTTTTCCCCCAAGCTAATTTTCATCTATCACAACCAGGAGGAGAAAACAAAGGAAAGAAACTATGGTGCAAAATGAGTTATTGTTTTTATGTGTCATATACCACAATTGCTTACCATGACATTTTCTACAATGAGCAAACAGACTAAAAAAGGGGAGAAGTAATGAGCAATGTCTCTGACAAATGAGCTTGTACACTGAAACTGACTTTGAGGTACTTCTCCTTTTCTGATATTCAGAAAAAGATATATTACTCTATGTACATCAGGCATGTCCAAACTTTGGCCCTCCAGATGTTTTAGGCCACAACTCCCACAGTCCTTTGCCATTGGCATTCTAAGCTTAGAATTCTGGGAGTTGTGGTCCAAAACATCAGGAGGGCCGAAGTTTGGACATGCCTGATGTACATCACTTCTGACATAAGACAGCCCAGTATGTGAGATGTCCAAGGAATGGGTCCACTAGTGCTACCCCATGAGTGGCCATGTTCAATGGGAATTTGAGTCCAGGTCTCCCGGGTTCTAACCTAACATGCTACTCAACACACTGCCTCTCCAAGTAAACACTGGAGTAATATACACCATGCCTGTGAGATAGTTACCACAATGCAAAGGGACAGAGAACAAATTATGTGGGTCAGCAGTTCCTTGCACTCTGTTTTATCCAGTGGGTATAATGTGACAAATCTAATCTATCAGTTTGTAAACATACAAAGAAACTCCCCAAGAGATGCTGCTAGTCATTGTTAATCAAGATGAATCAAGGATCTGACTCAATATGTAGCCCTTTCCTAAGTTGCTCTCAACAGACACCCCATTATTTTATCACTTGTGTAAACAGATGAGTCAGTCTCTTTCATTTGTGAGAACCAGTTCTTGGTACCTGAAAACAAGGATCTTGCAAAGAGAAAAGTGGACAGTTTTTAAAATCAGTCAATAGTCTGATCAGAAAAAGAAAAAGCAGTACAGTGGCCGTATTATAATGTTAATGTTCTTGTTTGTTCAAATTCCTGACCAATGATGAAACCGTATTTTTCTACTATAACTCATAAGAATTTGCATCCCATACTACATCAGTTCCATGCTGAGCATGTAGGAAAAGAACCATATGGAGAGAATAATAAGTCAATTAAATATCCATTAATGAATAATATATCTATGTTTTTAAGGAGGCAAACTTTACTGATGGCACAGTATGCGTTCATTTAGCTTTCAAGGGGCTGGATGAAGAATAGGAATTTTGATGTGTGTTTTTTTAATGTTAGAGAAATATCTGTTGAATTAATTTTCTAGACATACTCGGCTCTAATGGAACTTGGGTGTATTGTAGGGCCACCGCCAGCTAAATGTTAAAGAGAATTAGTGACATCAAAGTTCATGTGCCCACATAAAGGTGGAAGTCTGTCAATGGCAACTAAATTCTGTGTCAGCTCAATCAGAAATAAGAAATGAGAAAACAATTATTGTTGTGAACCAAGAATTAGCCCAATTCAGATCTGGACTGTCACAAATTGACCTGGCCTATTTTAAAATGCTATTTAGGGGTCTTCCACTGGAATAAATATTTTTTTTTCCAATTATGGCTCTTGCTAAAGTAAAATGGTCAAACTTTGCACAGGTGGCTTTATTATGATGCTGTACAGAGTTGTTGATTTAAAAGTGGCAGTTGCCTCTATTTCCTGTCTCCAGTTTTCATTTCGGAATGATTGTAAAGCGAGCTTTGTCACAAATCATGCCAGAGGTGCGCCAGTGCACGTGAGACGGACCCTTTAATTCTAACCCACAGCCAATATTTTGTAAACATGTGGACAATCCCAATACAATACTTTTCCAGATGGAAATTTTTTAAACTAACACTTTAAGGATGTAAATTTCACTTCCTTTCTAGGGCTCTTATTCTGTAACCAAAGTTTTGCAAATACCACATGGCTTCCTGCACATCAGTGAATATCTGTGGTGGAAAATTTTTAAATAAAAATTAAACTGACTACTCTCCTTGGTAGCAATTGGTTTGCTATCAACTCACTGGCTTTATTAACTGTAAGTCACAACCATACCTGTATTGTAATTGCAATATCTACTCTCTTTCTAAAGAGCCTTGTGGTGAAGTGGTTAAATGCCTGTACTGCAGGTAAAACTGTGCTCACAACCTGGGGTTCAATCCCAG
Organism: Phrynocephalus versicolor; assembly: GCA_023846285.1. Taxonomy (NCBI): domain Eukaryota; kingdom Metazoa; phylum Chordata; class Lepidosauria; order Squamata; family Agamidae; genus Phrynocephalus; species Phrynocephalus versicolor. The sequence continues at coordinate 47,471,907 of JAHTLZ010000015.1, read as the reverse complement.
GTAGCCGGCTCATGGGTGACTTAGCCTTCCATTGTTCTGAGGTCGGTAAAATGAGTACCCAGCTTGCTCGGGGGGGGGGATGTGTAGCCTGCATACTGTAATTAAAAACTATAAACTGCCCAGAAAAGTGGTATGAGGCTGTATATAAGCAGAACACTTTGCTTTGCTTTTTTTAATTACAGGAAATATGGGTCTTTAAAAAGAACCTTCCCCCATCTTTTCCCATATGTATCTGTAACAGAAGTGATGAACACCCAAATGAAGATTCCAACAATTTTTACGATCTTCATATAAAAGAACCTGAGATCTTAGTAGCGGCAAAGATTCCTCATGCAGTTTAGCCAAACTTTTCTTGCTTATTTTTTTTTAAAGTATACAGTGCAACAGAACAAGATTTGACATCCAGTCCTGGTCACATGTGCAGTTTCAATCAGAACAGACTATATCTGCAGGATTTATAGCTCTACAAATCCTATCATCCACATAAAAAATAAGTAGATTTTTAGAATCAACTGCTGCATTAATACAAAAGTTCCTCTTGTGTTTTGCACAAATATCAAGAATCCTCTTGGTTAGTTACACTGAAAGAGAAACAAAACATGCGGCACCTTAAAAGACTAACTTTCATATTTTAATGTAATGTTTCATGGACTACACATCCACTTCTTCAGGCATATAGCAGCAGAATGAAGTGTGCAATATAATCTGTGATGACATATACATTTCATACCAAATATTCATTGGCTGTAGTACAGTGAACCCCCGCCTATTGCAGGGGTTAAGGACCCGACCTGACCCACGATAATTGAAAATCCGTGATATGCGGATGCAGCTCGAGTTGGGCCTGGGGTGCCTAGCTGGGAGCTCTTGTACTTACCCCCAGCCTGGTGCCTGCGAGGGTCTTTCCAAGCCTTCTGGAGATCACCAGAGGGCCTCCCTGTGAACCATAAGTGTCTTCTGGTTCACAGGAAGGCCCTTTGGGGGCCTCCAAAAGGCCCAGGAAAGCCGTTGCAGGCCCGTTCAGGGCAGTGCCACTCCTGGGGTAAGTGAGGGAGGCCGGAAACAAACATTTCCCCCTCACCCAAAGGGGCATTTTTTCATATACTGTGGTCCCGCGATATAGCGGGACCACAGTATATGAACCGCGAATGGGCAGGGGACCACTGTATCTGTATTTGCATGTTAGCCCAGTTGTAAGATCCTATAGAGACAGTGGATAGGGAAGGGGGAAGAGGAGGAGGGAGGTTGTAAAGATGATGGGGTGGAGGAGTCTCATGTTGTATGGTGATATGTGAGGTGTTGTTTTATGGCTCTGCAGTAAATTCCTCAAGAGACTAAAACCAGACATCAGATCAGAGCAGGGTGAGGGGGGTGTTGGAAAAGAGGGGGGAGAAGATGGGAATTTTTTTTTTACCTTAGAGTCCAGGTGGGAGATAAACTTCTCTGAAGTGGCAATATAGTAGTATTTACATTTGATAATGACTCAAGAAACCCTGACATGTTTAATCCATTCTTGTGTGTCCATCATGCATATGAATTTTATCTCGGCTGTTTCTCTTTGTATTCTTGATTTGTAATGATTATGTTCCAAAATGGTCACCTTCAAATCCTTCAAGGAGTGACCAGGTAAACAGTAGTGAATTACTGCTAGTTAACAACTTGCCACTTGTATTACTGGTCACACACCAGTCACATCAGCTGAGAGCAAACATACAAGTTTAAAGAAGGGAGGCATGCTTAACCTTTGTTCTTCATAAATGTTCACAGTGTTGCAATTAACAAATTATATGTGAGTCCTTCCTAACCTATTGCCTTCTTGATACACTGGAGAACAATAACCACAATTTTCACCCACTGTGGCCATTTATTTATTATTAGATAAAGTGAGAGTTGTGTTCCAACAGATTATACAGTAGACAGCTGCCAGGCTGAGGGAAGCTACTGTATGACTGAAATCATATTGCTTAGCATAGGAAGTCAGAATTAAGAGTGGAATCAATGGGAATTTGATGAGCCAGCTCCTCCATATTGATTCAATGGGCTTACTCTAGTTGTGACTTACCGAGCTAAGCAACAGGATTTCATGTCCAAAAATAAGTTAACTCTATGAAGCAAAATACAAGATGTTCGCAAAGTCCGTATTTGCCTTGTGTTAATGCCCCAAATTAGACTAAAACAATTATTTTCATCTGTATAATATTCTGGTTACAGAGCAATTCCTTTCATCAGACAAGCCTACTTAAAGAAACTAGCCAGAAGGTATCTCACATAATAGGATTTGTGTTCCTGACTGGGGGGGGGGGGGAATTGACATGGGGTACAACAGTACATAGCAAACTTTTCCATGAAGAATTCTTTATGCATTATGGATACACATTAGCTTCATTATGCAAGCAAACTAAATACTGGAGCATATGCTCTCCTGACATTTCTAAGGATGGATGGCAATGCCTCTCCCAGTGCAGGGAAGGGACTTTTCAGTAGCTTCTGTCACACAGCAGTACAGGAAGGACCAACCTTCCACTTTTAATCAGTCATTCCAGAATGGAAACAATTTGGATTTTCTGTCCAAAAGGATCAGAGGCCAGGAAGGGAAGGGAAGGGAGCATATACTTAGCATCACAGGCATCCCCTCTGAACCAGATTTTGGAGGTGTGACCACAATTAGTCTGTTTTGACAAAAATGAGACAAAAGTACTGTGGCAGCTTTAGGAGCTATCCACGTGTCTTTATGTGATCTTCCAGGGATTACAGTCTAGTTTCAAATATTAGACCGACGGAAAAAAGACCTCTAGAAATTCAGCTCCAGAGGAAGGAAGGCTGGCAGAATAATCTGGAGTTTCTGTACATTACGTATTTATTACCCTGAGACATTGCTGCGATCAGCCAATATCACATCTTCATTAGCTTCTCATCTCCTGACGTTGTTTAGTTCAAACAGATACTGTATAGGATGTGGTGTACCCCTGCTCAACACTGAGCGGAGCAAGGAATGAGGAGTGGAGTGGATAGCATCGTATCACAGGCCCACTTTAAGAGGCAGATATAGCCTCTTAAGGTATATATCTTAAGATATATGACTAAGGCTTACGAAAACTGTCAGCTGCAAAGTCTGCAGCTCGGCAGTTCAAATCCCGGGTATCATGCAGCAGAGGCAGCTCCCGCTGATAACCCCAGCTCCTGCCAACCTAGCAGTTTGAAAGCATGTAAATGCAAGTATTGTAGATAAATAGGTACTGCCGTAAAAAGCAGGAAGGTAACACAGCGTTTCCTTGCAGCCATGCTGGCCACGTGGCCATGGACTTGCACAACACTGGCTCTTCAGCTTGAATTCGGAGATGAGCACCCCCCTAGAGTTGGACATGACTAGCTTCATATGTGCAGAGGGAACCTTTACCTTTTTTTATAGCATAACAGCACTTGTGACACTTTAAAGGTAATGTCATGTACTCTTCCAGGAGAAGAAAAAAGCAGGGGAGAACATGAAACTGTATAAGGATCCAAATTAAGCAAATGGCTCAAAATGGCAGGCTTTGGGCCATACTATGCAAAACCAGCCTGTCCACACGGATAAGCTGCTTTTTCCTATGATACCACTTTAGGCCACTGGTAAGATATTGCGTATTTGGACATGTGGAAGAGCAAACTTGATGAGAAGATGGGTATGTCTTCTATGAGGGGTTTGTCTTCTGCGTACAGAGATATCCTTCTCATGCAAACAAGGAACTCTACTGGAGGAATCAAGGAAAACTGGCTAACTTGCCCAACTGTGTTATCTGGTCCACAAAAGTGACATGAACCAAGTAGATGACCTGCTCTAAAAGGCCTTTTTGATTCGTTTTCCAAGTGTTCATTTGCTAGAGAGGGAGACCTGGAGGCTATTTCTGCCGGCGGGCCAGGGGGGAAAAAGCAATGCAGTTAGCAGAATATTGGTGTCACAGGGTTTTTGGCCCAGCAATTATTGTCTAAGAACATAAAGGATGAAATACAAGGACAAGCACTGTCAATCAAAGTGCATCAATTATGGCAGAGAAGCCTCCCACCCCCACCCCCACCATGAGCTTATTCAAAGCCACGCTGTACAATACAGGTATGAAATCCTACATGCCCTACACCTACGTATTCAAACAGAAAGTAATATAATAACAGGAAACATTTAATCAACTCTTCATACTCCCTTACAAACTCATACTTCAGGATTCAGCACAGCAAGTCAAGCAATACCTGGCTTTGCATAAGGCCTCCAGCTACACAGATCTCAGGGTTATTACCTTTAAATATTTCTACTGAAAACTTGGGTGTCAGTCTTTCAGCTTAAAAGGATCTGTATGATGTGGGTAGGGAGGGAGGGAGGGAGGGAGGAGGGAGGGGAGGGGGAGAGAGAGACATACTTGTGACATTGGAACTGATGCTCTTGACTTTCACCTCTACTGGGAAATTTTTCAGTCTTGATGCATTAAAAAATATGTAACCCACTCTCCCCCAACACCACTGGCCATTTGCAGCTAGCCTGGCCTCAACATCAGTCAGGTGACTTTGGGACTTTTATAACAGCATAAATTCTGGAACTACACACAAGAACTTGGTGAACAGCTTTGAAGAAGATGATTTATCATCGAAAGCTCACTGTTTCCTTTTTGTTTTGTACTGTTCTGTTTTTTTAGTGGTCTAACAAAGCTATCTCCTGTCCTTGCATTTGTATTGTTTTGAAGATCATTCGGCCTTTTCTTGATTGTAAATGTAAATTATTATAAATTTTACTCATAAGTGTATGCCATGAATCAATTCCAACTTATGGCAGGTTTATCTTTCCCTTCCCATTTATTCCATTCCCAACTAAGCCCAATGCCAAGTATGCCCTTAAATGAAAGGAAACAAAGCACAGTTGGGGCATAATGACAAGATATCTGAGATTAAAACAGCAGGTGGAGCTATAGGTTAACTTACCGACAGAGCAGCTTATTTATGATACTCGATTACCATTAGCTAGTGGTTACTCTGTCTTCTCTTTCATTGATGCCCAAATTAATAAACAGCAGAACTATGTGGAAAGCAGACTGTCAGCATGAGGTAATTAGTGAAGGAACAGAAACCATAACAAAGAATAAAAGTACTGAAGCGGCAAATGTTTGTGAAAAGCCACTTAAGAAAAATGAGATTTTAGATTAGTTAGACAGGCACTCCAGACCAGTCCCTCCAATTGCTCACATTCACCCACAGAGTGTCTCCCAAGACAGCATAATAATAATAATAAAAAGATATGGCTCTCTCTACCCTAAGCTCTTCTGCTAGAAGGGAGAGAAGAAGCATTTCCCTTTGGGCCAGCCTGAGCAGTCTGAGCAGCTGCTGTGTTTGTTTGTGTGTGTGCTTTCTTTGAGCTGCAGTTAACACCTGTTGAGGAGGATCAAATGTTGCTCAGCTGCAGGCTATCCGGCTGTTGAATGCTGCCAACAAGCTGTGCACCACTCCCAACCCATGGCACAAGCTCCCAGGCCATCTGGACCTTTTTATGGAGTGGGTGTTTTCCTCATCGCAGAGCAAGTAGAAAATGCCAGCACTGTCTATTGATCAACAAACCATTGATGGATGATAAAGACACAAGATCAAGCCAAAGAGCTCAAACCATTTTGTCCTCAGTATCACAAATGGCAGAGAAGAACTTGAAAAAAAAATAAAGAACGAAAAATCAGAAATAAAGCCTGCTAAAATCTACAGAGGCTTGTTATACAGTACACATATTCCATCGAAGCACTGGCACTGGAAATGAGGAGGTTCAAGGCAGCTGCTACAGTCTGTAGATAACATATTATGATGGAATGGTCTAAGGCAGTGTTGGCGAACCTTTGGCACTCCAGATGTTTTAGACCACAACTCCCATAGTCCTTTGTCACTGGCAATCTGGGAGTTGTGGCCCAAAACATCTGAAGTGCCGAAGGTTTACCACCACTACTCTAAGGAATAGAGATGCCATACACATTGATCTATAGAGCCCATGAACCCATGTGCACTCTGGAAACAATTCAGAAAACCTAGATTATTTTGCCCAGCAGAAAAAGAATGGGTCATCAAAGCAGTTGAAGAGTGGATTGGATTTCTACTGCAATATGTAACACATCATGTATAAATATGACACTCTGACTCTCTCTTACATCTGAGTAAGTAGATTTCATAAAAATATGCACTAAAACTCAGCTATCTTTAAGGTGCCATTATTATTATTTTTGTCTCTCGCTGAGGTTCTTTCTTGTTTCTGTGGGTACACCTCGCTGTTTGCCCACTCTAGTTCATGAAGTTAGAGGGGGAAAGGTGCTGATCAGTAAAGGGTCTGTGAAGAAAACCTAATTAGGATAATATGATCAGGCTTGGACTTTGGAACAATCTAGGTTCAGTTGTAAATGAATCCAAGGATAAAGAAGCAGATACCATGAATCCACTGGTATATATACATTTATTAAAAGCCCTAGCCTCCTATTAAGCTCTTGAGTGAAATATTATAGCAAATCCTTTGGTGGGCTGTGAAAAGCAAGATGAGTAGCCATAAAGACTGAAAGAACATTTTGATGCCCTGTTTTCAGCTGCCCTAGCAATTCATGCTAAGAAACACTCAGACTGGTTTTAAAAGACAGGAGAATCATAGAATCACAGAGAACAATAATCCTGTGACTGGAGTATAGGTCTAGACCTCTGGAATCTGGGTTAAATCCCTTATTACAGCACCAATAAATTCACTGACTAATAATTTGTGCCTCCATTCTCTGGACATAACTAAAATTTATGCTTGCACCCAATATCTGCACAATGGTCCGAAGATGGCAAGGTTTGCATTAATGCCATAGTTGTGTTTTGTAACCAGTAAAACAAACCCATTTTCCACTAATATTATAGCCTATATAATCTCCTCATGTTGAAGCCAGCAGATAGTTGGCTGTAGCAACTGCTTATTTTTAAAATGGCATTAAACATCCAGATTTTACTACAACACAAGTACTATAAAGCCGTCTCAACTATTCATGGCATAAATTCAGAGATTCTTTATAAATAAATCTTTACTCCAATTTCTACATGTAACATATCCCTAACAATATGTACATCTTGGATTTTCTAAAATATGTCCAGGAGGCATCCTTGATTACCTGCATGCAATGTCCCTGGGTTAAATACCAAGAATGTTTGTTTCTTTCTTTACTGTCAGAGCATCAATTACAGGATCCATTCTGCAATGATAAACAGTATTCGTGTCCTACTGATTAACCCATGCATGGCCTTTTCATCACTGGTAACTGTATAGTTCTGTTCCCAAATGAAGGTCTGGTTTTCATTTTCAGCATTCTGACTCTAAACAAGATGAGACAGATTTCTGTAGTTAACTTGAACTTTAGTTATTCCATCTCTAAAAAGAATCATCCCATTCACACATGTCCTTAAAAATGCACAAAATCAGGGCTGATGTGATTCTCTTAGGAAGCAGAATCCTGTGTACACAGGAGACACAGGCTTGCTGAAAATGTTGATTTTTCTAACATTTGTCCTGATATTTCAAAATCTATTGAATAAGGACCACTAGTGTTCACTCATGAACAGGAGTTTTTGCTAATCTTTATCACATTCTCTGTCTATAAAGAGAACGTAACTGGCCTGTATCTGTTTCTATCTGATCCATCTTCTTTGCTTTCTATTTGCATGATGCAAGGGATGATTCAATTCAGTTGGCCTTTAGTATTCTTAAGAATTCCTGAAAATAAAATAAAAACACCTAGGCAGTAAGCTGTATTCCTTGCTTCTGGGAATGCCTAAAGTGTTAAAAAAAATCATTTTTGTGTGTGCCAGCACTCAGAGAAAATACTCAGCACCATTACATTTTCTCATGCCATCTTTCTGACAGTAAATTTCATGCCTCATGTGGCAGAGCAGTTATGAGACTTCAGTCAATAACCAAAGCACAGACCCATATCCACACACATCAAATAAAGAGGGGGGAAATAAGAAACAAAACCCAAAAAGGAGAAACCAAGCTAAAAGCATTGCAGTCATTCATGTTTATTCTTTTTTATTCGCTGGCGCATCACTGCCTTATAATAAGGACTCTATAAAAAGGAAAATAGGGTGCTTTGCCTCATAGACCACACATGTTTGTCTTTTCAGCCTATATTTGATTGCTACGATCAGCCAGAGCCAGCCGAGGGATACGGTATGTATCTCACCGCCTCTTGGGTTTATAGGGAAGCCAAGCAGGAGAGAAGAAACACTCTTTTCTCCTTGCCCCAAGTTTCTCTGTACCAGAAATCCCTGTAATTCTCTGAAAGCAGTGCCAAGCCACACAGCATTACTACTGTTACTGTGCAGAATGGCACCCTTCCTGTGCAGGATTCACAAGAAATACGCAGCTGCAAATGGCACAAGAAACACACCCAGCTGTGCAGGATTATTATGATTCATGGGCAGAATAGCATCTTTTCTACACAGGACTCACCAGAAAGGGTACAGAGGTATGTAGGAAGTGGCAATTTCTTGCACAAAACAACTGGTGAAAAAAAGTCAACAATATAAAAATAGAGAAGATTTAGAAAAACAAGACTGTGATTTCATTTTCACAAAGAGCTGGGGAAACTTGCAGATGCACACTTGAACAATTGTCAGTATTAAGCTGGTAGAAAAGTAGTATGTCAATACCTACCCAAGTTCCATTGGTTCATAGAGTCATCGAATCAAAGAGACCTCAAGGACCATCCTGTCCAACCCCCTGCCATGCAGGAACCCCCATCACAGTATTTCCGACAGATAGCCATCCAGCCTATTCACTCTCTGTGGCAGCATATTCCACTGCTGAACAGCTCTAACAGTCAGGAAGTTCTTCCTAATGTTCAAATGGAATCTCTTTTCTTATAGTTGGAAAACCATTGCTCTGAGTCCTAGTCTCTGAAGCCATGGAAAACAAATCTGTTCCCTCTTCAATATGACATCCTTTCAAATATTTAAACATGGCTGTCATATTCCCCCTCAACTTTATTTTTGTAAGGCAGAACATTTCTACCTCTCTAAGCTGTTCCTCGTAAGACATTTCTTCCATACTGTTAACCATCCTGATTGCCCACCTCTGGACCTGCTTGAGGTTGTCAACAACCTTTTTAAATTGAGGAGTGCAGAAATGTACACAGTACTCCAGGTGGGGTCTGACCAGAGCAGAATAGAATGATACTATCACCCCCCCCCCTTGCTCTAGAAGCTATGCTTCTGTTGATGCAACCAAGAATCGCATTGGCTTTCTTGGCCACCGTGCCACATTGCTGACTCATCTTCAATTTGTGGTCCACCAAGACTTCCAGATCCCTTTCACATGTACTATTCTCCAGCCAGGTGTCTCCCATCCTGTATCTATGTGATTCATTTTTTTCTAGGACGCAGGACCCTACATTTTTCTCTGTTGAAATTCATTGTATTTGCTTTGGCCCAGCACTCTAATCTGTCAAGGTCATTTTGGATTTTTATCCTATCCTAGGGAGTTAGCCAGCCACTCCCCAATTTGGTATAATCTGCAAATTTAATCAGTCCACTCTCTATTCCTTCATCCAAGTCATTAATAAAGATGCTGAATAGCACTGGACCCAGAACGGAACTCCATGCTGAGAAGCCATTTATGTTCACCCTTTGCATACGATCAGTCAACCAATTACAAATTCACCTAACCTATCCCACATTATACAAACTTCTTTGCAAGTATGTCATTGATGGGCAACCTTATCAAAGGCCTTAGATTCAATGGTTCTACACTACTTCAGACTGACAACTTCAGTTTAGACCAGCCTCTCTCTCTCTCTCTCTCTCTCTCTCTCTCACACACACACACACACACACACACACACACACAAATATAAATCATACGAAACAAAATCTGAATTCAAAATATATAAATTGTTATGCATGTCAGACCTGTAAGTCTAAGACCTTTACTTCTTCTGACATCCTAACTGCTATTTTTAATTACCAAGATACAAAAGACTTATCCACAGTCTTACAAATGGATACACAAATCCTGCAGCACCCAAGCATGTATCAGAGCTATGGCTGTGCTAAATGTCATGCAGATACAAAGGAAAATGATTCCTTTTAGGACTTTCAGATTTCTAAAACCCTTATTATTATATGTGTATATATGCAGTCCTCCAAGATGGCCATCACAACCAAGATTTTTAGTTTAATTGTGTTATTTATCCAGTCATGTTTGCTAAGCTCAGCAGTACACAGCTGAGTCAACCACAGTTTTGGACACAGACTTGTTGGTGGCTGTTCTCACTAAATACAGCACATAGGAAATTTTGCACAGACTTCACAAGAAACTAAGGGTCAGTGTAGACAGGATTCCATTCTGTACAAATTTAGAAACTGATAGGATGGTTGTCCTCCAATGACAGGAATTCTTCACAGCCATGTGCCTGAGCAATTAAAATTTCAAATTAACTCCTTGTTTATCTCTTGTTGATCAATGACAAAACAAACAAAGTTGATTTCCAAGATGCACCAGCAAACATACTGAGATAAGGCAAACATATTTCTTTTACCACTTGAAAAATAGCTCAACTTCTAATGTGAGCTGGTATGGTCAAGGATTAGTATACAACTGCAAGTAAGAGATTCACATAAACCATCCTCTGTGTATTAAAAGGAAAGGCAGGAGAGGGGAGGAAGGGAAGGGAAATCATGTGACTCTGAAGCTTGTCATGGGTTGTTCCTATAGTGTGAGACCATAGATTCAGATTAAATCTAATTCAAAACATTGTCTCAGTTTGTTATCTAGACGTGGTGGGCAAAAGACAGTTCTCAAGGTCTGTATCAAGATGTAGGAAAGGGATATAGAAAAAATAGGATACATTAAATTTATGTGATTCAAGTTTCAACAACAAACGGGGTGAGCTGTTTGTTGTTAGCAGTGGGTGAGATCTAGAATCACTATCCTCCTTTTTAGAAAGAACAGTCCATAAGGACCCAATTCACAGATTGTCTTATCTTCTTTAGGGCTCTAATGTGTACATTGTTCGCAAAGTTGCCAAGTGTGTAATTAAAGCTGCAGCTTTAAGAACGCAATATGTCGAACAAATTGGAGTATCCTGTAAAGGAGATCTACATATATGACTTCTGTATATTCTGAATTTGTATTGTAGGGTACCCTACTGGATGGTGTTGCATGTAATTCAATGTATTTTATATTCTGTGTTTTTATTGGTTGATATGGTCATAGGACTAATCAATAAATTTATTTACTTTCTAGAATCACAGGAGTGACCATAGGAAACCAACTGCTACTTGAAACGAATGACTGCTACAGCTTTGGGGGAAGACAGCTTGATCCAGAAATAATGTCACATACAAAGAAAAGGGAAAAGAGACAGAACCTACCCGTTTGAGCTGCTGAACACCACCAAATATCCTCATCACTCCATCAAACTCTTGTTCCAGCCTTCTGGCCCAATACTGCATCCTGTAAGACAGAGGGTAGAGAGCACACAAAGTCATTTAAGGGCTTATGTGAAGGATGATGGCTTCAAATTAGTGTCCAGCACTTATCTTGTATACTGCACTCCTAATATTCCTGCTATGGGCAAAATATCAGGCACAACTAGCTTCCATGCAATGCAATTGTGATAAGCTTATCAGATGACCGGCTTCCAATATCTTAAGTGTATCCACAAGGAACAAAACTTAAAATATAATGCAAACCCTTTTTGACACAGAACCAGAGGGACAAGAGAGCTCAACTCAGGAGTGGCTTTGTGAACTGGGGCATGGGGGAGCGTCACACCAAATGTTGAGTGACACTCTTGTCTCAGTTTCAGACCCTTCTCCCTGATGAAAATGTGTCATCTTTTCCCAGTAATCCTAAGAGCTTTCCTTCTAACAGATGACTGAATGCCAATCAGTTAGGGAGCAAAAGATGGTGCGCTGAAAAGAAAGATAGTGGGATGCCCTAGACAACACTCTAGTACAGGCATCTCCAAAGTGAGGCCCGGGGGCCAAATGTGGCCCGTTTACAAATTTCGAGTGGCCCATGGCCTCTTCTCCTCACCAGCTCAGCCTGTCATGCATCCCCACCAGCTGGCCCTTCCCCATACCATATGGAGGCATCAGCTTGCAGTTTTATTTTTTGCCTACCCTCCCTGCCTCCGTCCACCCCCCCCAGCCACCTTCCCAGCCTACCCACCCCTGGCTCTGTTGCTGCAGCATCCTCCCATCCTCCTTGCATGTTATAGAGACTTGTCCAAAGTCCGCCCCCCACACAGTTTCCCCTCGCCATATCTGGCCATCCTAGCAAAAAAGTTTGGACACCCCTGCCCTAGTATTTACTGATTAGAGAAAACTGCATTTTAAAAAATGAAAAAGCAAAACTGACTGACAAGAATGTGTGAACGTATAGATTCCATTGGCAGCTGAGACCTGACATGTGCGCTTATACAGAAGAGTCTGAAGAACCTAAAAGCTAGACAGTGTTTAACAGCTGGCAGAGTCTAACAGAGTTAAGAAAACAACAGTGTCATAAAAGTTTGTTAGAGATGGGCATGAATCTGTTCATTCTAGTTTGTAAAGTCAGCAACACAGGTGCTGCTGTTCCCTTTCCCCAACTCCTCACCCAATCATCAGGCCCAGCTTGCTTGTTTTTTCCATCTCCTCAGCTAATCTCCCATTCACGAGCAAGAGAGCACAGATATATTGGGCCCTCCCCTTTGTCTGAGTAGGAGATCAGCCAAGAGGGTGGAGCAGAGAAGCCTGAGCTACTGCTGGGACTGGAAGATCAGTTGAGGAGGTGCAGGAAGCTAGCACTCTGAGCCAAAAGAAGCGGGGGAGGGGAGCAGCACCTGTACAACCACCTTTACAAACTGGAACAAACTAGGATGAACCGGTCCATGCCAATCTGTAATTTGTATCTCAGTGGAAGGATGTAAAGAGGAGAAAATGAAGGGCATGGAAGAATGAAGAAAGACTGACTTATCTTTCTGACAACTTATACCAAGTATCTTGGAACAGCCTAAGACGTTTATCCATGGGTTTGGGGGAAGAAATTAGGCTGCAAGTTTTTATGTTACATAGGGATGCTTAGTGTTACTTAGGGATGCTTATGTTACTTAGGGATGTTTTCTTCCCTTTTTCCTAATCTCCAGAACAGAATGCTTGCTACTTTTTCAACAGAGGTATAATATAGTCGGATCGGACAGTCATCTACAACTGTATGTCACAGGGCATGGGCAAAATACAGTGGACTCTTGTATAACAGACAGCTTGTATAACAAAAATTTGTACAACATAAAAATTCCAGAGATAGGGGAGATTTGCTTAACATAATCGCCTATGGGGAAAATCCGTACAACATAAAATGGTCGCGAGTAGGGATTACTCTGTTTTCAATACATTCCTATGGGAAATTTGTATAAAGGAAAATTTGCTTAACATAATTTCATTTGGAACGAATTAATTCCTTTATACAAGGTACCACTGTATTTCTTTTCTAGCAAAACAAAAAACAAAACAAAAAAAAAACCCTTACTTCCGTCCTAGCCAACAGATCTGATGGTGAAGAATGTTCTTAATTGTAATCAGGAAACATTTAGAGGGCTTCACTTTGCTGGGTAAGGTGGCCTGAAGGGAAGGACTGCTCTTTTTCTGTCTTCAACTTGCACCCAGAAAAACTAAACCCCAAATAAGGACATTTACCTCAATGGATTAGAGCAGTGGTTCTCAACCTGGGGGTCCCCAGATGTTCCTGGACTGCAACTCCCAGAAGCCTCCACCACTTGCTGTGCTGGAAGGGGTTTCTGGGAGTTGCAGTCCAGGAACATCTGGGGACCCACAGGTTGAGAACCACTGGATTAGAGAATACACATTTGGTATGCACTTATTCATAACCTGTTCAGACTTACATCTATACAAGTAAGATCTGCAATAAAATTTCACATTATATTGTTTAACCCTCCCAGAGTGTCCTTGTAGCTAGATGGGCACTAAATAAATAAGCAAGCAAGCAAGTCTCTGAACTGATGTGGCCCATTGCAGATCCCAGACTGACAGAAGGCAAAGGAAAAACTGGGTGAAACCAAGACAAATAACCAGGTGACCTGTTATTCTGAGATCAGAAGTAAATGGGATTCTTTGTCTAAAAATACAAGAGCAAATTGAAAATACCTACAGTACATTTAGTTTACATTTTTAGAGGTGAATGATCCCACAAGCGATCTAAAGGGTGCCTCATTTAACTACTAATTAACAACTTATGGTGAGCCACCTAAGTATCAGTTCCACCCAAGTAAGTATACAGTACTTTTCTCAGGTTACCTACAGTAATGTTGGTGAATACCTGGCCTGTTAACAGATTGGGATTTTTTTTTCATTTCTGCAGGGATAGTCTGCCATTCACAGCTGGCTTCCTCTGGAATTGGTATTTGGTCACTGCTTCTGTATTTGACAGGGGTGACAGCAGATTATGTTTGTTAAGGTCGAATGTGTTGACATTTGCAACATAGTCAGAAGGAAAAAAAAACTCTCAGCAATGAGTGCTTATGCCTGTACATGATTAAACACACATCTCAAAACAGGCATTAATATGGTAATTCTTGGCCCTTTGGGCACTTGAAAAGAAAGGAAGATACAGATGAGCAAGAAGGAATGCACCCAAACAACTATTTTCCTGGGATGTGGGGAATAAAATGCATGGTAGAGAGCAGCAGCAGATTTTGGAATGCCTGTAGCAAGCTGAACAGCTGGTAATTGCCAAGATCTATCTACCTGTAGATCCTGTGTACAAATCAACATCTGTCTAGACTTTTCTTCCCAAAGAATGCAGGTCATCACAACCCCATGCACAAAACTGTATTGTATTTTACTGAAGACATAAGTAAGGACTGAGAGTCTAGCCTGACGATCAGGATGATTTTTTTAAAAACACCAAGAACTATTGCTATGTTAAATGGACCACTTTGTTAAAAATCCTCTTTATGAAATAATTCAAATTTTCAAATTATTTTGCAAAATGATCCAAAATATAGTGGAGCAGAACACATTAAATTCTGCCAGGTTCTACCTGCTGCTTGACATACTTTAGCAAGGTGGACTGCAATGTTTATTCAAATATGCTACACAACCTCTCCAAGATAGAGAGGGTAGCGCTTTCTACAAATGCTTAATAGAAAGCAGTTTGATTAAGGGGTGGGAGAGAAAACTTGTAAAGGTGTTAAAGAAACCTGTTTTTATTTTTATGGGCTAATCAAAAAGAAATGTCATAAATTATTGCAACACAGAGTGTTCTGTAAAAATTGCTAAAGAGTAAATCTCCTTTTATAAGGTGGATCCTTTGGCTTTGAATCTGACTATATCAGAGGTTGGCTTCACAGGAGCTTATCATACTCTGTAGCCCCCCTGCTGGAAAGGTTAGGATGATTAAAAAAAATAACACCACTGGCTCCACAATGTTTTGTTAGAGCATTCCGACCCATCCCTATTGGGAACCAAGTGTAAAGTTGGTGCCTGGTGTTTATTGGGAATTATGAGGATTGGTTTTCTTGCTGTTCAGTTGCCTAGATTGCTTCACTGTTGGGTTGCTGGTCAAGTGTTCTTCTTATGCATGAATGGTGATATGTAGAGGTGGGTGTGGTCTGGCCCCCCCACCCTATTTTGAAGCTGGAACAGGAATTTTTAAATTTCTATTTTTCTATTTTACAAAATACTTTTCCAATACTTCACTGCATCACTTAAGCGCTACACCACTTAACAAAACTAATTTAAAAAGGAAAACAGAAGAAAAGGAGAAACCTGGGGCTGAAACATGTGCACAGAACCCCAATATTATTTATTTAATATTAATGCCCACCTGCAAGCAATTGGAAGTCAGCTGTTTCCCAACAGGCTGACAATGATTGCAAGAGAAAAGGCAAGAGGTGGGGAATGAACAACCAAATAGACCAAAACGGACTGATCTAACCCCAACTTGGGGTTGTCTAGAATGCAAATACAAGGGCTGCAGGAGCAATTTCCATGTGAATGGAAGGAGCGATCTAACCAAAACCCAAAGAGACCCAGACTAGATTGATTGATTGCTTGATCGATCATTCATTCATTCATTCATTCATTCATTCGATTTCAATGCCTCCACCTCTAGCTACTAGGCTACTCTGGGCGGTGGTTGCTCTCACTGCCACGAATGTAGCCATACCCTCAGTTTCTACATCAATGTAAACACACTGACACGATTACAAGTACTGTCTTCATTACTCCTATCCTGTCTCGTCTGACCTGCCGCCTCATTCTGTAAGTATCAGTGGCACTTTCTATTTTATAGAAACTGACCAAAGTCAAAAGGAAAAGGGCAAAAGAAACAGATATGCCATTATGAGCACAGTGTTTCACTTTGAAGCAACCCTATATGGAAACTGTAAGTGATAAGATATGACAGCCCTTGCCCTTTTGGAATATTACAGCATGCCTGGAGTGATATCGCAGGGCTGAAACAGCAAGCATCCCTTGCCTTTTTAAAAAATACAATTCTTGCAAAACCTCACTTAGAAATAATAAATGAGGAAACCGTGCAGGACTGGTCAAGTGTCAGGATACGCTACTGACACAAACACCATATTTGTACGTCTTGTTTTTATCTCTAATTGATGTATTTTGTTTTATATTGATAGCAGCCTTTGTAGATTTTGGACCACGAAGATGCAAAATAAAATTAATAACTGACCAAACCAATGGGAAAAGCTTTGCCCATGTCTGATTTGCAAAAGCATTTTCCCAGGTTTATGTACAGCTGTTGCCTGGACCTTATCAATGCGTGGGTTTAAAGGCAATGGAAATTGCCCCTAACTTTGTCTTTTGAGCCCACTTCCAAGGCACCAGATCATCATTTGGAAAATCAAATACAGTAGAAGGTCCAGAAAAACAGTAATATGTTTTTAAAAGTCAGTACAGTCCTTATAACACACCCAAAACCCAGTCTAATTCAGAAGATGTGATTTGCTGTCACCCCTCTCCAGCTGGAATGACATGAGGAACAGCAGAGATAGGCAAGCTTTTGCTATCTCTGTGGGGGGTGGGGCTAAAAAGTTTTGTTTTATTTTGTTTTCTTTAAAGGGGGAACTGCCAATAAGCTCGTTTCCCCAGACCAGGCATTAAATTTAATCAGCAAATGTGACAGCACAGCAGTGAAATTCAGCACAAGAAAACCGGTGCTGGAACATCTATCACTACTCTTGTTCTAGTATGGAGAAACATGTATGGTTCTAGTATGGCCTTACTAACTAGAGTTCAGATCCTTTTGCTATAATAAAAAGGAGGTGTGACAATACCCATCACTATATATGGTTATATTAACAGCACTATTTGCATTCCCTTGGCCTACCACAGAATTGTTTCTGTGACTCTAATAGCAGATCAGAATGGGTTTTCTTACTAAAATGTACATTGTGCCCTCCCCGTATCTCCTTGATGTTTGCCGTCTTGGTTACTCATGCAAACCTCATCAATGTATTTCGAAATCTCTTGCCCCAGGTAGCTTCACTTTACAATTGCCTACCAGAACCATTTATGAATTTCAATTTTTTTTTGTTCAATAATTGTGATCTTTTTTTCAAATGTTTCAGGTTAAGAGTGTTGCCTCTTGTTTATTATACATGTCTCGCAACATGAATATTTATTTCATTACACAATATTACACAATAATATTACACAAATTATCAGTACTGAAGAATCAGCTGCCATAATACTCATGTGCTACCTTCCCTTCCTCCATATACCCCCCTCTCTCTCTGTATGTGTGTGTGTGTGCGTGTGTGTGTGTGCGCGCGCGCACGCGTGTGTGCTTTTGGCATCTTTCAAATATTCACTTTTTGGTGCTGAATGCTATTACAATAGTTTTGGATTCTTCCAGGTGATGATGGCTGCACCTGCCATTAAGATACTGCCTTGGAAATGTTTCTTCACTTTTGACAGAAACCTTCGCCCAGGGTGGAGAAAATACAAATGGCCACACACTTGAAGATCTTTCCTGCTGTTCAATATCAACTGTTTTTAGTTTCTCTCAACAGATCTTATTATCTGCGCACTCTTTTCAAACTGAGAGTAATGATTCCCCATACACGTTGCAGAAAAGAAGGGATGAACACACCAGACGTGAGAACACATGCATGGCAACCAAAATGTAGGCTCCTGCCAGGCTTGTCCCGGATTGGGGCCGCTTTGTCGCCCCGGGATCCGTCATTTCGGCATGAAAGAGGGAGGCCACGTGACTCCCAGGGTGTGCGGGGATCAAAGCCCTTAAAAGGGCAGCCTGCACACCAACCCTCCTCTTTCGCGCTGAGCAGCACCCCACCCTCCCTCCCTTAGAGGTTGTGAGAATGAGATAATCTGGTCACTTCGGGGCCAAATGGGAATTTTTGACTGGTACCAATATTGGATGCTTGGTACCAGTGTGTTTTCGCCCATTTCACTCTCACTGACAGTTAGGCAGGGCCACTTGAGTGTCCTGGCTGGTAGTGCAACTAAAAAGGGGCCAGGACTGTGACATCAGAACTGTAAATGCACCTTGAACAGGGCTCAGGGCAGCTGTACAATAGATAACTAACAAGAGTAACTGATAGGTAAAACAACCCAGTAAAAAAAGTAAATTAAACATCATAAAGTCAAGGAGCTCATACAGCTGCCTCAAGTAATATCCTGATCTAGTTTTGGCTGGGAGGGCTGCTTTCATTGAACAGCACCCCCGTACTGGGTCCCGTCATGGTGTCACAATAAAATAACATCTGAGAGCTAAAATATAAGTTGCACTACGGCAGGCCCATCCTTTTGGCTACAACTATTTAGTGACAGTTACAGCAGTTAATAAAGTTATCCAGAAAGTTATTAATAAAGTTGTGGCCCGATTTAAAACCCAATCTTTCTGTGCGGACTCATTATTTCAGGACTGGGGGGACAAAGATCAGCAAGCTCCTGCTTTCCACTCTCTCTTCTCAGTGGTAGAAAGTGTCACTGCATCATCTTTTTATTGGAACATGTTTGAATTCGCAGCCAACAAGATAAGCAGTCAAACAGCACTTATCATTTCCAAGGGAAGTCAACTTGCATCTATTAGTGTATAGCCTGCAAGTCCTTTTTGAGAAGAAGAGGCAACAGCTCAAAAGAACCAGATAAGGACAGTGGATATCCAAAAGGAGACCCATGGGCCAGCCTAGTTTTGTCTGCCATGTATTCAATGATGCCAACTCAGCACAGTCTTCTTCTACTGACGGCAGTGTCTAACAGTGGAAGTTCACCGGACTGAAAGGGATTCTTCTCTACTGTATGACTGCATAGTGCATGTTTAGTGGAAAAAGCCATTCCAAATCAGCCACTCTGTCCAGTAGCTTTGTGACATTTCCTGGTGTGAATGCTTATTTTTTTTTCTGAGTCTCACCATGCAAAGCCTCTCTTTGCATCAGCAAGATCTCCCCACTTATATCATAAGATGCCAGCCTCTTTATTTCTTTCTGTTTGTTTTCCATCCATTGTTCTATGCATGAAACTTCTGAATTCCATCCTGTATAGCTTAATGTCCTTTCTGGCCAATCCAGTGCAAGAATTTTATATAGATAGATAGATAGAAAGATATAAATAAATATAGATATATAGATATAGATATTGTCCTTTGCATGTGAATAATGTGCAGGAAAGATGTCCTTCTGTGTAGGATCTGTACCAGTTCTTCACAATTCAGTTTCTTGCAAAAAGAAAAATAACAATGAAATGTCTTAGGTATCTCATAAGATTTCCTTTAAGATTTCTGATAATCATGAAATCATGTGCAGAGAAATCTTACTATGAAAATGAAGGGAAAATAGTGATTCTCTCCCCGCCCATCCCCCACAGGGAAAGGCTTTAAGGGTTGCATTCCTGCTGCCTGCCTTGCTAGCAATGGCATAACGCCACTCAGTACATGTACTTTTTGGCTTTCTCCCCAGACCTCTTCCCTTGCTTCTGGTTTTTAATGTGCTGACATCACACAATCTTACAACCTTCTTTAAACAAATACTTCATAGTGAGCCCATCAGCCCTGATGCAAGATGGAAATGACTAGGGATAGATAGAATAATAGAACAATGGTGTGTAAATGGGCTTATAAGGCCATTAAGTCTAACCCTCCTGCTCAATGAAGGAATCCAAATCATAGTAGATCAAACAGATGGTTGTCTAATTTTCTCTTGAATGCCTCCAGTGTTCAAGAATCTGAAAGCGTTTTCCAATCCCACAAGTGAAATGTCTTCTTTTTTGCTCCTATGACTCTTTTCCATTTTGCTTCCAACACTATTTATTATAGGCAAAGGATCATCTATCTCTTCACCTACCATCCATTTCTCAATACGTTCCGAAATGATGATGCTATTTCTGGGTTTCGTTCTATATTGTTATTGCCTGTAAGATGCTGTTTGGCTTTGTCCGTGTCTTGCTGGGTAATTAAAAAATTATCAGGAAAAAATGACAGTTCTGGATCTCTTTCACTGCTGCTGTAGAAAAGTCAGGGTTTAAAAGGAATTGAATGAGGACTGCTAGGTGCAATCTGGAAAGCAGCATGAGAACAGTCCAAAAATTGAGTCACAAAGCATGCTCTTGCCCTGGAGAGCAGAGACTCACACTCTTAACTGTTGCTTGCTTCATTGTACATAGTGAGAAAAGCAATAGACTGGGTCACCCAGCTGATCTAACCATTCCTGAACCATGAACCAACAGAAAGTATTTCAGAAGTTGGCAGGTGGCTTGTGGAATGGAAGAGAAAACCTGAGAAAAAGAACAGCAGCGAGAACACTAAGTAAGGAACCACACCACTGTTCTCATGCTAGCCCAGGCATTTATGTTGGAAAACAAGAACCAAATCTGGATTAGCTCCTAGCCACCCTGCGGCCACGGCGATTCACATTTTGGGCTGTACAAAAAGCATGACACAAAATGAAATAAAAGAAGAAAAAAGTTAGGGCACAGTCACAGGCTCACAGGCAACAGTTTATCCAGTCTTTAAAAGAAGTTTGTGAACGCTTCTTGAGTATCACTTGTCAATTTGCACTTTACGCATGCCTCGGTTTACGAAAAATTCAGATAACGAGAGGAAAACATTGGAATTGGGGATGCCCCACTTTAAGATTTTTTTTCAGTGGTGCTCCACTTTACAAAACCATTGCTTTACATACTTTTCACTTCATTTCCTTTTGCCACCCCCATGCATGCTGTGCGTAGTGTTTCCAGACCCGGGGCATCCATTTGCAATTATTTCCTTTCGTGAACAGCATGCACAGGGGCGGCACTTTGTATTGCTCAGCTTTTTGACAGCCACGTTGGGGCAGGCGCCTGAAAGCCCAACGCAGCCAAACGGGAAAGCCAAAAAGGCTTCCCCTGCTTTGCAGTGTTGCACTTTCAGGCACCTGCCCCAATGTGGCTGTCAAAAAGCTGAACCCAGCAAAGCAGGGAAGCCTTTTTGCCATTTTGCTGGATTCAGCTTTTGGACACTCACTGTGTTTTCCCCGCTGGGTGCCCAGTGGGAGAAATGAACTGTTGGATCAGGTGCCCAAAAGCTGAACCCAGCAATGTGGGGAAGCTTTCAGGCGCCTGATCCGAGTTTGGCTTTTTGACATTCAACAAGGTGAATGTCAAAAAGCCAAACTATTTTTATTTAATTTAGTTATTTTAGAATAGTTTTCCCCTGCCTTTCTTCTTGGAAACGGACCCAAGGCGACTGACAGTAATGAGGGATAATATACAGTCCAGTACAATTAAGACATGTTTGGGTATTGAGAACAGGGAATTGAGGAACATCTTACAGCATTAAAAGGCAACATTACATTAAAGCTACAAGAGAACGTGAGCAGTTAAAAGGAGAGTAAAATTCCATGTAAAAGTTATGAGTGATGGAAAATAACATTGAAAACAGGCTCAATGCAATCACACAAGGTTACAAGAGGTTATAAACACAAAGTTTATGTGATCATATAAATTCATATAAAAGACACATAATAGGTAGCCCATCATTCAGGGAAAGCTTGCCTGAAGAGAAAGGTCTTTGCCTGTTTCCGGAAAGGCAGCAGAGATGGGGCAGTCCTGACCTCCAGTGGGAGGGAGTTCCAGAGTCTGGGTGCAGCAGCCGAGAAGGCCCTTTCATGTGTTCCCATGACCAATAGCTGTGAGGGAGGCAGGACAGAAAGGCCTCTCCTGATGACCTTAGCACCCGAGCCGGTTCATACTGTGAGATTCAATCTTTGAGGTAGCTAGGTCCCAGATCATATAGTGCTTTGTAGGTTCAGGTCAGTACTTTGAATAGCGCCCAATAGCCAATTGGTAGCCAGTGGAGCTGCTTTAGTAGAGCTGTAATGTGATCTCTGTACCCCACCCAGGCAGCAATCTGGCTGCTGCATTTTGGACCAGTTGAAGTTTCCTGAGACTTTTCATTGGTAGTCCCACATAGAGGGCATTACAGTAGTCCAGCTGGGACGTCACTAGGGCATGTGTCACCGTGGCCAGAGCTGGTTTCTCAAGAAGCAGGCATAACTTGCATTCTATCCTTAATTGTGCAAATGCACTCCTGGTGACAGCTGTGACCTGGGCATCCAGGCTCAAGGATGAGTCCAAGAGCACCCCCAAGCTGTGCACCTCTTTTTTCAATTGGAGGGTGATCCCATCCAGTACAGGTTGCATCCCTATCCCTTGTTCTGCCTTTCAACTGACCAGGAGCACCTCTGTCTTGTCTGTGTTTAGTGTCATTTTGCTCATCCTCATCTAGTTCATTACTGCAGCTAAATACTCATGTAAAATTCTGTATTGTTGGGGGGCAGGGTTCCTGCTGTGCATGCCTCTTTGATATTCACTCTCTGTCCAGTATTTATGCCTTCAAAGCACACTTTATAAAGAGTTTGAGACAGAGAAAAAGACTTTTTCTGACTTTTTCTTATGACCGCCAGAACGGATTAATTGGTTTTTCAATGCACCTTTTGCCACCACCATGCATGCTGTGCATAGTGTTTCCAGAACTGGGGCATCCATTTCTAATTATTTCCTTTTATGAACAGCATGCAGGAGCCTTGTGGCACAGTGGTTAAATGCCTGTACTCCAGGTAAAACTGCGCTCACAGGCTGGGGTTCAATCCCAGATAGTAGGTTCATGGTTGACTCAGCCTTCCATCCTTTCGAGGTCGGTAAAATGAGTACCCAGCTTTCTGGGGTGGGCAATGTGTAGCCTGCATATTGTAATTTAAAAACCGCGCAGAGACTAGTTGAAGTAGTATGAGGCGGTATATAAGCAGACCACTTTGCTTTGCTTTGCATTCCTATAAGAGACCACACTTTGTTTTATGAAAATTTCGTAATATGAAGCGTCCGGGAGAACAGATTAATTTTGTAAAGCAGGGTAGCACTGTAGCTTCCAGAATGTAAACAAAATGGGGAGATTGCAAGAAGGTGGCACTGTAGCTTTAAAAAATAAAACCTAGTCACATCAGTTACAACAGAATAGTAGCAAGTGTAGGTGTGTGGTAAGGATAGCATCCCACTGTCACCAAAAGCATTTACAAAGTCAGGTGGAGGCACAGTAGTTGGAGTGAAACAAATATAAACATCTGTCATCTTCAGCGCCTTTTGGCTTAATGGTGGCAAAAAGATTTAAATAAAGGGAATGAAACCCAGTAGCCAGTTAAATTGTCAGACTCATCCGGAATGAGGGCAGTCATTCCTGTAAGTCCGGTCCGGTTTTGAGTGAAACTCCCAACTCCAAGCTAGGCAAAAGTATTAACATCTTACTCCATCAACACTCACCATCGCTTCACAATGTACCAAGGTGTTTATTTTAAATATCATTATCTGTGATGGGTGCATAAGTGCCCAAAAAACTCACAACAACTATCAGATCCTGGCCGTGAAAGCTTTTGAAAATACATTTTTCCCCCCAGGCTGTTTGGCTGTGTTCTGGAACTTTTTCTTCCTGACTTTTCACCAGACTCTGTGACTGGCATCTTCAGAGGGCAAGGAGCTCAGGAAACTAGGAGTTTCTCTCTGCACTCAAACTTCTTGTTCCCTGAGCTCCTTGCCCTCTGAAGATGCCAGCCAGAGAGTCTGGTGAAAAGTCAGGAAGAAAAACTCTCAGAACACAGCCAAACAGCCCAACGAACTCACAATAACTATCAGATTCCCACTGTGAAAGTCTTTGAGAATACAAATTTTTAAAGTAGTTTTGTAATGAAATGAAATGCTATGCTCCCTTGAGTCCTAGAAGAACCAAAATAGCAGGGGAGCTTCTTTGGACTCTTCCATGTAAGCCCCCGAAATTTGGAGAGGTTTGTGGTTCAGGTGGATTTGTTATTAAACTCTAAAAGGGGTCCCCCTAGGAAAAAAACATTCTAATTGAGTCAGAAGTTCGAAACGAAGCCAATAATAGCCCCCCCAAAGGCGAGTGATTAGCATAATCATTTCATCCCTAGAGGGAAAAATTGTGTTTCGTTTTGTTTCATAACAAAACGCGTTCCACCATTTTGTTTTGTAATGAAAGGATTTGTTACATAAACACCATTTCATTTTTCATTTTGTGTCCATCTCTAATCTTAATGCTCTCAGGACCTTTACATGTTTTCTGTAATTTACTGCTACTGTTTGCCTATCACTACAGCCATCATAAGGCAAGGAGTCCACACACCATGGCAAAGGAAGATTAAATTCATTTATGTCCTCAAAAGATACATACTCAAAACTGTAGTGTGGTAATGGATAAGAAATATGAGTCTTATGAAGTCCATATCACATGACATATGTTCAGCCATTCAATTCTTATGTCCCCCCTTTACCTTTTTAAAATCTTTCAAAATGTAAATTATTAAGCATTTGTTTTGCTTTGTTATACAGGGAATGGATCAAGTGGATAGAGGGAAGCTCTTTTCCCTCTCACACAATACCAGGACCAGGACTCATCCACTCAAAATTGAGGGTTGGGAGAGTGAGAATAAAAGAAAATATTTCTTTGCCAGGCGTGCTGTTAGTCTGTGGAACTTCTTGCCATAGAAGGTGGTGGTAGGATCTTGCCTAGATGCCGTTAAAAGGGGACTGGACAGATTTCTGGAGGAAATATCCATGGCAGGTTAGAAGCCATGATGGGGATACATGTTATATCCAGGCTTAAAAGGAGGATGCCTCAAAGTGTCAGATGCAGGAGAGTGGTATCAGGAGACAGGTATCTAGTTGTCCCAGGTGCTTGGTGTGTCCACTGTGAAATACATAAAACTGGACTAGATGGGACCTTTGCCTGATCCAGCAGGGCTCTTCTTATGCTCTTATATTTGTTTTGTGTTTTGAGTTTGATAAAAGAATGTTATCAGAACACTGAGGAGATACAAGAGCTGGTAGGGAAAGAGGCTTGTTTGAATGTCATTTGCATCAGTATGTTCAAATCTAGTAATTCTCAAATATCTATAAATGTACCATGGAACATTTGCTGTGGCATTTCATTTTACTCAGTTTCACAGAAAATCATCTGCAGAACATATTGTTCTAATGTCTCCTCCTTGCCTCGTATTACGTGTTTTGGGATACACAAAGATGAACCTGACTTCGACAAACAAAATGATGTGAGTAGCTCAGTTTTGCAGAACATGCCCCCACTATGTTCAATTCCCCATATTGCACAGTATTTCAGCCTTGCTTTTTATTTTATTTTTAAACCATCCCAATGAAAAAGACCTTTGAATTTTTTTCAACTATTTACTGCAGTAAATGTTTTAAAACTTTATTTTTAAATCTCTTTTGTATATGGAGGGGGTCTGCATTGTGTGTGTGTGTGTGTGTGTGTGTGTGTGTGTGTGTGTGTGTGTGT
>JAHTLZ010000015.1:47412793-47426586 GCA_023846285.1 Phrynocephalus versicolor | reverse complement strand
AAGAAAGAAAGAAAGAAAGAAAGAAAGAAAGAAAGAAAGAAAGAAAGCCTATAATAGAAAGAGGATTATGTGGTCTACTCTTTTCTCTCTGTCTCTCTGAAACACAGCCATAAAATCTATGCTCACAACCCTTGAATCTGGAAGGCCAGCTGGTTGCCAGGAGAAAAAAAAAACTGCCGGCTGGCCAGCCCAGCCCCAACAGTGCAAAACAAAATTTAAAAAAAATAATGAAACAAAATGAAATATGAAACTTTTTTAAAAATCTTACAGTAAATTTCCATTTACTTATCAAAAAAGAACCAGACCTCTTTGGTTCTATTGCAAAACAAATGCTTAGCTCTGAATGTGGTAGGGTTCATAGGTGATGTGGAATACATTTTCATGATGCCGTGATAATTACTACAGGAAAGCCTCTGTTTTACATGAGGCCATTAATGATCTTGAGTGCTCCATTTTTGAGTGAGGCATGAAGACAGGGAAGGGGGGAAACAAAATGAATCAAATACATTTTAAGGCTAGATAAATTATGGCATTATGAGTGAATGATTGCTTTGGAGACCACACTAGAAGACTCTGAATGTCTGTAAGTAAATCTATCCCAGTGATGGCAAACCTTCGGCACTCCAGATGTTTTGGACCACAACTCCCAGAATTCCAAGCCTGTATTTCCAATGGCAAAAGACTGTGGGAGTTGTGGTCCAAAACAACTGGAGGTCCAAAGTTTGGACATGTCTGACCTAGGCAGTTGACATGAGTGTGCCTTCTCCCTTTATGCAGAACCTGGACAGCTCCCTGGTACATGTCTGAGCTGCAGGCAATGAAGCGGGAGGGGAGACGGCTGGAGCGCAGGTGGAGAAAATACTGCTGTGAGTCTGACCGAAAATGGCTTAGAGCTCATTATCAAGCCTATGCTGTGGCAATGTGATTGGCGAAATGGCAATATTTCACCAACTGTATTGCTTCCTCAGAGTGTTACCTAGTGGAGCTGGTTTGGGTGGTCTGGGATCTTCTTCAACTGGGGGATATGGTGGAGATTCTGAACCACTCGCCAGCTCATTGTGATGAGTTTGCTGTTCACTTTGAGGGGAAAGTCACTCAGATTCACAGTGAATTGGACTCCACCAGTGGTGCAGAATCAAAGGGTGTGCCCAGTATGCTGTGCTTAGGTCCATTTTTATTGGATGAGTTTCAGTTGTTGATACCCAAGTATGTAGACAGCCTGCTTGGATCTGTCCATTCTACCACCAGGCTGCTTGACCCTTGCCCTTCTTGGCTAACTGAAAGGTCTGCCAGGGGGGTTCGCACCTGGGTCCAGGAGGCTGTGAATGCCTCTTTAAGAGAGGGAGTGGTCCCTACTGCCTTGAAAGAGGCAATAATTAGACCACTCCTTTTTTAAAAAAACTAACCTGGACCCAGGGCTGGTGGTTAACTACCATCCAGCAGCAAATCTCCATTATTTGGGCAAAGTGTTGGAGTGGGTGGTAGCTGGACAACTCCAGGCACTGCTGGATGAAACTGATTTTCTGGATCCATTTCAATTGGGTTTCAGGCTGGGTTTTGGTATGGAGACTGCCTTGGTCACCCTTTATGATGACCTTTGCTGGGAGAGAGACAAGGGGAGTGCAACCCTGTTGAAACTCCTGGACCTCTTGGCAGCTTCTGACACCATTAGCCATTATGTCCTTCTGGACAGGCTAGCCAGTTGGGTGTCAGAGGCACTGTTTTTCAGTGATTCTGCTCATTCCTGGCTGACTGTGTCCAGAAGATGATGCTGGGGGACAGTTGCTTGGCCCTATTGCATTTATGTCATGGGGTTCCGCAGGGCTTGATACTGTCCCCATGCTAAAAATTTCCTATGAGATGCCTCAAGATATGAAATATTAGAAGAAGGCTTCCATTCCCAGAGTGCACTGCGCCCCATTTGATTTCAGATTACAAAAATGTCTAGATACAAAGCGTCACAAGGAACAGGTTAACTTCATAATTCTAGGCACCACTGTATATTCCATAAAATGCAAATAACCCCAATTTAGAGGGATATGAAGTAAGATTTGACCCTAGATAAGTAGTTATAAAGTTGTATTCTAAGAAACATGTATTAAAATTCCCTAGCATGTAAGGTATTTGTTAACTGAACTAATTACTAATATTTCTGGACTCTTGTTGCATATGGAAAGAGTTCAATGTTTAGCAGCCACTTTGGTCAAGCAATTGAGATATAATTATGGATGGAACACATAAATGCTTCCAGGTTTGTTTTGTCCATACATATGCAATTCTGATATGTGCTATAGACGAGACTGGTTACTACAAGAAGCATCATTAGAACTGGACACCATTAACACTGGACACCATTAAAACTGGTTAAGAATTTTCCAGTAACGTATTTCATCCAGAACAGAACCTACATTGAAATTATAATCAATTCCATTTTGTATAGCTTGTATTTTTTTTATTTTAATAAGGCCTTTACAGTCAAAAAATAAGTTCAGAGAGAAATGAAAAGGAGAAATATTACAAACCATTGTCACCTCTCTCTTCGGATCCAATATCTGCCAAGATTTTCAACATGCACAGATCACAGATAGCTTTTAGTGCATCATCTTCAGTTGATAAGAGTTTACAACCTTTCAGGTTTCCACAAAATACTTCTTCAAGCAGAGCCAAGATTCTCACAGATAACACTTGCAGGAGTATCAAAATGCTGAAGGGAGGACATGCCTTTATTAAATTCAAGGTCCTCTCAAATGCTGTCCAATTACAGGGGAAGCATACACTGTACTGCACATCAGATATTCAACTATGAAAGAAAATGACAACGATGCAGTACTGGTCATCCAGAAACCAGGTGCTAGCCATGGTGCTCCATTCTTTTGAACTCCTATTGAAAAAGACAATTAGCATAACCAAAAGTATGATAGGGACTGGGGCTCAACATTTAATTTAAAAAAATGAAACTTCCTTTGGATCCTCCCTCAAACACAATGGTTCCAGTATGCGTGTTAGCAAACTCTCCAGCTTCTGAATGACCTCAGTGAAAGGCTGGTCACTTCCAAAGTGGCTACAGAAATAAGCTGGGCTACTGATGCATCCATTCCTACGGTAGGAAAAGTCAGAAACTGTAGAATGAAAATGACTGGAATACAAATTACAGAAACTTCAAGAGGAAGCTGACCAGAGCCCCTATCAGCATGAATTCTGAATGCAAATGATTTATTTCAGTCTTGATTTAAGCCCTGAATTTGGAATGGAAACTGACTTGGTCTCCTTGGTGAATGGCCTGCAGGGGGATTCTGGCTGTTGATTCTCCTTGCACACTCAGTGGCTCTCTGGATCATCTACCACTATTGTACGGGATGTAAATGTTTGAAGGGATTTCTGTTGCCATGCTTCAGTAGCTGCATTTTTACTGAAAATGCCAGACCCGGAAGGTGAAGCTTGGAGAAGGTGAAGCTTGGAGACACTATATTTCCTTTGGCTTGTTGGGCATAACAAGCTTTCATTTTTCCACCTATGTCTTTTAAGATTTGCATTCAGTGGTTGGAAAACACCGCATAGTCATTTCGAGTGACATGTAACAATATACATAAGAAACGTTGTTACATGTCATCAAGTCAGAATCAACTTGTAGCAAACCTAAGAGGGCTTTCAAGGTAAGTAAGATATTTAAGTAATGGTTTTACCAATACCACTCCCACCACTGAGTATTCATGGTTGAGCAGGGATTTGAATCCAGGCCTCCTGAGTCCTAGACCATCACTCTACCCACTATACCATAACTAGATATCTCCATAAAGAAGACATACAGCTCTTTTTCCCAACATCCAAGCCCATGGAAACAGTAGAAGTGACAAACTTAAGAGTGGAATCAGTTAATCATTGAATAGGGATCAAAAATAATGAAACTCAGTTAAGATACTATGAGTCATAAACAATGGTGATCTAGATGAGATTATGGAATCAGATGAGGTTACACTGTCCTTATAGGGATTGAGTACATACATTTGGAGTAATCTTTGATTCTGAAACATCTGAAGACATGGCTATATAGAAAGGCCTTCCCTGGTTATGAGTTTCTCTGCTATGATTCACTGTTGTTCATCTTGTCTTGTTCTGTCTTTAGTCTATCTTTTCCCTCTGTTTTGACTTTATGGCTTTGATTTGGTTATGCTTATCATGTCTTATTATGTCGTGCTGTTGATTTACTGCATAGTGTCTATGTTTATGTTTTGTATTTAATTTCTGTAAACCCCACAGTGGCCTTGTTGCTAGATGGCACAGTATATAAATCTCATAAATAAATAATAATAAATATAGATTATATTTGGTCAAAATGACAACTTAGAAACTTAGCTTTAGTTATCCCTTACTTCCAGAATGGATGGCTGTAATGCATTTTGTACTATAGCTGCCTTTGACGATAATCTGATACCTTGAGTTAGTCCAAACTCTGATAGATCTTCATCTGATGCTCACAACTGAGATGATAACACTGCTTTTATGTCAGCTCCATTGGGTTTCGATTTTGTCCAGATCGATTCAAAGTGATAATTCAATTCTTCACAAGTAATGGAGGGGAAATTGCATTTTGGCTGTGCATTTCAGCAGATTCTGTGATATAGTTTTCTGCTATAAACAGTAGCACACATCTAAAGAAAACTTGTATGTAAAACACATATATTAGTGAAAGTTCCATATGAAAAATCAATTTCCAGATTTAGGAGAAATTGCATATGAAAAGAAAAGGACATTTCTCTTTTCACGTAACAAACTGGTGAAGAGAACTAGACAGAATGAATTTATAACCGAATACATATGAAAATGACAGAGTCTGGAAAATAAACCTCTTCATTCATCAACAGCCTTCTAAGCTTTAAACAGCATAGGACCATGTGCCTGAAAAGCAACTCATAGGCAACATCGTAACATCATATCATGTATTCATATTGTTTTCTAGGAAAGACTGCACAGGCAAGATGCTCTGGGAAACTTAGTGTATGGGAAACATGATATTAGCAGAAGTAAGCTAGATACCTTTATTGTAGTTCATGTACCCTGTGGCTGCTTTCCTAATTGAATCAAACAGTAGTTGCTCTTTAGCATTATTCAAAGCTTGGGAACTCTGGATAGGCACAAATGTTTTCCCAACTATGGCCCAGTCCTGAATATTTCTTGTCCCTAGACATGCCAGCAGGTTTTAGGCACACCCAACCACCTCTTGTGGTATTCTTTCTTCCAAATATGTTTATGTAGATTTCTCCTAGAAGCATAGCTGTGTCAATGCTTTCCTAGTTCACAGTAATTCAGTCAATTAAGTAGGAACCTCCTAGAGCTTTCCTTTCAATCCCTCCTTTCAAAACCTCCAATTGGTTTTCCTTTCAATCCCTCAAAGTTATTGATATTTTTGGACAACTCCAACTCATGCCGACAAAATCACTGCCTTTTCGACTGAACCCTATCACTGTAGGTCCACACATCCAAAGCTATTCTTAACTGGTAGAGATAGCATTGCCAGGCAGTCACAAAATTGGGATCACATGGCCCTGAGTCCATTCCCTAGGATCATTCCTAGCACTAACTCTTTGCCTAGCCTATTTGGCCAGAACCAGACCTTTCTCTTGCTTCCCTGGCTTGAACAGTGGCACTATGTTGTTTACTCAGGTAGACCTGTTAACTTATAAACCCAGATACAGTTTCAATCCTTATGAGTCATCCATTGAACAACCGAGAGAACTTTCATTTTGTGGAGCAGTTCAATAACGCCATGAGCAAAATCCCTCTAAGGACTGAACCTCCCATTGTAGATATGCATGACTTTTTGGGAGCCTGGGAAACCCCTTGCACTTTTTAATGAGTTGTTGACTCTAAGCCAGGCATGTCCAAAGTCCAATCCGGGGGCCAAATGTGGCCCATTTTGCGTGGCCTGCAGCCTCTTCTCCCAACCGACTCAGCCTGTCATGCATCCCTGCCAGCTGGCCCCTCCCCATACCAGATGGAGGCGTCAGCTTGCAGTTTTACAGATTGCCTACCCTCCCTGCCTCTGTCCATCACCCCAGCCACTCGGACAGCCTAACACCCCCCCCCAGCCCCATTGCTGCAGTGCCCTCCCTGCATGTCCTAGAGGCTTGATCAAAGTCCGGCCCGAGAGCCAAATGTGGCTAAATATTCAGCCCCCACACATTTTCACCTCACCAAATCTGGCCCTCCTTGCAAAAAGTTTGGACACCCCTGCTCTAATCCCAAAGAATTGTCTGTTCAAGAGATAAGGATTATTAGGACTCAAGCAGAAACACACTAAATTAGCTCCCTTTCTTTGTCTCCTTCCCTGAGTTTCCTTACTTCTTTCTATGAAGGTTACATTAAGCTTTCAACTTCTCATTCTGTTTTTTGCCATCACACTGGTTTTTATTGTACAGTCCCTAGGAGGCAGAATGCCTGGGACTGAAGCACAGCCATTATTACCCACAAGGAACCTAAGTAGTTGTCCAAACCCAGAGCGGAAGGGCCTCTGTTTCTCAGTAATGCCTGTAAAACTCAACAATTCTCAGCTGGCTATTTCAATAATACCTGGCTTAAAGGGGGTTCTCAAGGCCCAGGCATTGCTGGAAGGTGACCAAAATCATCATCACCACCACCACTCATTCTATACTCCAAGTCACTGTCTTTGGCCCCAGAGTTCCAAGAAGTGTTGGAAATACAAGTACTTTGCTTATTTGTAGACCACTTGATGCATCAAATTGCTTAAGTAGCTAGAGTGATTGTGAATCCCTAACTAAACACCTACATACTAAATAGTAGCCAGTGGCTGCTGCAAGTTACCAGATAACTGCATCTAGTCAGACAGCAGGATGCTTTACATTCTCATTGCAATGAAACAAGGTAAGCATAATGCCTCTTATTCTATTTCCCCACCCATCTCCTAACATTAGCCTAGCACCGTACTTATATATTCTGCTAATGGAGACAACTCACTTCAAAACTTCAGGAAATATCCATGGCACAAAGCCTTCAAAGCTGTGTCTCCCCACTTCTCTTGCACATTCTCCACTGTATACTGTGCAAGCCCCCAAGTCCCTGCTCTGGGATGGATAATGTTTATTATTATTAGGAACAGCCTGCCTGTCAGTTTATACAGGGTTGATCTACTACTCCAACCTTTATTTTTGCAGTTTATATTTACAATGAAGTAACATAGGCTTTTGCGGCAGGAATCTGATAGCTGTTGTGATTTTTTTCAGGCTGTTCAGCCGTGTTCTGGAATTCTTTCTTCTTGACGTTTTGCCAGACTCTGTGGCCGTCATCTTCAGAGGACAAGGAGCTCAGGGAACTACTAGGACTTCTCTCTTAGCCCCATGGCACAGTGGTTAAATGCCTGTACTGCAGGTAAAACTGTGCTCAGACCTGGGGTTCAATCCCCGGTAGCAGGCTCATGGTTGACTCAGCCTTCCATCCTTCCGAGGTCGGTAAAATTAGCACCCAGCTTGCTGGGGTGGGGGGCAATGTGTAGCCTGCATTACTGTAATTAAAAACTGTAAAGCGCCCATGGACTACTTTAAGTGGTATGGGGTGGTATATAAGCAGAAGAAGAGTGCTGAAGACTTTCCATCACTGCTATATACTGTTCTGGATACTTTTGAAAACAAGTAAGATTCATATTATAATCTCTATTTTTCTAATGAACACATGACCAGGAACTAATATTTCAGGCCAACTTTAGATTTACATTTTTAAAATGTAAATACCTATGAAATATTTGTTCACTCCAAAGGGCTGAGACTAAAGAAGAGCAGGGCTGTGAGTAAGAAGTTTGAATCAGAAAGAATAAGAGAACTGAAAAGAATGGGGTTGCTATAGCCACTTGGAACACTAAGGCACTTGCCAACTTGGTTTAGCAATAAAAAATTGGAAGGACCGAAGGCTGAGTCAACCATGAGAGTTTTAGCTGTAGTACGGGTATTTAACTACTGTGTCACAAGGCTCTTCTGTAATTCTTATACGTTTGCATTGGAGAGTTGAATCCACATGTGAACTCATGAATTGCAAACAATGTCACTGCTGCACCCAGACGCTGAAACTCCCTCCCACTAGAGGCCAGGACTGCCCCACCTCTGATGTCTTTCTGGAAACAGGCAAAGACCTTTCTCTTCAGGCAAGCTTTCCTTGAATGATAGACTACCTATTACAGTATATGCCTTTTATATGAATCTACCATACATGACCAAACACACTTAGTGTTTATAATACTTATAACATTGTGTTATTGCATTGACACTATATTTTCAATGTTAATTTCCATCACTCATAACTTTTACATGGAATTTTTACTCTCTCTTTAACTGCTCACATTCTCTTGTAGCTTTAATGTAATATTGTCTTTTAATTCTGTAAGATATTCCCCAATTCCCCGTTCTCAGTACTTGAATGTTTCTTAATTGTACTGGACTGTATATTGTCCCTTATCACTGTAAGCCAACTTGGGTTCTTTTCCAAGGAGAAAGGCGGGGTAAAAATACTCTAAATAAATAAATAAATATTTTATTTTAGGATTTTGAAGATTCCACATGTGGAGATGAGTTTTCTATATAATAGATACCCAACCCAATTGAGAAAGATGTCTTAGATTTTTGTCTACATTTGATTTCGAAGGGACACTTGAAATCTGAAATTCTGCAAGCTACTTCTACATTGTTGCTGCTGCCTAGGACTTGATTACACAAATTGTAGCATTTTGTATAGTAGTAGTTGCTCTCTGAACAAGAAAAAATTATTTGGTGAAATTTGTTTGCCAGGTTCATGAATAGATATCTAAGTAAGTATACACCCCCTTAAAAATAAAAGTGTTATGATTACATATCTCTGTTAAAATCATGAGGCCTTGTCATATTCAACAAAAAACAGAACATTGCACACTTCAGAGCCTAACGCTACTGCATCTTTTTGAAGAAGAAGAAGAAAAAGAGGAGGAGGAGGAGGAATTCTCATGGGAATAAATTTCTAATATTGAGTTAGAAAGTAAACAATCAAATCAAACTTTATGGTTATAGTTAACAACAGTGATGGAGACCCTTTGGCACTCCCACAGTCCTTTGTCATTGGCAGTACAGGCTTGGAATTCTGGGAGTTGTGGTCCAACACATATGGAGTGCCAAAGGTTTGCCACCACTAGTTAGCAATCTAAACAAAGATTCTCTGCTGCATAAAAAAAAAAACTGCTCAGCCTTAATTTTTATTTCAAATCCAAGCATAAAAAGCTGCCTTGCACAAGAAGGTGTAGGTGTGCTTGGTTTATGAGATTACCTATAATGATACTTTGTTATACTGGAGTGGATAAGATGAAGTTGGCGCTAATCCACAAAAGCTCATGTCACAGTTACAGTAATACCTTGGTTTAAGAGTACCTTGGTTTAAGAGCATTTTGTAAGACAAGCAAACATTTCTTCTCAATTTTGCCTTGATGAACAAGCACTGGTGCAGGTCACATGATCACAAGTGAGCCAATGGTGGCTCTCCCCCCCCGCTGGATTGTGGGTGATAAAATTGCACATTAAAAACAAAGAGTAAAATCCAGTTGTTCCTCCCAAGCAGAGTAGATTCCGAGCCAGGTACCTAAACCATGGTGTGGAGGTGGACTTCTAGCCAGCTTCTTTTGTGAGTTTTGGCCTTTTGCATGTACTGTGTGTGGTCTATGGGACACCAGAACTAAACACCTGAGATACCATTATTTCTAATAGGGAATTTTGCTTTGATATAAGTATTTTGATTTGCAAATGAATTATGCTCATAAACCAAGGCATCACTGTATTTCATTAACTTTAAAATGGTTCAGAATTTATAATTATGTTCGCTGAAACATGTGAACATGGTTATATTTTGGAGTTTGTAACCAGACACTGTAATATGCAAACTGTTTTCACATATTTTATTTCCTATTAACATCTCCTAGAAGCCAAATATTGTAAAGAAATAGGAACGTATTTTACAATATAAAATGGAATCATGCACAAGAGCCTATCATACCTCCACAGATCTTACTTTAGAAGACAACTCAGAATCACTGAAAAGAACCTAACAGGCATACTTATAACTCCAAAGTACTTGTCAATCAATTGAATGCCGCCCTACATGCCCTACTGACTAGACCTGCTCCATTCAAGGACTTTGCTTTCTAAAGCTCAGGAAGAAATTGAACATGAGACTACAGACTGAACCAAGTCTTCCACGGCTCAGCATAAGGTGATTAAAAACAAGCTACTGTACCCAGGAACAAAGAGATAATATGAAACACCAGAGGTTTTTTTTCTGCAGTAGAAAACTAAGAACTGATACACAAAACCAGTGACAATGTTTAAATCATATCCAAGCTGCACAAATCCAAGCGCAAATAGAATACTGCAAGCTGCAGGCACGATGGCCTACTATAATAGAAACAGGGCCTAGAACTATGCCTCAGGATGACACAAACATACACAAACACACACACAATCAAAACGAGTGTGCGCATAATCCTGAGCTATAAGTGCCCCCCTGTGTGTGTGTGTGTGTGTGTGTGTGTGTGTGTGTGCGCACGCGGGCGCGCGTGTGTGTGTGTGATATTCTTCAGTACTACAGTATCCCTCAAAAGTTCTTTCAGGTCCCTTATGAAAACCCATATTTTCTGCAAGGCTTTTGCCTCAGACCCATCATTTTCATTCCCAGGTATAACCAAGTTTAATTCCATATGACTGCATTTCCCCATATTCACCACTTACTGCTTCTCTCTCCTCTCTCCCATTTCTATTGTTTTCCATTACCAATTTTAGATTATAAGCTTTTGGGAAATGTTTCTACAGTACAACCTTCTGTGATATGTACACTGCACACATCACATAGGTGTCCATGTTTAAAAACAGACAAATAAAATCTAAAACTTTGAAACATATGAAATAAGAAACTTAAAGAACAAGCATCACATTTTTGAGGAGAAGCGAAGCTTCCTTCTACAAAATTCTTAGAATTTCACAATTTCTTCTTCTTTAATAACGGCAGGAGATGTAGTTCAGCGTAGCCTAAATACTGCTTCTTAGGGGAATGCAGTTCAATGAGAAGTATTATGTTTAGTATTTTTCCCTTTGAGCATTATATGTATCAGTGCTAGGAATTCTAAAGAATACCTGGCATCACAGCCTGCATTTTAAATGTCATTGGAAAGGAGTGGTAGATCAACATCCAACTCAACCGTTTTTGCTTCCTCCGTCTTCTACATACCTGCCGACCAACAGAAGACCAACACAGGACAGAAGACAAAACAAGACCTCTCTGTTTATTCTCATTTGTAACACCAGCTCACATTCCCAAAGAACATACTATGTGCACACTACACGGCTTATTACCAATGCATTATCCCACTCCCACAGGAAAAGCAGTAATTGCGCAATCTTTCTTACCAATTCCAAATACAGCACACTATAACTGCCATTGTTGTGTGCAAGTGTTTTAGGAGCTTTCAGAATAAGACGAGTATCATATTAATAGTAACACCACCACAGTATAATGAAGTTAATGTAAAAAGATTTTCTGCACCTCACCTCTCTGCGTGCATTTTCAGAAGTGAATTAAGTCACAGTAACTGTGTGCAAAACTAAAGCTATAGCGCCTAGGTGCCATCTAGAAGAAACTGCCTGGGTGCAGAATTTATCTTGAAAATTGGAAAAACAGATTTCAAAACACATCTAAGTTTTTTGTCTATGAAAAAAAGGCTCCTCTGCAAAGCCTACATGCTTCCACCACTGTAGTTCCCCTTTGGACTTACATAATTATACTGTTAATTTATAAGGAACACAAGAGTTCCTCCTGAATTAATAGTGTAATATAATCAATCAGTCTCTAGAAAAATACTGCTACACTGGGATTTAAATGTTGGGTTTATTTCCATTATCATTCACAAAGAAAGGGAAACTGGTTGTTTTTAAAGGGATTGCTTGCATGAGTAAGGATTACTCACGTACACATGCACGATCAAATCCTACTAAACACGGAGTATTGAACAAGTGCAAGCATTTTGCCTCCATCCGCTCAGGTAGAAACCTCTCCGAATCTCGCGTCCCAGTGGAATTTGTATGTTTGACAGCCAGGCGGAAAGAAAGAGATCTGAGAAGCTGACTCTCAGAGGTCAATAGAGAGGAAGCTCAGAAGGGCAGGAGCAATGTTCTGTGGCTACTCCAAAGGAAAATGTGTGTGCTCCGGTGGATAAACAAATAACGCAGGGAACTTTTAAAGGAGGGGGGAATGGGTATGGGCTGCAAGCATTCACATCAGACAGCAATGGTTGCACAGCAGGGCTAAAAAGCGTTATCTTAGGACAAGAGCCTAAGCTAGCTCTTTACTAGAGTGTATGAGCACGCCAATCAATGGCAGAAGGCATGTCCTTCACCAGGTCATATAGATTTACGTTCTTCTCTTTAGTTATACTGTTGAGGAATTTTTTTTCATACTACACAGTCTAGATACCGAATGAAGTCAAGCTGCAGCGTTTAATCTAGAACGTTCCAACAAAATATACCAGTGGGGAAGATAAGGTCAGCGTGACTTGTACTAATTCAGGTCGTCAAGACATTTATTTCTTCACTTGAAGAAGTACGCGACAAGCAGACACACTGCCAACCCTCACATCTCATCACAAGAACGGCACAGATATATGTGTCTCAAATACTGAATCATGCGCAGTTACCAGGGGCAGACCAGGAAGGTTTATGGAAAGAGACTTTAAGGGATTGGGGCATCAAATGAGAATGTTTGTTAACAACAAAACTGTTTGCATCTGAAAGGCATTTGATATGTTGTCTCACACCTCTCCAGCCTCATAGGATGCTTTCCAATCCCCTGTCTCTACACACCATAATCTGTTTGCACTGAGAAGCAGGCTAGAATAATAATAGCATAAATGAAGTAAGTACCATTGGTTACACTGCCATAGGGAATGTCAATACATTTCTAATTTAGAACTCTGCTAGATATTCCTGTGCCTTGAAGATTGTGTGGGTGCACCTGTAAACCACGAAAACCATCTCTGCTTCTTCCAGAGCTGAAAATAAGATTTCAGACAGTACTATATATTCAAAAATAAAATAAATATAAAATAAGTTCAGTAGTGTTTACATCACTCTTCAGAATCCTATGTTAAGACTCCCACACAGGATAATTTTATGTGAGGGTTGGGGGAGGTACAGTATGCATAAAAGCAGGAGAAGGAGTTTAAAAATACTGTAGAAACTTGATACAGTACTGCCAACATTTGTACTAAACTACTGCAAACAGGCAACTTGTGCCTTGCACTAATTGGACAGTATGAAAATGGAATAAAGCAAACAAATAAACAAGCTGTAAAAGGTGGCGCCCAATTAAATGTGTTTA
Organism: Phrynocephalus versicolor; assembly: GCA_023846285.1. Classification (NCBI taxonomy): domain Eukaryota; kingdom Metazoa; phylum Chordata; class Lepidosauria; order Squamata; family Agamidae; genus Phrynocephalus; species Phrynocephalus versicolor. The sequence continues at coordinate 47,413,197 of JAHTLZ010000015.1, read as the reverse complement.
TTGGTATCCCGTTGGGCTATTTTCGAACTTTGCAGGTATTAACGAGTTCTCTGGTGAACAGTTCAGATCAAGGTATGCTCTAACGGGGGTCTTGGGTCGCTTTGCTCGTTTACATGTACTTCGTTCTACAACAGAGGCTAAGGAGGGGGGGCATTCTTAAACCCATCTTTGGCGTTGTTTTAAAATATGAACGGGCACGACTCACGAGCACCTTTGCTTTGGGAATTAAAAAAATGGGGGGGGGGGGTTTTCCAAAAAACTTCATCCTGACATTTGGGGAAGCGGACTGAGAGTGGGGTAGGATCCGGCATCCTACTTGCTTCTGCCAAAACGTCTGGAGCTGGAGGGGGAAGAGCGCGCGTAACCTAGCCTATTTACACACACACACACACACACACACACAC
>JAHTLZ010000015.1:47365134-47406068 GCA_023846285.1 Phrynocephalus versicolor | reverse complement strand
CCTTCCTTCCTTCCTTCCTTCCTTCCTTCCTTCCTTCCTTCCTTCCTTTCCTGAGCCAAACTAACGTAGCCACTTTGCTGGAAATTACCATGTCTTCTTTTGCCACACAGAGAGAATTAGGCTAAAGAATTAAGCCTAAATAGACCCTACTGATCCACAGAAGCCTCTATGTGTGTGTGGAAAATCCACATTTGAAGGGCAAAGAGAAGCTTGGAGTGACAAGACCCTATTTTGTACTTGTGTTCAAATTGACAATCGCCTGTCACTCACTTGGTCAACTCTTCTGGGCTGCAAATAGTCTTTGAAAGGAAGGTTTGTGCACTGGCATTTTTTTTGCACTTTAACAGGGCTCCTACAAGACAACTGAGAAGAAAATGAAGAAATTATGCATACACTTCCAGGGACAGCACTCGACTCTGGCTATATGTAGGACAGACTCTTGAGGCAGCAGCACCATTTAAAGAATATCCCTCGGAGGAGCAGATGAGTTTAGTAGGCCAGAGTAAAATTACTCTTACATCCCCCAACTTTACCTATTAAACAGGTAAATTGCTATTTTCTCCCTTCACTCTGGGACTCAGCTGCACTGAACATCTGAAACAGCTTACTTTACTGTTACTAGAGCTAAAGAATTACTTCCTGGTTTCAGATGACTTCCCTTACCGTTATTCTACTACAGTATCTGTTTTCGGAAATTAAAGCACATGTGAGTTAATTCATACACCCTTCACCCTTGCTAGTAGGTTTAGTAATTGAAACTTAATGTGGATGAAAGAAATCAGCCTGATCTCTTCAGAAATGCAGTAACCCAGCATCCCAATGTCCAGAGGTTATAGAGAATAAATTCTGTTGTGGAGCCTTGCATCTCGGGAAGTTTTCTTCCTATTTTACTAGCGATGGGGGATAACATGACATGTAACTTTACCATTTTAGATGACTTCAACATCACACATATCTGTAGCTTGATCCTGGGCAACCTGATCCCCTGGCTATTTGAAAGTCTGATGAACACTGCCAGTGCATGGTCTAAATCAGTGGTTCTCAACTTGTGGGTCCCCTGTTGTTCCTGGACTGCAACTCCCAGAAGTCTCCACCACTTGTTGTGCTGGAAGGGGTTTCTGGGAGTTGCAGTTCAGGAACTTCTTGGGACCCACAGGTTGAGAACCACTGGTCTAAATAAAACCATGATTTTCACCCAAGGTGCTACTGACTATGTTCCAAGGGACTTACAGTATGGCTACACTTGCAGAAGGGGCCAATCCAATGGGGGCCCTATGGGAACAGATGGCTTGATTAGGACAAATCTAATCAAGCCAGACTGTTCACATGAAAAATGACTCCTGCCAATATCATGAAGCGCCGTTCAAAGTGAGCCACTTCAGGATATTGGCAAATTAATCACTTCCCTTGCTCAACCAAGGACAGAGGAAGTAATTTTCTTTCTCGGGTTTCTGTATAACATATCTAGTTAGACTTCTCAGGAGGCATGAAGCTTTCCCTTGTGCTTTTTGGATCTGGGGCTTTTTGGGGGTCCCATGAAGTTCACTGAAGCCCCACTTGGACATAGTACTGAAAACACTGTGCTAGTGCAAGGGAAAATGGACAGTAGGTGCATGTTTGGTTAAATCAATAAAAGCTGTTGTGGTTCAGACATCCACACTGGGACCCATGGCTCAACCCCGAGAAGACTGAGGTTATGTTCTTTGGGACTTCCCCATCTGGCTATGGAGGCCCTCTCCCCACTCTGGAGGGTGTCAGACAGTGTCTGGAATCTGGGCATAGTCCTGGACCCGGCCCTCACCATGGAGGCCCAGGTGGCTGCCGTGTCCAGGACTGCTTTTTTCCACCTTCGACAAATTGCCCAGATCTGCCCATACCTTGATGGGGACTCCCTGAGAACTGTTGTGCAAGTGTTGGTGATCTCGTGGATAGACTATTGCAACACTCTCTACATGGGTTGCCCTTGACTCTCCTTCGGCAACTGCATTTGGTTTAAAATGCAGCGGCCAGACTGGTGGCGGGTGTGCGTCAGTATGACCACATTACCCCAGTTCTGGCCCGTCTGCATTGGTTACCCGTTGCATCCCGAATTAGATTCAAGGTCTTGGTTTTAATTTATAAAACCCTCCATGGCCTGGGACCTGACTACCTGGCAGAGCGGATCCCCCAGCGGTTAACTTTGGCCCGACCAACTAGGTTGTCGCAGGCGCACTCACTGTGAGTGGCCATGCCCAGGGAGGCTCGAAAAACGTCTACTCAGACCCGAACCTTCTCTGTGGCTGGTCCTACCCTAGGGAACCACCTCCCTAGCTAAGTGCGCCTTGCACAGTCCCTGCCAGCCTTTAGGAAGCACTGAAGACCATGCTTTTCCGAGAGGCGTTCAGTGACTTTTAATTTTTTCTTCTTCTTCCTGCCATCTGCCTTCCGCTTTTTCTTTTTTTCTTTGTTTGACTAAAGTGTTTTGAATTGCTGTTATGTGTTTATATGGCTGATTTGATTGTTTGCTGTTTATTAGTTTGTTGTGAACCGCCCGGAGTTCCTTCGGGAAGACAGGCGGTATACAAGCCTTAAAATAAATAAATAAATATTGTACAAGGACCCACGAGCTGTCAGGTTCTGTATGTGTTATCTACCCCTACCGCTATCCTCAAGGTGGCCCCTTTGAGCATCAGCTCAATATCTTATAGCTTTCAAGGAGACAAAACCATATGATGTTGGGTTTAGTAGGCAAGAGGTCGCCAATAATGTAGAAAATATAATGAGACCTCAGTTTCAGATCTTTTAGAGGGCAGTAACACTGAGCAGAACAAGGCCAGTGGAGGTGACGGCATTCCAACTGAACTCTTTAAAATCTTAAAAAAGGATGCTGTAAAGGTGCTGTGTATGATATGCCAGCAAATTTGGAAAACCCAGCAGTGGCCAGAGGACTGGAAAAGTTCAGTCTACATCCCAATCCCAAAGAAAGGCAATGCCAAAGAATGCTCCAATTATCACACAATTGCACTCACATCACACGCTAGCAAGGTTATGCTCAAAATTCTACAAGGCAGGCTTCAGCAGTATGTGGAAAGAGAACTTCCAGAAGAACAAGCTGGATTTCGAAGGGGCAGAGGAACTAGAGATCAAATCGCCAACATGCTCAGGATTATGGAGAAAGCCAGAGAGTTCCAGAAAACATCTACTTCTGCTTCATTGCCTATGCCAAAGCCTTTGACTGTGTAGACCACAACAAACTATGGCAAGTCCTTAAAGGAATGGGAGTGCCTGACCACCTTATCTGTCTCCTAAGAAATCTATATGTGGGACAAGCAGCAACCATCAGAACTGGATATGGAACAACTGACTGGTTTAGAATTGGGAAAGGAGTACGACAAGGCTGTATACTGTCACATTGCCTATTTAGCTTATATGCAGAGTACATCATGAGAAAGGCAGGTCTGGATGAATCACAAGCCGGAATTAAGATTGCCGGAAGAAATATCAACAACCTCAGATACACAGATGATACTACTCTGATAGCAGAAACTGAGGAGGAATTAAAGAACCTCTTAATGAGGGTGAAAGAGGAGAGTGAAAAAAATGGGCTGAAGCTCAACATCAAAAAAACTAAGATGATGGCCACCGGTCCCATCACCTTCTGGCAAATAGAAGGGGAAGAAATGGAGGCAATGACCGAGTTTATTTTCTTGGGCTCCTTGATCACTGCAGATGGTGACTGTAGCAACGAAATAAAAAGACGCCTGCTTCTTGGGAGGAAAGCAATGGCAAACCTAGATAATATCCTAAACAGCAGAGACATCACTTGGCCAACTAAGGTCAGGATAGTCAAAGCTATGTTTTTTCCAGTAGTGATGTATGGAAGTGAGAGCTGGACTATAAAGAAGGCTGATCGCCGCAGAATTGATGCTTTTGAGCTGCGGTGCTGGAGGAGAGTCTTGAGAGTCCCCTGGACTGCAAGGAGATCAAACCTATCCATCCTGAAAGAAATCAACCCTGAATGTTCACTGGAAGGACAGATTTTGAAGCTGAGGCTCCAGTACTTTGGCGACCTCATGAGAAGAGAGGACTCCTTGGAAAAGTCCCTGATGCTGGGGAAAATCGAAGGCAAAAGGAAAAGAGGATGACAGAGAATGAGATGGTTGGATGGTGTCATCAATGCAATCGAAATGAATTTGACAAAACTCCGGGAGGCAGTGGAGGATAAGAAGGCCTGGTGAGCTCTGGTCCATGGGGTCACGAGGAGTCGGACACGACTGAACAACTGAACAACAACAACAACAACAACAACAACAACAACAACACTGAGCCAGAGGTGTGGTATCTCTTTCATGTTAAAAGGGTGGAAGAAGTTTTTTTAAAGGATATGACTGCAAATATATAAAAACAGCATGAACTAAGGTTCAAAACACCTGGGATAGGTAAAGCTAAAGGTTCCCCCTGCACATGCATGCTAGTCGTGTCCAAGTCTAGGGGCAGTGCTCATCCCCATTTCAAAGCCAAAGAGCCAGTGTGGTGCAAATCCGTGGTCATGTGGCTGACATGGCCTGCTTTTTATGGCAGTACGTATTTATCTATTTGCATTTACATGCTTTCGAACTGCTAGGATGGTAGGAGCTGGAGTTAGCAGTGGGAGCTCATTCCGCTGCGTGGCACCTGGGATTCAAACCACCAAGGGTGCCAGCTTTGCAGCTGACATTTCAGTGCTCTAATCCACTGAGCCACACCACCACCACCACCACTGAGCCACCACGCCCCCCAACACCTGGGTTTCCAAATTCTTAAATAGGCAATGCATAGAAAATCACCAGGCTGTGGCAATGGTAATCAACATTTCACAAACCTTTAAAGCTTTCTTAAGGATGCTGTAAGACAGAAGTGACAATACAACAACAGTAACATGTAAAAACATGTATGCATGACCATTTGTTGGTCACGCTGCCTACAGCGCAAATCAGCACCCCATGGGCTACATGCATAGTTTAGTCCAGGGTTGCAAAAGTGTGGTTCATGGGTTTTATAAGGATCCCAATGTAAAACTACTCTTCTATGTTTAAAACCTTTACAGGAAGAGGAAAGGGCCAACTGTACCCCTACAAGCCTCGAGGGAACGTGACTGCCCATTTACAGGCTATATTTGGAACACTAGTCTTATTTTTGGACTGGAATTATCTTTTAAAAACCCACAAGTGACAAATGTTGAGCAGTGTGTGTGTGTGCGCACGCGCGTGCATGCGTGTGTGCGTGCATGCATGTGTGTATGTGTGTCCAAGAGTAAAAACAGTCCCTAGAACCTCTTAGACTAAACACAGACAACGAGCGAGGCCTTCTCACGAACAGTCCAAGGAATTCCATGGCTGAGCAGGAATTTGAACCTAAGTGTCAGGGCCCGTGGCCACTTCTTAGATGATGTAGTCAAATAGACCCAGTTTATTGACATAACTTTTGATTGAAACACAATTACTGTAGTCAGCTTAGACAAGAATAAGTCTATCCTAAAATTATGGAAAGACATAAGTATGGAAACTAATACTGATTTTCAGTTATGGAATACTAATTTGTAGCTCTGAAAATCTGAGTTACATCCTTCTATGAAAGAAGGTGTAACTTTTGTTCTTTCAGGGGAGCTAGGTAGATTTAGTCAGCTACATGTTTGTTTACCTGCTTATTTTCCATTGCACACAGGGGACCAAAGCAGGCAGGTAAGAAATTGCACTTGGCTATTTATTGTGGTCTGATTATTTCATAAATCACTCTTCTGTTGTCCTACCAAGATCATAATTGATGTACAACATGCAGCCTGCTACCAGAAGGCATGCTTGCCAGCAGGAGCTACTGCTGAACAGCCTTCACACAGCTGACCAGCCAAGTAAACTTTAACATGACTTTTAAGATTTGGCTCTCCTTTAAGAGGAAGAGAATAAGGTACAGTGGTGGCTGGAGGTGGTGGTGGGGGGACAGACAAGGAGAATGGGAAGACCAAAATATACAAAGAAGACTGAGCTTGCTGGTTTCCTGATGGCCAGACATGTCTAAGTGGGGAACAGATCTTATGGGTAGCCAACACAAAGCATCAAAGAGATTAACTAAAAGTGTCTCAAGGTGGTGATGAGAACCAAGTCAGAAATGGCATGACTGTCTCCTCATTTCAGTTTCCTTTCATCTTTCACTCCATCAAGGTCAAGTATAAGATAAACTGAAAAGAAGTTTGCACACAACCACCTTCAGGATCAACCACACTGACACAATGCCAGGCAGCCATGTCAGGAACACTCGTTCCAAGAAGCCCTGCTAGATGACATGCAGGGGACGTTAATTCAGAGTTCCTAAAAAGCAGCTCTAATTTAAAGCTACATTAAAGGAACAATGGTAGCTCTGACAGGATTAAAAATTCTTCCATTTCGTCACAGTGAACACTCTCAGGACCACGTCACAAATGCTGCTTTTGACACTTAGAATCTTTTGTCTAGTTTTTGCCTTTTGATAGCTGGAAAGCTTTCTTTTATTTTTCTGTACATGTTCTATATATACAAAGAGATGCATGAGCTCAGGAGAAAATATGGGGGGGGTCTTCATCCCCTCCTTCCCCCAAAAAGGAAAATCCCCCCCCCAATGTACTTTTTTAGGCTTTCAGATCTCTCTGCATATAGTGTTTTAATCAGAATATTTTGCTCAGTTATTCTAGAGTTTGCCTGCATGGAAATCCCACAAACAAATTTTGAGTGCACAAAAATACATACGCACACACAAATACTCACGTTAAGGTTTCAGATACCCTAGAACATCATCAATGCACTTTACTATATTATGGAGCAAGCATCCGTTTCCAGTATATGCCGGGTGAAGAAAGGCGGGGGTGGGTAGGTGGGAACCTTGATATTTAAAGCCAAAAGCTATAGTTGAAACAGTACATCCTCAAAGTAAGGAAATCAAGACCACAGGTCAACCCCACCCGACTCAAAATGTGAACACTTTGATGTGGCCTTCTTACAGGTTAACTTCCACCTCAAACAAATATAAGAGGGGAGCTCCAGTCTTTGATTCCTTAAATGGAAACAAAGACAAAACCTCTGCTTACTTGAGACTAAGTTGGTTAACCATAATCAGATCTCTTTCTTCCATATATGGGTCAACTAGATGGGAGAAGTAAATAGTATAACCAGAATGCAATGGTTGGGAGAAACAGTGTTTGGAGTACTAATCATGGAAACAGTCCCCTCCCCCAACCCAACTTTGGCAGAGGGACACCATCATGAGCTCAACTGTGTGGCTGATTTTTTTGTTAACCAGTGCATAGCTAGGTGCATGGCGAACACTCTGGCAAAATGGCTCACCATTCTCTTTCCATTCATGCTTACTCCCAGTGGGATTCTGGCTAATGTAACTATGGATAGGATTGTGTTGCAAATCTGTTTGCAAATATTGACAGTGTCAAAGCCTTCAGTTCTGGCCTTTTACGTTGCTATTTATGTGCTATATAGGGAGCAGAGATGGGCATTTACCACTTGGTAGAATTTAGTGGATTGGGCCCACAGGTGTTGTGTGGGCACCCCAGATTCCGCATCCTGCTTCCCTCTGCAGGCACCCTGGCAGAGGCTTCCCTGTCCCATCTTCTCTGAGCTGGCAACTGTGGGAGGAGGAGGTGGTGGTGGTGGTGTGGTGCAGAATCTGCCCACAACACCTGTGGGTTCAATCCACTGAATCACGATGAAATGCTGAACCACAGTAAGTACTCATCTCTAACAGAGAGTGAAATCAGCGATTAACAGACATAATTTTGAAACTGTCCAAAAGAGAAAAAGTTTAGATAGAAGAGGTAAAATAGGAACTTCTGATGATCATAAATATACAATGGCTAGAACCAGCCACTGGATAGCTCCCTGGCTGAGTTCTCTGGCTGCAGATCCAGACGCTGGGAGTAGAGTTCTCCACTGTGCCTCTTTGAAAGGGACTGTGTCCCTTCTAGCTCTGGAGTTCGACGACGACGACGACGACGACGACGATGATGATGATGATGATGCATTGACAAACAGAGGGACTCCCAAGGCACACATACACATCCTGGCTCCAGTTCTCACTGGATTTTCTTTTCCACATCCTCTCCTCCTACCAATTTTTTCACTTTTCTGGCACCTTTCGGTCTCACCAAAGGCAGAAAAAGTTGCATCTTGGAGCATCTCTTTTGCAAAGAAACCTGCAACCTTACACTGCCATGGCACATCTCCATTCAAGAGGCCACTGTTAAGACACTCTAGGACACGCATCTCACTGATACATTGGAGCAACTACACATGTGTGGAACTGAAACAAAACTTCACAATCCCAGTCATTCAAAAAATAAAAAAAAATAAAAATAAAGGAGAACTCCCATGAGTCCAAATAGGCAGAGGAGAAGGATGGATGGGTTCATGATTCACCTGGATAGCTCAGTAGTTTAGGTATCTGGCTGCAGAGCTACAAATTAGAGATTTGCACTGCAGGGCCATGTGTGTTCTTAAGGACAGCACTCACACAAGGTCTTTGCTAGAGCACAACAGCCTGCCCCCAGAGCATCCCTACCAGCCCCTGTCTGGCCCCTGTCAAGGGGCTCCTACTTTTCTGGTGAAGGTAAAAATCACTCTGGCATGGATTGGTTCTAGTGTGTCTGCTTGCCGGGACCGACCCAAAGCAAAACTTCCTCTTTCAGTTGGCCAAAATTATGAAGTGGCTTAATAAGCAAGCTACTTGGGGATATTTGCAAGTTAATTGCTTCTTTTGCTCTATAGAAGGTAAGGGAAGTGGGGAAAATGTTGGCCATATGTAAACTATCACTGATCCACTAAACCAGTTATAAACAAAAATATAAGTCTTTTCTTTGTCTCAGAAACCACTTTCAGTCGAATCCACGGAAGTGGCTTTGACTGCAGGGAGTTTCTTGACCATATTTATAAACACACACACACACACACACACACACACACACACACACACAAAGAGAGAGAGAGAGAGAGAGAAAGAGAGAGAGCATAATTAAATAAACAACTACTCACATTTGCAGTGGCCAAAACATAGTTATATGCTGCACTTTGTTTATTTTGAGCTTGGAAGTCTTGGAGCTGGCAATCTGTTGAAAAGAAACTGTTTGAAAAGGATCATAAATATGTTGGGAGGGGGATAAAGGGCTGAGTGAGGACATATGACAGGGAACATGCTGGGTTTGCACCTGCTTTTTTCTAGATTAGCCCTGACATTGCACACAGCTACCATCCACGGCTAAGGCTCCAAATGTGAATTAATGTATCAGAGGCTTTCATACTAATCATCTTTACACAGACCACTATACACCACACAGACTTTGGAAGTTCATAACCAGCCAGTGCATTTAAAAGAACAACATCCATAACCCACATAAAAGCTGTATAGAATGTAGGGATCCAGTGTGACTGACATTCCTCAAACTCTAAGCAGGGCTGCTCTAACTCGGGGCTAAGAAAAAGTGCTATAATTTACTTCTCATATCTCATTCTCCCCTGTATCCATCTTTCTGGGTTGAACGGAGCAGGGAGCGGATATTGAAACCCTCCCAAGGAGATTACTTCCTGAACTGGTGGTAGTGGGATCCCATTTTGATGCTGCAGAATATGGAAAAGGGAGTGTAGTTCCAGAGGATAACAGTACTTGAAAGTGCATGAAGCCCATTGGCAGAGGAAATAAACATATTGGCCAGCTCTCCCCACTCATTTTAATCCCAAACCAGGCTAAGAGTTGAAAAGGCATCTGATTTTTATTCTAATCCAACAGGCCAGCAAGCAGCCAAGTGGCTAGAAGAGCGGCGGAACTGGGCCTGCCAGCTGTGAAGTGGCCATGGATTGTCGGACAACAGTAGATCTTGATCAGTTTCCCCAGCCTATCACGTATGGACCTGGAGCCTTGCATAAAATCCATTATGTAGACATGCAGACACAAAGATGCTTGAAATGTGGGTTTTTGCTGAGACAAGTCTAGCAGACCCTCTGTGATGGTAGGCAGAAGTGTGCCTACAGTACAGTGAACCCTGAGATTGTCTTTTGGTAATAACTTGCCGACACAAGTTCAAGTCTCACAAAAATACTACACAAAGCTTTTGAGTTCTCTCAAACTTTTCATCAGGAAGTCTATGAAGATTCTCAGTCATCCAGGTGAGTTTATCTGGAAGTTGAGTCATGGCAACTAGCCTTCTTTTTCTTGAGAGACAGAAACGTTTCACTGCTCATCCAAACAGCTTCTCAAGTTGCCAACTTCCAGATCTTTATCAGGAAAGATAGTAAATAAGGCTCTTTGTGTGGTGTGTGTGTGTGTGTGGTGTATGAGACGGAAATGTGATTTTTCATTTGGCCACTATAGCTGCTATCACTACTTAATGGATGACTTATGAAACAGTGGAATCCAGCCTATGCAAAATTTTGAAAAAGCTAGGCAGAACTGGAACTCAGGGCAAGTTGGGAAGGAGTATGCTTTGCCATACAGGAAGGGCACGGAGACACTTTAATATATGAGTGTGCTTTTTTAGAATGCTTGGTGGGACTTATTTCTCAGTCAGCCTTTTTCAGACTTAACTGTAACTTGCTCTGATCGTGTATAATGTCATCGCAACTCTACAGAGTTGTCCTAGATTCAGAACAGGGTTTGCCCCTGTGGCTAAGATTTAATTATGTGTTTATTTGGATTTTTAACCTGTCCTATTTTCAAAGAGCCCAGGGTGAGCAATATCAATTAAAAGCAAGCACCTAAAATACTTGCAAATATATAAAAAAATATGTGCTTAACTCAAACAGTAAGAAATACTCTCCTCATCCACAACCACCAGAGAGAATGCCCCGATAAGAAAGCTTTCTATCACTTTCAACACTCGTACCACACTCTCTTGCACCCATTCAATTGCTATGTGAGAGAATGGAAAATGCTGGCTGGCATGGTGTTATAAAGTAAGATAAATAAGAGCAGAAGATAATGAAAAGTAAGCAGATGATAGAAGCTGATACATATTCTAATTTTGGAAGCTTACACTTCTTCCTATTCTTCTACATGAGTACCTCATCTGATGAGGCATGCACGTACGTATAATGCATACAAAAACTATGTAAGACTCTGGCTGGCTATCAGGGTTTTGGGGCAGATTGGTTAAACTGCAAAACTGCAATCAGTATTTTCCAACCCAGACCGAAACAATGAGACGAGACAAAGTTTGGGGGTTAAATATGGGCCACAATTTTATTAACAACCATATTTAAATATTAGCCTTTAACTGTAAACTAAAGAGGACCTGTGCCGTAGTGCAAGTGGCAAACCTCTGTAGGTGTTATAATGAACAAACAGCCTCTCCCCGTTTTAAGAGATTCGGAATGCATATGGAAAGATGCAGCCAAACTACTTAAGCATCCTTCCCCTACTGAATCTCCTTCTCCAATGGCAGCCCTCATTTACCTGACTGTATATTATAGTTTAACCTATCTATTTCTAATTCCTGTTGTTATTTAGTTTTATATGAGGGCTGCCAAGCACCTTAAAGGTGCAATATAAAGGAGGGGCATAACTGAATTAATATACCACTTACACTACCCGCCAATTGTGACCATTTAAGGAAGTAGTTACAACACCCAGCCGCGCAACGAGGATGATGGGATGGGCAAAAACTCGCTATCACTCCCGGCCAATCTGAGTGACAGCCAAAAATTCCCACAAAGCATCACCATCCACAATATAGGGCGGGAGGGTGGGGCAAACTGACAGCAAAGGCAAGAGGCAGGGAGCTTGCTGGAGCAGCCTTAAGCCACTGTAACAGTTGTGAAAACTTTCGTGCCTCATTGGTTGGGTGGGAAAGAAGCCCCGCCCGACAACGAGTCTTGAGCGGAGCCGCCATTTAATTCGTTAATGTTCTTTTAGCTGGGCACATGAGTTAGCTATTTTGATGGTTTTAAAATGTTGTTTTATTGTTTAAAATGTTGTCTTATTGTAAGCTGCCCAGAGACCACTTGGTATTGGGGCAAGTAAAAAATTCTGGAAAGAAAGAAAGAAAGAAAGAAAGAAAGAAAGAAAGAAAGAAAGAAAGAAAGACTCTGCAATCAAAACTCTGCTCACAACCGGACATCAATCCTGATGGGTTCAAAGTTAACTTAGCCTCCATCTTTCCAAGGTTGCTAAATTGAGTACCCTGGCTTGTTAAGGAGTGGGTGGGCAATTTGTAGCCTGCATAATTAAATTGTAAACCGCTAGGGAGTAGTGTATCAGCAGCACACTTTGTTTTGCTAATGCAGTTAGATATTATTTCGATGATCAGAGGCAATATGCCTCTCGAGACTTTGTTCCTGAGGGTTGAAAGTTGCTGTCACCCTCATGTCTTACTGATCAGTTTTTAGAGGCAACTGAATTGCCATCATGTGAACATAATGCTGGACTAGACAGGCACAGTAGGTCCCCTCCCCCCGACACACACACACATCTATGGGATTAGTATTTGCTGATTCACTTTCACTGCTGGCTGAAAATATCAAATACTCTCCACCCACCTCCAGAAATAGCTATTTGTATGTATTTCTTTACAGAGTCTACATGCTGTAGGCGCCTGTAGTAGGAACTGGCAAACCACTCCAGTATTCCTGCCAAGAAAACTCCATGGACATGGGTTCACAAAGACTCAGTCACGACTGTAATGACTCAACACATATGTTCCATTCATTATTCTCATAGAAGGTCCTATGGGTGTATGTTGGTCACTGCTCTAATGGTCCTTTGTTCTCCAGATATGTTCAACAACAACACATGGACCAACCTGGTTAGAGATGATTCAGATGCCATCCATGTTTGTGTGGGATGGGGCTTAGTTGATGGAGTGAGATGGATGATCCACCTACAGTGTTTATATCTGGGGACTTCAGATAGGTTGTCTTTGATTCTTTTCACATGACCCCTAAGATCCGCTGGCCACTTAAATTCGGACCAGAGATCTTGGAGGCTTGTCGCTCTTCCTGTGTCCCCACCCCCTCCGCATTCCTGGCTGCTGGCTGCGTGAGGGGAGGGAGAAAAAAAAGGAAGAAAAGAACGTGGCTCACCTCCATTCTGCCGTCTTGCTCTTGCCCCGGCAGCATTCCATTCTCTTAAGTAGCTCTTAAAGGGGTGTGTGTGGGGGAAACAACAAACAGAAGCGAGGAGAGCCCGGCACTCTTAAATTACATCCGCATCAGGAATTCTTCAGCCCTGGAGAGCAGGTACTTGAAAAGTGCACTGGGACACGCTTAGGTGGGCGTGGTCACACTTAATTTTCTGTAAACTCCGGAGATGGTGGGGAAACAATTTTAAGCTCCGGAGCTGGGAGCCATTTGCCGTGGAGTTTAGGGGTCATGTGAAAAGGCTCTTTGTTCTCCAGTTCAGTTGGACTACAATGTCTTAGCCGCACTGGCTGGAGATGATGGGAAGTTGTAGTCTAACAGATGTGGAGGTCACCAGCTTGGATAAGACTGCTGCAATAGTTTGGGGAAGACAGGAGCCTATATTGAAACGACATAAGATTGTAATGTGAATATAGGAAATAAACAACAAAAAATGTAATTTTGTGAGAGCTAGCCGTGTTAGGCTATGCAAAAATTCCAGGCAAAAAATTAAAAACAAAACAAAATAAAAGACAAAAACATGTGGCACCTTAAAGACTATCATATTTTAATGTAAGCTTTTGTGGACACGTCCACTTATTCAGACATGTAGTAGCAGAAATGTGTTAGCAATATGGTCGTGCAGTATTAACTACATGAGTAGTCTACTTGGGCAGCACCGTTCTATTGTTTGTGCTGGCTGCCTGTTCACCATAGTTTCAATTACCAGTGCCCCTCCTGTGTCCTCTGTTCAGCTGAGATAAGGCTAGAATGATACACCTCCATGCTATGTGTCCTTCCACTGCACGATGGATTCCAATGCTGCTGGTAGAGGATTACATACAATTGTGGGATAGATGCTGGATTTAGTCCATGTCAATCAGTTGGATATCAGTTGTAACTAAGTCCCATTCATTTCATTGACTCTGCTCTTGCTGAAACTCATGTTGAGGACAAAAATAAGAACTGAGGAAATGCAGGACACTGACAATGCCCCTCTCTTCTTCAACCCCACCCCCAACCTCTTAATACTGTCCTTTGGCAGTGTCATGCTGGGATCCATATTGAGCTCCTCAAACCCTGATTCCATTGCTACACCTCCAAAAAGTAAAAGATTCTAAGACTCTTTACTCAGCATAACTGGATTATGCCATCACACTGTTAAACTTCAGACGTATTACCTATACAACGACAATTTAGCAATGGAGCAATGAATTTAAAAATAGACAATTGTGCATACTTAGGAACATTGCAACTTAAAAAAAAATTACTGATTTTAAAAAGTGATCTGACAATATCATAGCATCTGAATGAAGCTACTTTGTATACATCCGATTACATGCAGCATTTTTCTCTTCTTTCTCACCTCAGGTCCTTCTGACATTCTGTAGCTATTTACTCCACTGTACCCTTGCAGAGAAAAGGAATCTCTGAACAGCAAAATGAGTCAACAGCTTAGAAGAGTGTCAGAGAGAGAAAGGGGATATTTTCTGAATCAATTCTCCATGAAATCGCTGGAACTAGATTTGTGCTGGGGGATAACATCATGGATCATTAGGGGTCTTGGAATGTTCATACTGGATTTAAAAGCCACCCGGCCAGCTGAAATATCAGCAATACATTGTAAGCAAATACATAAAAACACAGTGGTCCCTTTAAAAGAGACGGCTGCAGAGAGTGAAGGTGGGGAGAACTGGGTGGAAAAATATCCCTTCTCCACTCTAAAATAAGAGTCTGAAACTTGTCCTTTCTGTCTCTGGTGATTTAATCACATATGATAACTGTATAAATCAAATCTCCCTCATTCCTCTCAAGTATGAATTAGCTCATAATTAGGCCACTGGACAAAATTTCCAGTTAAAATGAAATGCATCTTATTAATAGGCCGGAATATCATTTGTGAATGTAAAGGTTAAATCATCTGTCTCCTGCAAGCACAGTGGAAACCCAATTTTAGCCTTGTTCTCGGTGGTTTGACCCCAGTAACTCTCATTTACTTTCTCCTGCGTTTCATGAGTGCAGGTCAGCGCTGTCTTATGCCATCAGTGTTCCCGATCTCAGCGAAGCAGATGATGACACCACATTGCCATTTTCATTCACCAGACTGGACATTGTTAAGTCTTTCCATGACAAAGGTTGTAAAATGTGAAGGCCTTTATGTCTCTGTCTACGGATGGGATCCAGGTAGACAGGCTGTGAATCTCTGAGGGCCCATGATACTTTGCCTTGTGAGGAAGCACTGATAGATAATGTTACCCTTGTATTTTTTCAGAGAATTCACTTGCAAGAGCATGCAGGTGAAAACTGTATTGCTATTTGATTTATATATTTGATTAAACTCGAACCCCAACAATTTAGTGGACAAGCCACTATTCTGGGAAGCTTTCAGAAAATAGCGAAAATATACAACATTTTTTAAAACAGTAACCCCACATAAAGCCTTCACTATTGTTGTTCCCAGACTTTAGAACTCCCTCCCACAACAGGCTAGCCTGGACCCATCTTTGCTGTCACTCCAAAAAGCAGGCAGAGACCTTCAGGCAAGGTTCAGTAACTATTTCCCTGAGTGTTTCTTTTAATGGACTGTTTCATCCAACACCTTTGAAAGTGTTTTGGTGGTGTTCTATTTTTTGCATGGTGTTTGATCTTTTTATGTTTGTATACTCACTGTTGTTAATTTTTACATTGTCTTTTAATGATTTAAACTGTCTTGGGTCCTTTGAAGGAGAAAGGTGGAGTAAATATTTTAAATAAATAAATAAATAAATAAATAAATAAATAAATAAAGCTGGAGATAGCAGTTTGAGAAATATGCTGGCTATGTAAATAAAAGTGGTGCTCCCATGAGCGGTGGAAAAAAAAACCTCTGTATCTTGCCTTCTGACTTCCTTTGTTTTTGATTGGACTTTTGAAGGAAGCTGCAAGCTTGCTTTGAAGCCTGATTGCTGATTGCATATTTCTGAGCATAACCTGCATCTTGAGGGGAAATGTTGTTAACTTTTTAAACCACAGGGAATAGTCACCTTCCTATGTCATCTAGTTTGGAGTCTGGCTTCTGTAAACATCTTAGGATATTGGCTGTCTCCCAGGAGAGCACAATTTCCTTTTGGAGAATCCACAGTTTGCTGTGCTTCTGCTCAACTTATATATTTCTAAATAAACAGAAATATTTCACAACATTGCTAAGTCTCCAGTAACCTATTTTTAAATCCCAAAACTTCTCATTACTCAGATAACTGGGTGAGCGTAACTGTTGCTTAGAAAATGGTCTTATGGATAAATTCCTCACCCCTAATACAAGATGTAGTTCTTTCGCTGCTTTTTCTAGGGGGTTCCAGGGCTTATCCTTATTTAGAAAATCCCTGTGGTGCACACCATGAATCATTTCAGAGGGGCAATCTACTGTCTGAATATTCTGATATGTAAAGAAAATTCCAAGCGTGTAGGAAACATGTAGAAAACTGGGCCACCAAAGAAAAGAATGTGTTTTCACCTATCTTCTACCTGCATTCGGCACTCCACTTGTCTTATTGATAATGTTTTTTTTTTAAATGTAGATCAAACCATTGACCAAAATCCAGAAAACTGTGTGTGCAAGGCCAATCATGCAGCAGTTTATTCCCCCTTCTTGGTTTTCTATGTGTTGCATAACCAAGCAACAGATTAGTGTTTGGTTCCCTGAGCTGAGGAAGCCTAGGAAGACGACAGACGACCAAGGGCTTGTCCAAGGACTTGTCCATGCTGCATGAGTACAACAGAATTCTGATCACTGCAGTAACACCAGGATAACTGTAACACATATTGACAGTCTATCAATAATGCTGAGACCCACTCACAAAAGGCTTCTGTTCGAGGTTGCTGTCACAGAGCTTCTTCTTTCTAGAGATGCCACAAAAATGGGACACACTTCCTCAAGGTTCAGAAGCTACTCTAAGACAAGGAGTCGTTGTCTTCCTTCTGGGTAACCTAACCATTCTCTGTAAAAGATTGCCGGCAACATCCCCTTGGCTGATGTTGTTGGGAGAAAAGGTAAGGTCAGGGTAAGCAAGGATTGGGAGGGGCAAAGCTGCTTCTGGATCAGGGAATCTGGGAAAACAGGCCTTGGATATGGAAACACCTGGCTAACCAGGTAACATAGCATCTGAGAGCTCTGGGGTCAGCATTTGGGTACAGCTGGGTAGATGGCACAATGTGCCAAGGAACCGTGATAGCTTCCACCATCACCATTCTCATTAGGACTCAGATCCCCCTGCATGCATGCTACAGTAAGAAGGCTTCTGCCACGTACAGTGGGCCCTTGTATAACAAACGGCTTATATGACATAAAATCTGTACAACATCAAAAATTCCAGAGGCAGGGGAAATTTGCATAACAGAATCGCCTATGGGGCGAATCTGTACAACATAAAAATGGTCGCGATTAGGGATTACTCTGTTTTCAATGCATTTCTATGGGAAATTTGTACAAAGGAAAATTTGCTTAACAGAATTTCATTTGGAATGAATTAATCCCGTTATACAAGGTACCACTGTACTCAGTTTCTTGCCCTGAACCAAATGGCTCAATGAGTACTTGGCCTTCCTCTCTTTCTGCTGCCTGCACTCTTTCCTAGCATTATTGTCTTTTCCAGAAAGTCTTGCCTTCTTATGTGGACAAAAGTAGGACTACCCGAGTTTCAACATTTTGATCTCCAGTGATCCTTCAGGCTTGATTTAATCTAGAACCCATTTGTTTGTCTTTCAGGCCATCCAGGGCATCCACAAATCCCTCCTCTAGTGCCACATTTCAAACAAGTCTATTTCCCCTTTGCCAGCCTTCTAAATTGTCTAGCTTTCACACCCATACATGGTGACAGGAAATACATGAGTGTGTATCAGCTTGCTCTTGGTCTCTTGTGGCACATACTTATAGTTGGTTTGTTTCTAATTCCTTCATTACTGTTCTAAGTCTTAATCTTCTGATTTCTTGGCTCCATTGGGATGGATGACTGAGCCGAAATACACAAAATCTCTGACTATTTCAATTTCTCCATTGTGGACAGCAAATTAGCGTATCTCTTCTGTCATCATGAGTTTTGACTCCTTGATGTTCAACTGCAATCCAGCTTTGGCATTTTCTTCTTTCGCTAAAAGTCATTTCAGGCCATTGCTGTTTTCTATCATTAAGATGGTGTCATCTGCGTATGTTAAACTATTGGTGTGATTTTTCTTCCAATTTTCAGCCATCCTTCATCTGAATCTAGCCTGACTTTCCATATGATATGTTCCGCATACAGAGTGAACAGATAAGAGGATAAAATGCCTCTGTGTCTGACCTCTTTGGCTATCAGCAAGCACTCTCCCTATAAGTAACCATTCTGCCTCTCCATATCCTTCTTGTACACAATACATGCTAGGCATCAAGCCAATCAGAGTCTTGAGGCACGTCCAGTTCTTCCAGAGCAACCCATAGTTTCACTTGATCCACACAGTCAAAGCTCTGTCTGTTGGAGTCTACAAAGCATAGACTTCCTATGATGGTCTTCTTTGATGTCCTCTGGTAGCCAGTGGATCTTTGCAATCCAGTCTTGAGGTCCTCTTCCTTTTTGGAACCCAGTTTGAACATCAAGCATTTGTTGTTTCATATAAGGCCAACACCTTTGTTGCAACACCTTGAGTATCAGTTCGCTTGCAATAACAAGTGGTGCCCCAACTTAAGAGCATCTCGACTTAAGAGGGGAAAACTGATGCCACCTTACAAATTTTAGATATGATCTGCTCAACTTAACAGGTTTTTTTTCTTTTTTTTCTTTTTTTAACTTATTTTTTCATTTTTTTTAGATAGGTACCCCGACTTAAGAGTATTTTGAGTTAAGAGCATGCTTTCGGAACAAATTAAATTTGTAAGTTGAGGTACCACTGTACACTTTACATATATCAAAATATAAAGCTTTCCTCCAAACAAAAGGCTTCTAGTCATAGATGAATTTTAAAACAATTTGAATAGTTAAACTTGGAGATAAAATGTTCATCTGAAGCAACAGTTCAGCAAGTCAGGTCAATTTCCAGCACTAATTTTAGAATTAAGGACATACAGACATAAGAACATAAGAAGGCCCATCTAGTCCAGCTTCCTGTATCTCACAGTGGCCCCACCAAATGTGTCTGGGAATGCACAAGACTAGATATATGTCTCCTAATACCACTCCCCTGCGTCTGACCCTTGAAGTACCCTGGTTTTAAGCCTGGAGATTACACATCTCCATCATGGTTTGTATCCTGTGATGGACTTTTCCTCCAGGAATCTGTCCAATCCCCTTTTGAAGGCATCCAGGCCAGATGCCATCACCACATCCTGTGGCAGGGAGTTCCACAGACTAAGAACATGTTGGATAAAATAAATTTTCTTATTTCTCTCCCAACCCTCAATTTGAGTGGATGTCTCCTAGTTCTGGTATTTTGTGAGAGGGAGAAAAGTGTCCATCTATCCACTTTACTCATGTCCTGCATTATTTTGTATGTCTCAATCATATCCCCCCCTCAGGTGCCTTATTTCCAGATTAAAGAGCCCTAAATGTTTTAGCATTTTTCATAAGGGAGGCCCCCCAGCCCAGTAATCATTTTAGTCACTCTCTTCTGCACCCTTTCTAGTTCCACAATGTCTTTTTTTTTTTTTTTTGAGATGCGGTGACCAGAATTGTACACAATACTGCAGGTGGGGCCTTACTATTGTGTTGTATAATGCCATTATAATGTTGGCTGTTTTATTTTCAATCCCCCTTTTGATCATCCCTAGCATGGAATTGGCCTTCTTCACCACTGCTACACACTGGGTAGAGTTAAGTACTCATCTCCTTATAAACCTTATTTATTTCTGATAATTTTATCGCAAAGGTACTCTGAGAGGCTCATAGGGGTGTTAATAGGGCTGTAACAGTATTTTGTTGATAACTTGAACTGCCTGAAAGATGAACAAATGGGCTCCAGATGAAATCCAAGCCTGAAGTATCTCTGGAAGCAAAAATGCTGAAAACGTCCTACTTTGGGTGGATGAGAAGGCAGGATTCCCTGGAAAAAACAATAATGCTGGGAGAGGTGGAAGGTAGCAGGAGAACAAGGAGCCCCAATACGGGACAGATTGACTTCTTAAAGGAAACCACAGGCTTGAGTTTGCAAGGGCTTTTGAGGACATGAGATATTAGGAGATTGCTTCCTCCATCGTTAAGTCGCGAGTGACCTGAGAGCACATAACAACAATTCTAGGTGGCAGTTTATGTAATGTAGAGTAATCCACCGGAAGTTGTCTAATAAAGACTGAGTTCCCCTTGGTCCCAAATGTCGCCCTCCTCAGATCCATTTTGAACACTGACTTTAGTAACCAACAAACTGAATCAGTTATTTCTGCATAGGATATGAATCCTACTGAAAATATGCCTTTTTCTAGGGTGAGTTCTAAAGTTCCGGTAATTGTCTTAATGACTAAAGATATAACTGAACAAAATACATATGGGTTTTCAAAGGCAGGTTTGTTCTCCAGCAGGCGAACACACATTATTTATGTGGGGTTGCTCTTGCTGGCTTGTGTAATATTGACTAAATAAAAGCAGACACTATTGCAACAACTCCAAGTGTAGCTGACTTCAAAACTCTGCCATAGAACTCATCCACACACAAATGATGCTGGTTAGTGTAAGTTCTTGGCCACGATTCAGGCAAAACAAGATTTCAGTTAATCAATACCAAGCCAATAATTAAAATGTGAATAAATGTGAACTGCGTCATATTCTGGGCAAACAAACCAAACTGTAGTGTGAAAAACAGAAAGCTGAATTATACGAGCACTCTTTAAACTCAATTTAAATTTCACCCACTGCTGAGACTGCCATTTGCCAGCATCATAACTAATAACAGAAATGTTGCTGAAACATCAGTTTTCACAAGGAGCCCATTAGGAGGATGAGAAAATAGAGACATCATACAGGAGAACCAAGCTTTTTTTAGCTCACTGTACAAGCTTCTTGCATAAATGTTCAAGAAGGGTGGGTGGAAATAATAATAATACAGTGAACATGCTGTTTCAAAGCTTGTTCGGCGACTAAAGCTGCATGCAAAGTTATCATCCTGGGATAGCAGATGGGAACAGGTTCCCTAAGGCAGTGTTGTTCCAGCTCATATCTCAGGGTACAACGGGTCAAAGCAAAACAAGAGATCAAGGGACCTTGTACTTAAATCAGTCATCTGAATTCAGTGAGCTTAGATAAGCCATTCTTTGACCATGACCTCCATTTCTTGAACACATAGTAAGCAGCTGGATGTGATGCCATTGTATTGATAACTCTAGAAAATGTAACTTGATGGAGAAGACAGATTAGACCAGTTTGTAGCTGCCTAGATGCCCTAAGCACATCCAATCTCACCTATTTCAGAAGCTAAGTAGGGTAGGCCCTGGTTAGTACTTGGATGGGAGACCACCAGGGAATACCAGGTGCTGTAGGCACCTGGAGTAGGAACTGGCAAGCCACTCCAGTAATCCTGCCGAGAAAACTCCATAGACATGGAATCACGAAGAGTCAGTCACAACTATAATGATGCAACACACACACATACATGAAATTCAGCATGTCCCCAGATCTTAAAAGAGGCTTAAATTCTTCAGCAATAAACTTTCTTCTCTGTAGACAAGAAGACAATGGAAGATAAAGTATGCATGACTTATGGCTGGGGAACACGATTTGTATCTTCAGCACAATACCGATTAATTATTTATTTATACATGCATCCAATGTCATTATAGTACATGGTGACTCACAGAATTCTATTCCTTTTTCTTAATGCAGTTTTTAAACTTTTGGGTGCAGAGCAGCATTGCTTCATGCCTTGTGTGAAAGCAAAAGTGAAGTAACTAAGGATGCTTGTTTGGTGGGTACAGCTTATCTGATTGCATCTGTCAGGATAATATAGGAAAAGAACAAGGGGAAGAACCAGTGCTGAGCAATGCAGAGGTAGCAAGATGGTTGAGGGGGGGTCTGCAGAATCCTGCTTTGGGACCTAGGGAGAAAAGCAAAGTGTTATGCTTCTATACCGCCCCATAGTGCTTAAAGCATTATCTGGGTTGTTTACAATTTAATTATGCAGGCTACACATTGCCCCCCTCCCGAACAAGCTAGGTACTAATTTTACCAACGTTGGAAGGATGGAAGGCTAAGTCAACCATGAGCCAGCGACCTGGGATTGAACCCCAGGTCGGGAGCACAGTTTTAGCTGAAGTACAGGCGTTAAACCACTGCACCACAAGGAGCAAAGAAGAGAACTCCATGGTGGGGTTCACTTGCCCAGAGCTTTGGGGAGCCAGCTTAGAATGAGTGACCCAACAGTCTTACCAGCCGTTGACTGGTCGAATTGTTATACTCAGCAGGAATGTATATGCTTTAGTGTCTGGATACATACATAATGGACATTTGCTGTTTTCAGCTCCCTAAATGTTGAGACCACATGATCTTGAGTCCCTTTGCATTCCAGAGAAGGGATGACCAGAAGCTTAAACCTGTGGCACAGTGGTTAAACTACTGCACTGCAGCTGTAACCGTGCTGCTCACATTCTGACGTTCAATTCCAGGTAGCAGACTCATAGTTCACTCAGCCTTCCAACCTTCTGAGGTTGGTGAAATGAGTACCCAGCCTGCTGGGGGGAGGGGAGGCAATGTGTAGCCTGCATAAGTACTTGTAAACCACCCAGAGAGTGCTTGTATATAAGCAGCATACTTTTAAAAATCACAACCCCAATGCTTTAAAAAGTGATCAAAAATGAAAGCCAGGATCAGAAGGTGACCATTTCTTACAGGCTAAAGGGGAAGCAGTCCATGATTCCCAGAATCCAAGCGTCTCAGGGAACTTTGGATAGCTTAAATGTGAATGGAAATTATATCTTGTAAAATCTGCATGTGCAAAAGAGGAGAAGAGCATGGCGACTGGGAATTCTTTTCTTGTGAGATCAAAATACTCATCCAAGTAGCTTCTGCAGCATGCAAGCCAGGGGCATGTTAATAAATATCTGAACTAAAACCTCTGATTAATTAGAGAACAGCACAGTAATAAGAAACCACTTGTCCCCGCCCCCACGTCCCTGGTCCTCCAGAATCTGCGGCGTCTTTTGCAAATGAGCCCTTGCAATGGTCCAAGTGATAACTCAGCAGTCTGGGTGCTCATGCCTCCCTAGCAGAAAGTCAGCCAAACGAAAGCAGGCCATTCCAAAACGTTCAGAAGATGGCACAATTTGGATTTTAGCTTCCTCGTCTGCAGAGTGTGATTGATGTCCCTTGTTTTAAAAAGCCAGACTTTATCGCATTCTTCTTGAATGTGCAGACTTGGCATGATGTGACTGAAAGCATTTTCTCAAAGCTGACAAAGACTGAACTGGAGAAAGTTCTATACAGAACATTAAAATTAACCGTGTCATTTAAGTTGTTAGTTGGTTTTCTTTTTTTTTGAAGATAGCTTTTTATGTTCCAGTTTAGAAAATCTGTCAGACTGTTGTGTTGTTTTTTTTAAAAGCTGAAGCATTCTGCTTCCATATATGACACTCTTGGACGAAACAAGGTACCACTTTTTGTTTGCCCCAAGGGTTTTCTGTTCAGAGATGTGACTAGCAATTTTGGGCTTTGGGGCAAGTAGTACTGTCTCCCACGGTGTCCACTAAAAGACATGGGCATAGTCCCTTATGGCGGGTGCAAGGTTAAGGGGGAAGGGGAATATGCTGCCACCAAAAGAAAAAAATAAAGAAAATCACACTTTCAGAAAAGGAAATGTGAATAGGGCCAGGAGGTGTCACCATTTATTTTCCTAATGCTCACAAATGGATTAATCTCCATAATTATGCCACTTTCTAAATTTTGGCACTCCAGAACAACGCCTTGGTTGCCCCTCCAAAGATGTGGCCCTGCTTCCATTATTCAGCCTATTACTACTTTTCCTGATTGGAAATCTACGTAATATGGTGTAATATTATATATTACTAAATATATCAATCATATCAGTATAGCATGATCACACTTTCAGCTAAAATGTTGTACAGTGTTCTACTAGACAGAAGTGAGCTGGAAGTGGTCCGGTAATGGTTGGTTGGATGTATAAAGAGTAGGAGAAGTTTTCAGAGCTCTGCTTAGCCTAGAAGACTGTTTTTCTGATCCCATCTCAATCTTTTTTCCCCTTAGAAAATGGGTGAGTTTAAGCTGAAAATATTCCTTGCACCATCTACTGCCCATCCCAAAATTTTAAAAAATAAAATATTTGGTGGAAGGTCTAGGGCAGTGGTTCTCAACCCATGGGTCCCCAGAGGTTCCTCGACTGCAACTCCCAGAAATCCCTTCCGGCACAGCAAGTGGTGAAGGCTTCTCGGAGTTGCAGTTCAGGAACATCTGGGAAGCCACAGGTTGAGAACTACTGGTATAGGGTGATGGGAGCTCCTTAAAACATAGCAAAAGTATTGGAAAGGCCCCTTAGGGAAAAGGAGGGCTGGTTGGCACATTTGGACCACTACAGGGCCACATGTAACCTAGAGACAGCATATTGCCCATCCCTGTTGCACAGGATGTGTCCCCAACATGGATAGTCTTGGTAACTACCTCCCAGAAACCCTGAGGAGAACCATCTTGGGGTCTGAGACTCTTGGCAGTGCTTACCAAGGCCTGAGAATTCAGTGCAATGCTACTCTTCAAAAGAAGGTAGATGCTTTTCCCTTTGGGGAGGGATGATGGTGCTGGAGGCTGACACATGCCCTCTGCAGAGGACATGGGGGACTAATGTTTTAATTAACAAGTTAAGAGTGTCAATTTAATGAGTTAGCAATTCCAAAGCAATGCACCTCGTTAAGGAGCCAGCAGGCAACTGAGATGGGGAGGTCTTTTAAATGTATAGGTTTTTAAAATGTCTTAAACATGTATATATTATAGTGTTTAAAGATAAATGACTGGTTTAACTAATTGGGGATCTTAATTTTTTTTTGTTTACATCCCCTTGGGTCTTATCTAGGGGAGAAAGGCAAGATTACAAAGTCCAATAAATAATATCCTTATTTGGATGAATTACAACATGTGTGTATGTGTGCTGTGTAGATTTATAGGCATAGAATGATTAAGTGGATGGACCAGTATTGAAAGCAGATCTCTGTGACAGATTCCAGAATGCCAAACTCCAGGATTCCAATTACTGTCTACATGTCTTTACACACACTTTCCTTTACTTGAAGTGGTGTGGGCGGTATATAAGCAGAACATTTTGCTTTGCTTTGCTTTTATTTCATCTCTTGTTTGGTAATGCAGGCTAGGAGGTCTGTTTGAGTAAGCCCTGCATTTCTCCTCACAAGTTGTTATCAACCTGCTTTTTGTCTTAATTAAAACCCATCTGATTTTACTCCAGGAAATGCAATGCTTTGGTTAATCTTCAAAAGACCAAAAAGCAAATAAAAATGTGAAAAGGATCAGAACCAGGAATGCAAAATACAACTTGTGTGTGTTGCATCTTACAGTCATGAATAACTCTTTATGACCCCATGTCCATGGAGTTTTCTTGGCAGGAATACTGGAGTGGTTTGCCAGTTCCTACTCTTCCTGCATTTTTGGCGGGAACAGGCTGGAGTAGTCTAACTGCTTTATTCTGTCCATCTTCGCATAGCACTGCAAGGTGGGGGTGTTTGGGGGGGTGTTCCAACACTGCATACCTTTAAAGCGTACTTTACAAAAAGGTGTGGAACACACACACCCAGCTTTTTTTTTTTTGCCTTTTTCAGACATCTGGAAGAAATTAATTGGTTTCCCATTCATTTCAATGGGAAACAGCGTTTTAGATAACAAATTTTTGGATAGCGAATTTCCTCGGAGAACAAATTAAATTTGTTAACAGAGGTACCACTGTTAAGCCAAGATACAGTTGCTCTACACATAGGATGAGCAAGATGATTAAGGGCTTGGGGAAGCAGCCAAATGGGAGTGGTCCAGATTGTGCTAAATGAGATTGCTCAAGGTTGTATAGAGGTACGGCACACCACTTGATGCAATCTTAGCATCCACATGCAAGGATTGGATGGTTTTGGGCCAAGAAACCACACCACCCCTCAAGCAACCCTATTTGGCCCACCTTCTTCTGAAGGGAAAGAAACCAAAAGAAAAAAAAGGTCCCTCTCCTTGTCCTGTCCTCCTCCTAGGACAAAGCCTTCAATTTTCAATTTTTTCTTTCTTAAAGGCATAGTGTATCACTGCTGAAGTAGAAAGATTGGAAAAAAAACTTTGTGCCCTCCCTCTTTCCTGTCACAAAGGCATGGAAGAAGCTTTGAACTTCCCCATATCATTGAGTGGCTTAAGTTGCCTTCTTCAGCCACTTACTGGTATTGGGAAATTGAAAACATAAGCCATCTACTTTGGTTTGAGCCTAGCGATTACATGTGCTGGAACTGAACCAAAATGGAGTGATATAACCTGCATCTAAAAACAGTAGCCCTTGGCTGGTACCCAAAGGGTGTGAGTAGTAGCACATCAGGGAAAGTTGAATCATAACTGCCCTTAGTTTGTGTAGTCACCTGGAAAAAGAGCAAACCAACCTCCCCAGAAACGACAAACCAGAAGAACAACTGCTGCCTCCTTAGTTGACTTGCATTCAACCATTCCCAACAGAATACCATAGATACCTGTCCTGGAGAATAAGAAAAGCTATTAACTTACATTGCAGATGGTGTGTTTATATGTATATATTTGGTTTTAAACAGATACTGGATGACCATTCTCAGGGATGCATCTGTCTATTAGGCATGAATGTCCTGCACTAGCAGGAAGTCCTATGATTCTCATTTTCTGTGCATGCATGCACGCATGTTCAATCCATTTATGATCCAGGATCTGTCTTGTCTCTTCATCTCAGCATCAGCAGTTAGTATTTCCAGTTCAGCATTGTACCTGTAGGACACCCCTGTATCTGCACGAGATCAGTTCCACATGCACACACACCACAGATGCTGAAAAAAGCAAATTAAAGTGAATGATATACATAGGACACTCTCTGGATTCCTTCCCTGTAGTAGTGGCTGTTTCTGTTACTGACATTGTAGAAATATGAAGTATTTCTAGTAAATGCAGTACATAGCATGGTCTCTGGCTCACTTTCATGGACAGGTCTGGTAACTACACCTTTAGAAATACATGTACAGTGTTTCTAGGATTTTTCTTGTAATACAGTATTTTTATTATTTTCAGGCTGTGAATAAGGGGATCCTGCTTCTGTGGATATGGAGGTTCTACTGTATACAACAATATGTTGGGAATATGCTATAGTCATAATGGATACTTTGTTGGCTCTCTGAGTTTGGAAATACTAGTTATAATTTTGGATTCCAGGGGTAACCACACCTCCAGTTCCTGCCCAAGCAGGATTCTGGGAGCTGCAGACCAATTCCCTGGTCTTAGAACACACACACATATCTATATTTAGATACATGTTGTGGAACTTCTGGCCAGCATTGATACCTTGTAGAGATGGGCACGACCAGGATTTTTTTTTTCCGAGTTATCGTTTTTCGGGACGGGTCTGTTTCGGCTCGTTTCCGTTTTTCGCGAAATTTCGCAAAAATTTGTCGTTTCGTGGTGTCCTTTTTCCGTCTGTCGTTATACTGGTTTGGGGGGGGTAGCGGGCTCCTGGAGGCACCTCTGTGGGGTGGGTGCCTCCTCTGGCCCGCTATGAAGGGAAAGCGGGCTCCTGGAGGCACCCGTGTGTGCCTCCTATCCTCACCCGCTGCAAAAGGGCATGCATAGCCATATGGATATGCATACCAAGTTGCAGACGCAGCAGACTGGCAGAGGCACCCCTCTTTTTGGGGTGCCTACCCTGCATCAGTCAGACCTTGGGGGCATGGTTTGCATGTCACACATGCTGCCGAGCCGAGCCTGCAGGAGTCACCCAGAGCCAGACTGGCGGACTCTCTGCACCCGCTGCGTCTCACTAAGAAGGGAAAGGTACTTGCGTGTAGTGCAATGCAAGTAGATCTGGCTTAGGGTTAAGACGGGTTAGCGCAAGGGCTAGGGTTAGGCTAGTTATGGGTGAGGTTAGGGTGAGTATTGGGGTGCACCTCTGGGTGCCTCTCTGACCCACTTAGAAGGACAGTGTACTGGCGTATGGGTTAGGCTTAGGCTTCGGGTTCGAGTTCGGGCTACGGTTAGTGGGCTTTTTATGCCCGATTGGCACATCCAAGAAGTCTCTGTGGTCAACCTGGCCATGCGATTGGTGGAATGGCTCCAAAAATTTGCATGGTCACTCCCATGGCCAGCCCATCATTGCGCAGGTGTAAATAAAATAAAATAAAATAAAATAAAATCAATGGAGAGAGGACAGAGGAGACATTTTGTTGCAAGAAAAACCCACTGCTACTGTAAAAATTCTGGCAGTTTTAAAATAGCAATTTCCACATGTTTCTGTGGTGCTTGTGTTGGCTTGTGTGTTTTTGTTTTTTGGACCACGATTTCAAAAAAAATATTGCGGTCGCCGCCCCATTTTCGATCCCCCGCCCGCACCGCATGGCATGGCGAGACGAGAGCAGGCCAGGAGGACAGGAGAGGGGGGGAGGCCGGGGACCCCCCCCCCAGAAACCACCCCTCCTTGGGTAGGTGCCCTGCCGTGAGCCCTCACTCAGGCTGGCACATTTCCGTCTGCTTTTTGGGCCGGGAATCGGGGTGGCGGGGGTTTTAAAACTTTTTTTCTGTGCCGCTTGAATTGCGGCGGCCGGCGGCGAGTCCGGTGCTTGTTGCGACTTGCGAGCAACTGCGAAACGACGAGGATTTCCCCCACCAGAGCAGCCCAGGACAGGAGAGGGGGGGAGGCCGGGGACACCCCCCCCCAGAAACCACCCCTCTGGTAGGTGCCCTGCCCTGAGCCCTCACTCAGGCAGGCATATTTTCGCCTGCTTTTTGGGCCGGGAATCGGGGGTTTTAAAACTTTTTTTCTGTGCCGCTTGAATTGCGGCGACCGGCGGCAAGTCCGGCTTGTTGCGAGCGACTACGACGAGGATTTCCCCCACCACCAGAGCAGCCCAGGACAGGAGAGGGGGGGTCAACCACCCCTCTGGTAGGTGTCCTCAGCCCTCACTCAGGCAGGCATATTTCCGCCTGCTTTTTGGCCGGGAATCGGGTTTTTTTTTAACTTTTTAAAACTTTTTTTCTGTGCCGCTTGGCATCGTGGGATCGCCGCGATGCCAGGAACGACAACGACAAATCAGACCCAATTTTTCTATAGTCGGTTCGAGTTCGAGTTCTGGCGGAGTAATTGTCGTTTCCTTTTCCGTTCTGTAACGGAAACGAGTAACGGAAACGGAAATGAGAATTTCGTCAAGTCGTGCCCATGTCTAATACCTTGGTTTAAGAGCATTTTGCAAGACAAGCAAACATTTCTTCTAAATTTTGCCTTGATCAACAAGCAATGTCTTGCAATACAAGCACTGGAGCAGGTCACATGATCACAAGGGAGCCAATGGTGTCTCTCTTTTTCTCCCCCTGCTGGATTGTAGGTGATTATCTGCAGTGTTCCATCTCTAAAGCAGATGGAGGAGACAGGAATGGAGATATCTCTTTCAATAGCCAGGGACATCTCAAAGGGGAGTGTGGGTTAGGGTTTTGTTTTTCTTTATATTTATATTTTTTATTTAATTTGCTTTCAACATCCTTTTTTATTTCTCATACCATTTCTAGCCATCGGGCAGTTAATAAAGTGTGTATAGGGCAGCGGTAACATACCTTCAGCACTCCAGATGTTTTGGACCACAACTCCCACAATCCTTTTTCATTAGCAGTACAGACTTGGAATTCTGGGAGTTTTGGTTCAAAACATCTGGAGTGCCAAAGACTTGCCACCACTGGTATAGAGCTACAAATTGTACTTTGTTATTGTCACATTAAAAACACAGAGTAAAATCCAGTTGTTAGTCCCAAGCAGAGCAGATTCCGTGCCAGGTACCTAAACCATGGTGTGGATGTGGATTTCTAGGCAACTTATTGTGTGAGTTTTGGCATTTGGTGTGTACATTATTTGGTCTATGGGACCCCAGAACTGATTTTCCATTATTTCCTATGGGGAAATTTGCTTTGATATAAGAGTGTATTGGTTTACAACCATATTTCCAGAATGAATTATGCTCGTAAAGCAAGGTATTACTGAACATGTTTCACACAAGATGAGGGAAATATGCTATGTCTTACATCCATGTAACCATTGGCTAGATGTGAGGAGGCATCATTGAGAGCACTACAGCCAACACATGCAATATTTATCAGATAGTGCTTTTGACTTCTCTACTTAGTCTGTCTCCAGCCCCACCTAATTGGAAATAAGGTTTATTCCTGGGACTTACACAGATTTTCAAATTTAAATCTCCAGTGATTTAGAGCCCTGTCACAGTAACATTAAGCATTTAGAGAACAATTGTTCTTGGAAGACTTTCATTTTTCAAACTTTCTGCTCCTAGAGGAAGCTGGAGAAAATAAATGAAAGTCTGGAGGCTAAACAAACCTTGGGTTTTTTGAAGAGGACCCTGTTCAAACAGAAATGCACCCTCTCAAAGCAATGCCTCATACTATGACAAATAGTATTTGAGTCTCCTCAATTTTTTTTTTTGCCATGATAATGAGAAGTCCTTCGTGAAACAGTCTAAAAACTCCTCAGAGGAATAACTCCTGGACTGTCAAATGTAATTCTGAAAACCCTTTTACTTTAATAATAATAAAAAAGGGGAGACAGGTTCAATTAGTAAGAAATATTCCCCATAAATGAGATTATTTTAAAGGCACTTGCAATGCTATCAAATATTTCCAGTAAATGAACAGCTGTCAAACAGCATCATTTGTATCATTTTACTTCCTGTCCCTTTTTAAAAATCCCATTTTATACTTGGTCACTTATTCTGCGTGTGCCAAAACCCACAGTCACAACTCATGGATAATTGCTCATTTCCAAAGGGAAACACCGACTATCTGTCTAATGGGTGAGCAAAGTCTTCCATGTATTTATATATTTAAAACCCCTCTGCCTCATATGATTCTGTCATTGTGCCACAGCGGCAGCAAACCCACAGGTCTTTTCTTTCCGTTCTTTCTTCTTGGAAGGTAACAACAACTCCACTGGATACCTTTTGATAAACACAGCACAAAGTAATGTTGTGTGACATGTGATGCAGACATCATAAGCAAACACCACATAAGAATGTTCATTTTTACATTTCTCATTTCCTCCCCTAACCATCATTAATTCTTGCCAACTCAAGAGAAAAGAATAATAGGAACTGAGGGAGATACAGTATGAAGGTCTCCTGTTATACCACTATTAGTACCATCCCAATGTTATTTATTTATTTATTTATTTATTTATTTATTTATTTATTTATTTATTTATTTATTTATTTTAATTTAATTTAATTTAATTTAATTTAATTTAATTTAATTTAATTTATATACCACAACGTATTTTCCCAATGGGAACTGGTGGTTTACACAGAAAACTATACATGTACAATAAAGCCAGCATGTGGATAACACATGAATAAAAATAAAAATATGTTATATGCCAATTGTGTCGGGAAAGAGTGAACAGATTCTGGAGTGGCTACTATGCTGCCTGTTCAAGCACTCAGGTTCCTTACAGATAAAGAACTAAATTTAGCAGACAAGGGCTTTTCCATCATTGTTGTAGATTTCATTTACATCCTCTCTCAGTTTCTCATTTGATGTCAGGTGAAATGGGATGTTCATAGTCTTGTTGGCACCGCTTACCGCTCCGTGGTCTTGGTTTCTGATGGAACCATGCCAACAGCACTACCTTGGCCTTCTGCTTATGTCTCTCTTGTTTCTTTTGCAGGCTGAAACCTGTTGATTGAGGGCACTCTCTGTTGCTGTCGGTTCACCATCATCCAGCAGATTAAGAGATGATTCCAAGTGTTTGGCAGATGGTTCTGTGATGAGTAACAAGCATTTTGGAAAGGAAAACCATCTATATTTCTGATCAGCATTTTGGAGGTCATGTCTTACCAAGCAGAGAAGTGACTCGTTAGACTGTTATCTTGACAATGGTCTTCACAAAAATGTACAATTTAAACCAGAGGCTTCTCTGTTCCTCTCTAGCAAAGTTAATCAGAAATGCTTTGTGAGTGTGGAAGCTACACCTTAGGAGTTACACCTGAAATTATACTCTTTCAGCATGAAATAGAGAAATACACCATTACAGAAAGCCTGAATTGGCCACAGATTTTTTGCTACTAACTGTGAAATAATATTGCTTTCATGACATCTGGTTGCAGCCTGCAATGTAACCACACTGAATAACTGTAAGATGTCTCAGATTTGAAATCTTATTTCATTTGAACCATGACTTATTCACTAACTTTAGAGGAAAAAAATATAGGTGGGGAGTTAAGAGCTTTTCCTTTACTGTTATACACCAAAATGGTAGCATCACCTACTAGGAAGCAGGTCCAAAGCCACAGCAACCTGAAGACACTACAGTTACCTGAGATATTCTAGTGTTGTAGATTTGGAACAGTTCTAAGCTCTGGTCTCCTGAGCTGGTGCTGCGAATTCTTTAGATTCACTGTCACAATTGTCAGCTTGGATGACAAGCTCTATGAGCTGACTCCCTATTAAAGCTTCCCACGCCTTGTTAGAGAGGCAACAGCTGGAGTGGACAAGGTTGGCAAGGCAAAATAACCAAAGGTCTTTGAAATGTAGTTATGATAAAGAAGCAGTACCTATTAATATAAAGAAGCAATACAGTACAGTAGTCCCCCACCACAACTCGGTTCACATATTACGGTCTCAGTATATTGCGTTTTTTTTCCTTGAGAGAAGCAGGCTTCCAAAGAGAGGTTTTTAACCCCCTCCTGACACCTCAGCAAACAGAGAGGTTTTTAATCCACTTCTGACATCTCAGCAAACAGAGCTGGGGCTGCTCCTGCCGGCTGCGTTTGCAAAGAGAGGTTTTAACCAAACCCTAACATCGCATCAAACTGACCTTGGCTTGCTCAGATGCTGTTTCCAAAAAGAAGTTTTTAACCCCCTCCTGACACCTCAGCAAACAGGTTGAGCTCCTGGCAGCAAGGTTTGCTGATGTGTCAGGAGGGGTTTAAAAAACTCTATTTGGAAATGCAGCCAATAGGAGCAGCCCAACGTCAGTTTACTGAGGCATCTGCATTTCACGGATTTTCCTTTATCGCAGGTGGATCAGGCACCTAACTCCAGCAATAAATGGGGGAGTACTGTATTTGGCTCAATTTCACCCTACTCAGTCTCTGAATATTGCTGCCAAAATCTTCAAATTATTGTTATATGATGAGAATAGCAGAAAACATTCTAAAGTAATATCTTATAACCAAGGCCATACGATAATGTTGTGATCTAATAAACCATGCCTTATCAAAGAGGGATTGAGCATCACTCCTGCATCATTCCCCTCAACTTTGCAGTCCAACTGACTGAATGTGTGTCGCCTGATTTCAGGATTGGATTCTGAATTTTTTAACCACAGCTTCCTATGTCTGTGAAGATTCTCAGTCATCCAGGTGAGATTATCTGAAAGTTGAGTCATGGCAACCGGACTTCTTTTTCTTGAGAGAGTGATACATTTTACTGCTCATCTGAGCAGATTCGTCAGTCTGAGGAAAGTTAGTGGCAAGGCCTCCATTTCAAGGTGAACTATAAAATGGAGGACCCGCCACTAACTTTCCTCAGACTAATGAAGCTGCTTGGATGAGTAGCAAAACATTTTAATCTCTCAAGAAAAGAAGTCCAGGTGCCACAATGCAACTTCCAAACACAGCTTCCTATGATATCCTGTACAAGTAAATGATTTGAGCACTTCCTCCAAAGAAGGATATTAAACTGGGATGAGTTTCTGGTGTGTCAAACTGCCCTTAAACCATATTTTTCTAGTCTGGATGTCATTGGAAATAGTGGTTCAACAAAATAGGACATTGGTCCTGAAATTAGGCAAATGAAAAAGAAGGAATTCAGATGTCTGGAAGTAATACAACTCATATCATTCCGCCTGATGCATATATGTCATGAGGCAACAACAGCAGTCCTTTGGAAAGTGATCTAATGCCTGGGAAGACTTTCCTCTTCCCCCACATAATGAGGGGCTGCTTATCTCCTATTTTGGGTGTTATAAAAATGGAGAGGATCCCCCTCCTCCAAATTTTAGAACACTTCCCTGTTGATCCAGTTTTGATGGGGGAAAGTTACAAAAAGTAACTGACACAATGAGTACTGTAACTGGTTATTCCATTTTGTATAAGAAGAGCCATGCTGGATCAGGCCAAAGGCCCATCTAGTCCAGCTTCCTGTATCTCACAGTGGCCCCACCAGATGCGTTTGGGAGCGCATGAGACTAGATATCTGTCTCCTGATACCACTCCCCTGCATCTGGTCCTTGAGGTACCCCAGTTTTAAGCTTGGAGATGATAGATCTCTCTCATGGTTTGTAACCTGTGATGGACTTTTCCTCCAGGAATCTGGCCAATCCCCTTTTGAAGGCATCCAGGCCAGATGCCATCACCACATCCTGTGGCAGGGAGTTCCATAGACTTACAACGCGCTGGGTGAAAAAATATTTTCTTTTGTCAGTTCTTACTCTCCCAGCCCTCAATTTGAGTGTATGTCCCCTAGTTCTGGTATTTTGGGAGAGAGAGAAGAGCTTCCCTCTATCCACTTTACTCATGCCCTGCATTATTTTGTATGTCTCAATCATATCCCCCCCTCAAGCGCCTTTTTTCCAGACTAAAGAGGCCCAAATGTTTTAGCCTTTCTTCATAAGGGAGGTGCCCCAGCCCAGTAATCATTTTAGTCGCTCTCTTCTGCACCTTTTCCAGTTCCACTATGTCTTTCTTGAGATGCGGTGACCAGAATTGTACACAATACTCCAGGTGGGGCCTTACTATTGTTTTGTATAATGGCATTATAATGTTGGCTGTTTTATTTTCAATCCCCTTTTTGATAATCCCTAGCATGGAATTGGCCTTCTTCACTGCTGCCACACATTGGGGAGACACCTTCATGGAGCTGTCCACCAACACACCAAGATCTCTTTCCTGATCCGTCACGGATAACTCAGAGCCCATGAGTTGATAGATGAAGTTTGGATTTTTTGCCCCAATATGCATTACTTTACATTTGGTTACATTAAAACGCATTTGCCATTTCTCAGCCCATTCCCCCAGTTTGGAGAGATCCGTCTGGAGCTCTTCACAATCTTCTCTGGTTTTCACCACACGGAAAAGTTTTGTGTCATCTGCAAACTTGGCCACCCCACTGTTTATCCCCGTCTCCAGGTCATTTATGAACAGATTGAAAAGTATAATTACAGTCTTCTTGTTCTTTCTTCTTTTTCTTAACGTCTGTCCCACTAGGTGGCAGGGTCCGCTATTCTCGTTTTTGTCCTTCACTTTGGATGGTCCGGGAGAACCCAGGACAACTTCATGTCGCTGTCAAGGGTGCTCATCCAGAGCTGTTTTTGTCATCCTCTCTATCAGGATCCGCTGACCTCCAGGGTGTGAGACAGACCCTTTTTGGCCAGAGTTTCCTTTTTGGCACACAAGACATGTCCAAACCAACACAGTGTTGTTGTTGTTGTAGTTTGTAATTTGTGCAATTACAGTGAATAACAGTAACTAGTTACTTTTGAAAACTGTAGTGAGTCATAGTAAATGTGCGTTTCCTGCAACCACTTTTAGGAGGAGGGCTAATTGTGGCAAAGGAAGAGGCAGGCTAGGGCACACCTTACTAAAGCTCCTTGCTTCAGCTTATGTGCCATGTTGAATGAGGGAGTTCAGATGTCATGGTGCTTCACATTATGGAAAATCTTATTATCATAATTTGATGCTGATGAACACCCCCCCCGGATCATGACATGGAAGCATTTAATTTAAATTCATGGAACGTTTCCTATCACCTATCAGTTCTGAGGTCCCTAGGCTCTCCTTTGCTCTGAGAAATAATTCAAGAACCATTGAATGGAAGTTAGGCACCAGATCCCATCGGCAGTTCCAATCCCAATAGCATCAACCTAGTGGCCTTTTAAAAATTGATTAATGTCTTCCTATGCTCCATGTTTGGAGGATCACAAAGGCTTCCCAAGGGAGAACAGGTACCCTAGGGAGCCTGAGAACCTAAAAATGGCTCAGTAGGAAAATGTCCAGAAGTTTGCATTAAATATTTCCAAAGCCTCGGTCCCACATTCCTTTAAAAGCAGTTTAAATTACAAATAAACCAAGTCAAAAAATGCCATCCCCACGGCCACCGGGCTTTTGGGGGGAAAAAAGGAAAAAAGAAAACCCAGTAATGATCCCTTAAGCGAAGTTTCTGTGACTCACCTACGAGGTAGAGAATTTTTTGCCAGGCTTTGAAAATCCAGCTTTTAAGGAGGCAGATGCTGTGGGACCACGCTGATGATCCGGGTTTCTTTTTCTTTCTTTTTTTGGCTATTCCTGGGGCCGATGGGCTGTGTTTTTTTAAATTCATTTTCACCTTCGGAGAAACAGGAAGCTCTACCCGGTCCTACAAGCATTAATTTTCCCCAGCAAAGTGGTCCATTTTTTAAATGCTAGCGCCACCTGCTGGCCAAGGGGGCTGAACTGCACTTTAAAATTAAAAAAAACAGCTTTTGATGTGTGAACGCTTGTCCCACATATTAAATCACGTGATGGAACGAAGAGGAAAAGCGGGAACTTCAGAAGATCAGGATCGAAACCCAGGTGTGACCACAGCCCAAGTGTCTTATCCGGTTTATGCCACCATAAAATGCTGCAACAGGATTTTGTCCATTGTAAGTTATCTGTCCTCCAAGTCCCATGAGATATATGAATTTAGAGTGGCTTGCCTATTTTGGAGCAGGGAGACAATGTGACCTTCCCAGTGCCTTATTGCCTGGTGCCCCCAATGAATGCATGATGTCATTGGAAGCTAGGAAGGATTTTTTTCACCCCATACATCAACTGGATTGCTGTCAAGGGGTTGCCAGGGGTTCTTTGTTTTGTTTTCCTTTTTGCACAATCATCCTGTCCCAAGTACTATGACGGACAATGTTTGTTGATACTGGATGTGATTGTTACATTGTGAGTTTTCTTTATGACAATGTTGTCCACTTTGTGTTTCATTTTTTAAATAATTTTTTTATTTTAAAACTAGCAAACAAACAATACAAACAATAATGCAAACAAACAATACAAACAATAAAAGTGCACCCTCACTCCCCCGGGACCATCCAGTTGTTACTTCAGCTTCTATTCTTTCTTCATCTTCTCTTTTTCTAGTTGGCTTCTTGGAGTCCTTTTCTCCAGAACTGTGTTGGATTATAAATCGGTTGTTTCCCTTTCCCTTTTAGTAGTACATAGTCTATAAATTTCCCCCAGATATCATAAAAAATATCCTTCCTCATTTCCCCTCACAAAACTTTTAAACTGCAAGACAATTTATCATTTAAGGCTATATCCCACACTTCATTATACCAGTCCACAATTTTAAAATCTAGCTTCAGTTTCCAGTTTTTAGCTATAATCAGTCTTGCTGCTGTCGTAAGATTTGCAATTAATTCTTTTGTTTTTATATCGTATTCATTAGTAAGTGGTAATGATAACAGTGCAATTTCCGGGTTACATTCAATATCAACTTGAAGTATTTCTTTTATCTCAATGAAAATCTGTTGCCAAAACTTTTGAACTATTTCACATTCCCACCAAAGATGAATATAGGTGCCTATCTTTTTTTCACATTTCCAGCAAAGCTTAGAATATCTTGGATTTATTCTATTCAGTCTAACTGGTGTCATATACCATCTTAAAATTAGTTTAAAATAATTTTCCTTTATTCTGACTGATAATGATCGTAAAATCCTCATGTTCCAAATTCTTTTCCATTCATCTTTTTTATTTCTTTATCAATGTCTTGCTTCCAAACCTCTTTTATTGTATCTTGCTCCCTTTCCTCTAGTGAGTCCTTGATTATTTTATATATTTTACCTACCGCTCCTTTCCCTGGATTTCCTTTCTCTGGTTCATATATTAACAAGAATTGTTCAAACTTTGTATATTCTCTAAGTTGTATATTTCTCCTTGTCCAGTCGTCCAACTTTCTAACTTAGCATAATTCATCCAACTTAAATCCTTAGCTTGTAGTATGCACTTAATTTATTGCTTTGTTCTCATTTTGTTAATCCATTCTTTTAATCTTGCCACTTTTATTTTTTAATTCTCCATATTTCTTCATATTTGTGGGGAAATTTTCCTGATCTATCACTAAACAAAGAGGGGATCCTTCCGGTACCAATTTCCTCCCATACTTTGTCCAAGTGGTTATTAAGGAACTCAGGAGGGCTTTTTAAATTTGATATCTTTTGGGGGGGGGGAGTCTGAACAAGTATTTATTTATGTCTCCTTTTAGCTCATCTGATTCAAGTTCCCACCATATTAACTTTTTCGGTTTATGTAATATTTCCCCCACACAACTAAGCTGGTTAGCTATATAATAGTTTCTGAGGTTAGGTATACCTATGCCTCCTTCCTGTTGAGATCTGTACCAAAAGCTTTTACTTATTCTTGCTTTTTTACCACCGTTACAATATTTGTTTATCAATTCTTGAAAAGCTTTAAGTTCAGCTCCTGTATACTGAATAGGTAACATTCTAAAAAGGAAAATAATTTTAGGAAGTATCTTCATTTTTACCAATGCAATTCTGCCAAACCATGATAGATTTAATTTGGAGTAATTTTGTAATTTGTTTCTGACCTCTTCCTTTAATTTAATATAGTTCCATTCCTTAGTCTTAAGAAAATCTTTGTCTAAAACTATCCCTAAGTATTTAATATATTTGCGGCTTTTCAATCCATAGTTGGAAATTTTCTCAATTTCTTGTTTATCATGATTAAACAACACAATTTCTGATTTTTACTAATTTACACATAATCCAGTTATTTCACCAAGTTCCTTTAAATGTGATTTTATTCTTGGTATATTTTCTAATGGTTTTTTTAATTGTTAATAAGGCATCATCCGCAAATAAACTAATTTTAATCTTCCCCTCCTTCCCCATACCTTTGATTAGTTCATAATCTCTTATTGCATTTGCGAATAACTCTATGACTATGTGTTTCATGTTTTAGGTTTGCCTCAGATGGAAAAGGAGAAAGAAGGTGTGGGAGCAAAACCAGGTGTCTTAGTGATGGCCAGAAATCAGGCTGGCATTGACTCAACTGGCTAGTAAACATGGGCACGACTCGGCGAAATTTTCGTTTTTGTTTTCGTTTGTCATTTCCATTACGTAACGAAATGACAAACAAAAATTGTGATGGAAATTGAACGAAACGAAACGACCCATGAAAATTGTGGTCGTTAGTTTCGTTTTCGTTACTGGCGGCGCGCAATGAAATGAGCTGTTTTAAATGTTAAAAAACGCCCTGGACATCCATAAAAATGCAGCAATAATTATTTATACTGTCTGATAAGACCTACCAGGGGGGTGGGGGGTCCTTAAAACATGCATTTATGTCTTTTCTCAGATCGCTGTATTTTTCTTTCTTTAAGGGAAGTTGGGGACATTGACCCAAAATGGCTCCCAGATGCCTAATATTGATTTCTTGGGTATTAAAACACCCTGGACATCCATTAGAATGCAGCGATAATGCGAGAATTATTTGAAATTATTACCTACCAGGGGGTTGGGGTCCTTAAAACATTTGATTTTGTCTTCTCCCATCGCGATGTATTTTTCTTTTCACTTTAAGGATGACAAAATGGATGTCGCCACTCCAGCCACAACATGGAGGCAAGCCATGTGATGGGATCTTGTAAATTCTTGGAAAACTTCAACCAATAGCATGCCCAGGTTGCAGACTGGGCAGGTCTGGCAGCCACAGAGGGCATAAAAGCTCTGGCAGCCCCCGGAAATGCTTTAAAATCATGCAAAAAGCGAGTAGAAATGACAAACGAAAAAATGAAAAATGAAACGACAAATTTTTGAAAAATTTCGCGACAAACGGAAACAACCCGAAACGGACCCGTCCCGTAAAACGACAACTCGAAACGTAATTTTTTCTGGTCGTGCCCATCTCTACTGGCTAGTTTTGATAAGGGGTCAACTGTTTTACTGAGGTAGGCTTTCTCTTGCCAGTGGTAACTAAATTCCATAGTAGAGGTCACTGACCTATAGCACCCTCCTCTCCCCACCTCTCAATACTTTCACAGTTGGCTTATTTTTATACCCTGTAATAAATGGCAACAGTCTTATGCCCAATAAGTGAACTTCCTTTCATCTCTACTTTAATAATTCATCTCAAGAAATTAAGCGAAGGTCTGGATGGTGCAAAGCATGACAGCTCATTCCTAGTTCAGAAAAGGGTGAATTATCCCCAGATTGGGATGAGGATGGTTGAACTGGACCAACATTATTTTGGGATCGGATCATTTTCCAGAGAGGTCTATGATTGAGATTATGTTCATCAATTTAATCATTTTCCGGTGAGACCTATGAGCTGTGTTCTGATCATCAATTTAATCTGTGTTCTGTTCATCCATTTAATCCCTTCACTTTTAGATGAATAACCCATTTCAACAGCCCATTTCTACATATGAGACCCCTTTAGAAAGACAATCTATGAGCACAAAGATGAGAATAAATGCCCCCTCTCTTCACACGTCCTTCCACTAAGTCCATTTTGTACCCTATTTCACAACAAAGTTTATTGTCATCAGAATTACAGTCCCAGACCAGCCCTTCTAATCTCCCCGATGGAACCATCACCACCACCCACAGTACTTAGCTGCCATTATAACCGGCTTTAATACTACTACT
>JAHTLZ010000015.1:47323911-47365124 GCA_023846285.1 Phrynocephalus versicolor | reverse complement strand
AGTAGTAGTATTAAAGCCGGTTATAATGGCA
Source organism: Phrynocephalus versicolor (assembly GCA_023846285.1). Classification (NCBI taxonomy): domain Eukaryota; kingdom Metazoa; phylum Chordata; class Lepidosauria; order Squamata; family Agamidae; genus Phrynocephalus; species Phrynocephalus versicolor. The sequence goes on along the minus strand of JAHTLZ010000015.1, from coordinate 47,365,093 downwards.
GCTAAGTACTGTGGGTGGTGGTGGTGGTTCCATCGGGGAGATTAGAAGGGCTGGCCTGGGACTGTAATTCTGATGACAATAAGTGTTGCCATCCACTGAAGGAGAACAGCTTCGACAGATGGCTTCAATCTATGGCCTTCCAGGTGGCTTTGTCTACCAATCTATCAATGTAACAAAATGAGGAGACAAAAAAGCCGAGACAGCGGAATGGGCTATATCACTTCGGGATAAAGTTGGGGCATGTTGTTGTTGTTTTTCCTTTGTGGACTGGATGGATTTGGGGTGGCATTGCACTCAGAATCGTAAAGCAATTCAGAAATGGAACAATAGAAACAAGATGCTAGATAAGTTGTGTGAATGGTTCTTGCTTCCTGGGAGGAAGCAGGAACTGTTTGAGGACAGTGCCCGCTGCTTCCGTCTAGCAAGGAGAGGCTAATAGGCAGAAATAGCTTTGTCAAATAGTTTATTTAAACACGGTAACCCTCCTGCTTATTGCAGGGGTTATGGTCACCCAACCTGCAGTAATGAAAAATCCCTGATATGTGGAAGCTGGGTCGGGTTGGGACCGGGGGGACTGTTCAGGGCCTCCTAGACTTACCTTCTCCTGGTGCTGTCCTGAACAGGCCTCCGACAGACTTTCCGGGCCTGTCAGAGGCTCCAGAATTGGTTTCCAGCAAACCAGAAGTGTCTTCCGAAAACTGGAAGTGCCTTCTGGATCACTGGAAACCACTTCTGGGGCCTCCAACAGGCCTGAGAAGCACCTGGCCTGAGGTAAGTGCCGGAGGCCTCAAACAAGCCCATGCAGCTTACCCCAGGGGGCCTTGCCTTTCATATGCTGCAGTCCAGTGATATACCAGGACCGCAGTATATGAACCACGAAATGACAAGGGACCACTGTACATTCTAAGTTTGTTTGCAAACAAAATTTGTATGGAATCAGCCATGAAACATGGTAACAGTGGGGACTGAATGCTAAACAAAACATCAACAGGAAATGCTGTGTAAACAATAAAAACAGTGATCTTAGAACTGTGGCGCCAGAAGGGACTGTATTGATCATTGAGTCCACCCCTTTCAAAGAAGCCCACTGGAAAATTGAACCTCAGGTTCTGCAGCCAGATACCTAAAACACAGAGCTATCTAGCAATTCTTTGAAGAGGAGGTGGCAATGGAAAAGGAGTACAAAAACCAGAGTGTTTGAAACCACCCAGCATATTAAAAACCTGCAAACTCAGAATGTAGCCTAGGCATGGAAAACCTACAAAGAAGAATGTGAACTTTATGTGGACATTACATGATCAGAGAAAGAGGACGCTATGAAGATGAAGCTGGTTTTACACCTGATTGGGCAATGGGAAAAGAGATAGAAGTGAGACACGGTATGTGCATACTCTTCAAGCGCAACATCCATGTCCTATATTGATAGGATGTTTTGATGCCTGCTGCAGACTTAGGAAGAACAAAACAGTGTTGAGTCCCCCACCCCACCCATGACGCTGTAATCACAAAAAGGATAGAAGAACCCTGCATCCATGTAAATTTGCATGTAGACTGTTGCAGTTTTGGGAGATACCAAGAATCCTTATCATGGGCAAAGATTGGGTAGTAAATGGATTTCAGGGCACTCAAGGAAGCAAAAGATAGTTGAAGGAAGTTGGCATGAGCTTAGAAATTCATTTGAATTGTCCAGAGAGTGTGTTAGGGCCATGGGTAGAAAGAAAATGGAGCTCATCCATAGAAAGTAGGGGGGGAGGGAGAAATGAGACAAGGACAACAGTGAACACCATGTGAGGGCTGTGCCGGGAAACATGCAAGAGAAGTGCAAGAGAAGTGCTCAATTAAGGGGATTAAATGCTTCCCTTTTGGCCAACTGAAAGCTGTGTCAAAGTGTCTATCAATATAGAAAAGGCTAAATTTAAAGAGTTCTTATCTAGCTATGCAATGTGACAATGACTTTGAAGACGTTATGTGTGTACTGGCGGGCATAGTAAATACACTGCATGAAAAGCCAGGAGGGCACCAGAAACAATTGAATGCAAGCATGTGCCTGGAGGATAAAGCAGTGCCATTCCAATTAAGCCATGGTGCTGCTTGCAACATTATCCACACTCCATAGTGAAGGCCAATATGCAACTGGAAAGGTTTTTTTTAAAAAAAAAAATCTCTCATCACACTGTGTTTAAGAGAAGGGAGAGAAGGGAGGTTCAGCATTGTTAAACCAGAGACAAACAAGCTGGGAACGGAAGTTGTTGATGGCAAAAGAAGCACTACCTTTACTGGGCCTCCTGCCAGACCATCTGATGAAATTAATAAAGCTATGATGCTACCGCATACTGACGATAGACCATGGAATGCCTGAACGGCAGCTGAAAACAGAAGATGGGATCAAGCGAATCTTCGGAAGGGAATTTGGAAATGTGTTTGAGGGAGATTGAAAACCACAGTGTTTACAAAATGGAGACTGATTACCAGTCAAGTTACCTAGAAAGAAAATGCCATCTGCTTTAATAGAATGTTTAAAAGAAGAATTGCCAAGCTGACAAAGTCTGGGCATCCCCATTACGACCAGTAACAAAAAGCACAGACTGGTCAATCAGCATGGTACTGATCAGGAAAACACCATGAATGTTCGGAATATGCAGATTCAAGGCTTTTAAATAAAGAAACACAGTGAAATAAAAACATTAGTCTAGCATATAAGATATATTGCAAAACTTCTCCCAAAGCAAGTCTATTCCCAGTCTATAGAATGTAAAAACAAACAAGGTTGGATTTGATGTGGGCACGTTGAGCTAGATAAAGAATCTAGTTGTTTGTTGACATCAACCCCATTATTTGGAAAATTTTGCTGGCCAAGTGTGCCAGGGGGCATCAATCTCGGGGGTCTTTCTAAACAGGTGAGTGAGGACCCTGAGGTCTTTCTAGACAGGTGAATGAAAGTCCTAGAGGCACTACATGCTGATCGTGGAAGAATCAATGGAAGACAGAGGATCACTCCAGTTGCAACTTACTACACCAACCAACAGAATTTCAGCCACTGTAACAGAGGTCCTGTTTTTGGTGCTGTTTTCTCTACAAGTTTCTCAGGGACTTTTCTGTGTACCCTCCTGGCTCTAACAGCCTCCGGCACACTGGTAAAAGAATTTTGGTTCAGGCAACACGGTGGGTAGTCCAGCCCGTAATACAGTATTACAAAAGTTGACAGAATGCAACTGTATGGCAACCCACCATCATATCGTGTACAGATGGACACTGGACAAATATTGCACTTCTCCAGGAGGAACCTGAGAAAAGCCAAAGAAAAACTCGCTGACAATATAATTTTAAATAAGAGAAGTCATTGTCTCCCAGCAGATGGTGTTCTCTGAAGAGACCAGCAGGGAAACATTATCATATACTGGCCAGGGCAGAGACACAACGGAAGATCATATGGGAGAGAGGATTGCCAGCAAAGAGATTCCAACGAGGACACTTTTTGAGACCAGAACAGAGCATAAGGGAAGGATGATGTCATGGTCGAACCCAGATACACCAGGAGTGAGTCAATAAGAGAACATCACACCTGTTTATTATTTACTTAATCTTATAGATTAGTTAGGATATCTTAAATCAAACTTACTATCTTCACCCTTTGTACTAGATGAAAACAGATATAAATGTATGCCTATCACATATTGAGCTAGACAAATAGACTTTAAAGTGCTTAGCAAAATGAAGAATTAAGATTAAATAAACTGGTTTAATACTGTACTTTGTTATTTTCACTTTTTGTACTAGATGAAGATGGAGATAAGTAATGATAAATACAGTGATGGAAAAGAAGCATATAAATGTGGACTATTCCAAGCACTTGGGCTGAAATATTAGGAAAATACTTGTATTTGAACTATGTAACACGGCAACACACAAGCAATTTATTTGTTTTAACTTGTTATGTTTAGAAAATTCAATAAAATATGAAAAAAGAACATCACATATGAAAGATGAGGTATATTGTTCCCGTTCAGTTCATTCCTCTAAAAAGAGGACAACCATATACTGAGGGGCCACTATTGAATGCTACCATCTTTGCCGGCTGGACTGTGACATCTGCCTCGGTAATAGCCACTGCTGTTATCTTCAAGTCTGATTTTCATTTGCCCCTCCCCCCTCCTCCTTCCCCTGGATTTTCATCTACTCCCTGGCTTATGTGCCCTGATTATATTATTTGTGTTTGATTTATTTATTTTACCTTGTTTAGGTTACTTTTTTATTTCATTTTATTATTTATTAGTTATTAGTTATTTGTTACATGCTTTGTTGATTTGTTACATTGCTGATTTGTTACATGCTTTGTTGATTTGTAGTTGTATGCTTTGTTGATTTGTTGTTTTGAGGTAATTGGTTTTTTGGGTTTTTTCGGTCACCATGTCGGCAGGGACTCCTATTCCGACTGTGTTGGACCATGGACGGTATGCTTGGAGTCGTAGGGTTAGTCAGGTAAGAAGAACTCGGGTCAGACATCTTGCGCCTGTCCCACATTCTGACCCCTCGACTCACTGTCACGTGTCCCGGAGTCATCCCACCAGCGCCTCCAACCTGTCCTGTCTCCTAATGAATGCCAGGTCGGTCCACAATAAGATCCCCGTCATTTATGACACCATCATTGACAGGAGGGCCGACCTGGCCTGTGTCACCGAGACCTGGGTGGGTGCAGAGGGGGGGCTTCGCTCACCCAGCTGTGCCCGCCTGGGTTCTCGGTTCAGGGAGTGAGCAGGTTGGAGGGTCAGAAGGGGGGGTTGCCATTGTGTACAGGGAATCTCTTCATGTGACCAGGGCCTTGATATTGGTCAGTCCGGGGTTAGAATGCCTTCACCTGTTGGTGGGACAGCGGGACAGATTTGGCATTGTGCTGGGCTACCGTGCTCCCCGCAACCCAGCACAATGCCTTCCAGAGCTCTCGGAGTTCATCGTGGCAGCACTGCTGAAGTCCCCCCGCCTTTTGGTGGTTGGGGACTTCAATGTGCAGGCTGGTGGTGGACTGTCTGGTGCAGCTCTGGAATTCATGGAGTCCATGACCTCAATGAGTCTGTCCCAGCATATTTCTTGCCCCACCCACAGGTCACACCATACCCTTGACTTGGTATTTACCTCCATGTCAGGGGATTCCAGTCTGGAGGTGGGGGACATTGTCTCCCTACCTGTGTCATGGACAGATCACCACCTATTGTCCTTTTCCCTGTCGATCGCGCCCCCCCTCGCGGGGACCTTCAGCCGGTTCTGTGACGCCTTCGGGGAGCTTCCTGGTGGCTTGGCTGACGACCCGGCCGAGACTGTGGCTGATCAATTGTTTGAAACAGCTTCCCGCGCGATCGACCGGATCGCCCCCAAGCGCCTCCTCTGTGGCAGAGCTCGACCTTCGCCGTGGTTCACAGCAGAGTTAACAGCGATAAAGCAGGAATGGAGGAGGCTGGAGAGCAGCTGGAGACGAAGCCGGACGGCGTTCAACAAGACTGCAGTCATTATCCAGACTAGGCACTACTCTCGAGCGATCAGGGAGGCTAAAACATCCTACTACTCCCTGAGAATTGGTGAGGCCTCGAACCGGAACTTTTCCAGGTGGTCCGAGATCTTACCAATCCTAGTCTGGCGAGGCCTCCTCCTACTGATTTCAGTAGTGAGAAATTTGCAGTCTTCTTTAGATCTAAAATATAGGCCATCCGGGCCGGCTTCAAATCCCGTTGCATTAGCCCTCCCTCACCATCCCCTGTCGCTGCACCCCGGACTCTCGACCAGTGCCTGGAGGCGGTCATGGTTTGGACCAAGGCCAACAGGCTCAAGCTCAACCCCAAGAAGACCGAGGTGATGTTCTTCGGGAGTTCTCCGTCTGGATATGGAGGCCCTCTCCCCTGTTTGGAGGGTGTTTCCCTCCAACTGGTGGACAGGGTTTGGAATCTGGGTGTCATTCTGGATCCGGCGCTATCATTGGATGCCCAGGTGGCTGCCATGACCTGAACCGCCTTTTACCACCTGCGCCAAGTTGCCCAGATCCACCCATACCTAGACGGCGACTCCCTGAGAACAGTAGTGCAAGCACTGTTGATCTCGAGGTTGGACTACTGCAACGCTGTCTACATGGGGTTGCCCTTGACTCTCCTCCGGCGTCTGCAGCGGGTACAAAATGCGGCAGCCTGGCTGGTGGCGGGTGTGCACCACCATGACCACATCACCCCAGTCCTGGCTCGCCTGCATTGGTTGCCCGTTGCGTCCCAGATCAGATTCAAGGTCTTGGTTTTAGTTTATAAAACCCTCCATGGCCCGGGCCGGGACTACCTGGCAGAGCAGATCGCCCAGCGATCAACTTCGGCCCGACCAGTTCAGCAGTCGCGAGCGCACTTGCTTCGGGTTGTCACCCCTAGAGAGGCCTGGAAAACTACCATCCGTAACCGGGCCTTCTCGGTGGCCACCCCTTCGTTGTGGAACAGCCTCCCTAGCGAAGTGCGCTCTGCAGAGTCCCTGGTGGCCTTTCGCAGAGCGCTGAAAACTTTGCTCTACCGCAAGGCCTTTGGTGACCAAACTTAGGTTGTTGTTTTTTTGCCATCTGTTAATTAATTATTTTAGCTACTGAGATGCTCTATTGCTGAGCCTCATCGGTTCTATGCCAAGGGTGCCATTTGTTTTACTCTTAACCTATTTAAGATTGTCCTGTTTGTTTTATATTGTACTTTGCTGTATTGATCAGCCTGCTGTAAGCCGCCCAGAGTTCCCTTGGGAAGATGGGCGGGGTAGATTTTAATAATAAATAAATATTAAATAAATAAATAAATTGTGTGGTAGTGAGAAGAAGAGCAGATCTTTCTCAATTCATTTGCCATCTTTCCTGTGATCAGGGACCATGATTCCTCAACCAGCTAAAAATCCATCAATGTGACCCACATTATGAGCCTCACCAGCCCTGACTTGGCCAGCCGGTGGTCCCTCTTCCATCCGCAAATCCATACACTTCACACCAACAAGTTGAAACAGAATGGGCTTTATTAAACTTGTCAGGGGAAGTGACTAATAACCAATTCAGTATATCATCCATCTTTCTTGACACTAGTTCCTAACACTGGCCCTTGTACTGAACTGTATATTACCCCTCATTACTGTAAGTTGCCTTGGGCCCTTTTCCAAGGAGAAAGGCAGGGTAAAAATACTCTAAAATAAATAAATAAATAAATAAATAAATAAATAAATAAATAAATAATGTGGGTCCTGGGTTGTAGCTCAATGGACTGCTGACAGAGGGCATCAGGGCGCCTGTCCTCTTCACACACACACTTTGCCACTTTGTCATAGTGAAACTCTAGGGTGAATTTGAGGTGCACTACATCCATAGCTACATTGGGACTGGTGGACCAATCTTTGTTAGAGGAATCGAGATTGGATGGGAGCCTGTCAGGGATGCTTCTGCAGTGGATGTTCTGCATCAGCATTTGGGACTGACACAAACTTGATGTGCCTTACAAGTCTACAGTTTTATCATTATGTGGTTGAAATCATGTCACTTAAGACACCATATATACTCGAGTATAAGTCGATCCGAGTATAAGTCAAGGCCCCTAATTTAACCCCCCCCAAAAAAAAAAACCTAGGGAAACTTATTGACTCGAGTATAAGTCTAGGGTAGGAAATGCAGCAGGGCCTGGCAGCTCCTCTTTTGTGAGCTGCGGGAGTGGTGTGTGATGTTTAAAATGACTTTTAGCCACTGATGCAAGTGCTTGAGTCAGTGGCTAAAAGTCATTTTAAACACCGTGTGCTGCTCTCCTGTGATGCAGAGGGGGGTCATGAGAAGCAGCACACAATGTTTAAAATGACTTTTAGCCACGGACCCAAGCACTTGCCTCAGTGGCTAAAAGTATTGACTCAAATATAAGTTGAGGGGCCCTTTTTTCAGCCCAAAATTAGGGCTGAAAACTAGACTTATATTCGAGTATATCCAGTAATTACTAATAACTAGATGGGGCCATTGAATCAGTGGGGATTTGGGGAGTCGTCTCCTCCATAGGCTCCATTGATTCAAACAGGCCTACTCTAGTTTAGACAAATGTAACCTACAGACGTGTTGATTCACCAAAACCACAGTGACATACTATGTTAAGCAACAGGATTTCAGACTTTAATTCTAATGCTTTAACAGAAAGTTAATAGGAAAGATGCTATTCAACACAGAGATAAAAATGATGAAATTAGCTCTGTTAAAATTGCAGAGCTTGGAAAGTTGTGCTTTTGGTACACCATGTAGCTGACAAAGCACAGGAGTCCTGTGAGAAAAATAGTTGTCAACACAGAGGAGTCGGCAGAATAGCTTGGAACTTTATTTCTTAAAATAATACGTTGCATTACTCATTACTTTTAGACAAGCAGATTGGAGTTGCCTGTAGCACCATCACATTTTGACAAGTAGGTCCATGGGACAGTGGCATAGCATGGGCTTCCAGCACCCGGAACACCCCATACAAGGAAAGTATTGCACATTGTAGGTTACGTGCCCCCACATAATGTGTGGGCAAGGTTGAGCTTAGTGGGAGAAGCTCCCATGGAGCAACCACAAAGCTGCTCAAGGTCTACTCTGGTAGCAGTGGTGGAAGTGGGCCCAACATTCCCTAGCAGGTTGGACTTGAACTGCTGGGAGAGAGATGAGGAGCACCAAGATCAGCTGTAGGAGTGGCACCAGGCAGGGTGGTCCATGCACCCCTAAGAACTTTATGTCTGGGGCAACTGTCTTTCTGACCCCCCCCCATTACACCACTGTCATATGTTGTACATTTTTAATATATCACACTGTCCTTTGCCAGCCTATACAGGCAAGGCTGCAAACATGCAGGGAAATAACCTTTGGTTCTCTCTAATGCCCAGTCTTAATACTGCACCTTGGAAATGTAATCAAGGAATGCATAAGACCGAAGAAAATGGGACTGACAAAAAAGGAGAGGGCCTGATTTACTGGCCCGAAGGTTGTTGCCGGAGTGGCAAATGAGAAGACAAAGGAGTAATGGAGACCCCCATGTGGGAACCAGGGGGTTGTCCAGGGGTCCAGAATGGGGCGAGGGGGAGGAGGACAATGCTGGGACACAAAAATGGACACCAGGTGGGATGTGACCTCTTGGGAGCATGGCACGCTCCCAAGGGGCTGTCCCAGAAGAGTTAAAAATGGGAAGCTGAAAAAGCAACCCCATCTTTTCCCTCCTGGATGTGGAGCATCCCCACTCACCTTCCCGTTTCTTTTTTATATTTATTTATTTATTTATTTATTTATTTGATTTATATACCACAACCATCTAGCAAAAAAGCTACTCTGGGCGGTTTACAAACATATACAAAATATAAAACCAGATTAAACAACTTAAAATGAAAAATAAAAACTAATCAATCAAACCAAACAATCAAATCAAACAATAAAAAGAACAAATAAATAAATAAGCACAAATACAAAAAATTAAAATGCTTTAACAAATCTATATATGATAGATAGCTGCATTCTTAAGTAGTATGTTTAACTATATGTTTGTTTGTCACAACTTGGAAGGTATTTGGTGTTTGTTACAGGCATTGGGACGGAGCCAGGAATGGAAAGCTCAGCCTTAGGCAACAATGGAGAGGAGGTGTGACTGGAGGTAAGCCTTTCGAGTGCAGCCGGGTTACCACACTCCACTTAGTACAGAGTAGTAAAAGGCACAACCTCACTCTAGTACAGGCCCCCAGGCATCTCAGGGACCATTGGCCTGTACCAAATTAGTCTCGGCTATCGCTGCCACCAGTCAGGGTATCCCAGTTCAATCACTGAGTCCCAGACAAGATGTAATGTGGAAAAATAAAATGAAAGTTTATTGAATACAATAAGACATTGAATACAGTTCACTTGTGTTCTCTTACTTAAAGTTTCTCAAAGCAGTTCACTCAAATGCTGTTCTTATTCCCCCAATCAAACTTGACAGTTCCTTAACTGTCCTGACTAGAGATGGGCACAAAACGAACAATTTTTCGTTTCCATTTTCATTTTTTGTTTTGCTACATAACAAAATGACAAACGAATTTTGTCTCTAAAACGAAACAAAATGAACAGAAACACCGGAAATTTTGTCATGCATTTCATTTCCATTACTGCAATATGAGTGAATTGCTTAAAATGCTAAAAAAAACACAAAAAATCAAAATTAATGGTAACAAAATGGTAACGAAATGAACGAAAACAAAAACAAATTTTTTGCAATAATTCGTGAAAAATGGAAACAAACCGAAACGGACCCTCCAAACGACAAACAACAAACGAAATGCCATTTTTTTTATTCGTGCCCATCTCTAGTCCTGACTGTTCTTCAGTGCTTGTCAGTTTCCCTGTCTTAGCCCTATCTTTGCCCTATGTGGGTCTAACTACCTCAGGTAGGGCTATTTAAGCACTCAGGCTCCGCCTCCACATTTGGGCATGACTGTTAACCCATTATTCCCTCTCCTGTACAGTCACATGCACAGGGGGAAAGGGTGAACGCTACAGGTGTGCATGACCTTTGTCCCTTTGTTTGAAAGCCCGGGGTATGAAACCCAATCCTTGACTTCAGATGCAGCTTTAACAACATCCCTGCTGCTTCCTACCTCATCTAAGACAAACGTGCCTGGCAAAAATCATTTTGCCAAGAACTTTACATCTAAGAATGATCTCCTGGTAAGTGTCATATTTTCCAAAGTTTGGACTTTGGGTACATGCTTTGAAGAAGCGGGTATTGCTGTCAAAAGATTGCAATTTTTTAAAATTAGTGGCCTAAAAAGATATCACCTATAGTCTACTGTTGCATTTGTATTTGGTAATGGCTACACGGATCCCCACTTTTTACTTCAACACAAATTGACAAGAGAAAAGCGTGCAAGCCGAAAAATTCCTATTAAAATAACTTTAAATGCTTTTGAAAATAACTTTTGAAAGTAAAAGGGAAAATTATTTATTTTATCAGAATAGTGATTTTTGTACCTGATTGTTACATTGCTTTTAAAATGTCATTAAATCACACCATAATTACCCATATTAATGAGCTCTAGGTAAATACATTACCTCTAATAGTTATTTCCTTGCACTGGTTTGTAGGCAGAGAATTGTCTCCTAAATACTAATGCTAATACTATTACCCATAAGCTCTTATGGCCAATATTTACTGTCTCTAGTAATTTTAGGTAGCTTTAAACAAATTTATGATTATTACATTCTTTCTTCTTCCTGCCATTATACCAGCCAATCATCTTCCTTGTCAATCTGTATAAAGTAATACAGAATCCTATTTCTTCTTGTTATCCTTTGCAGAGGCATAACAAATATAAATGCTGCCCATCAAAGTCCTTTTAAACTATGAAATATTTGACATCATGCAATAATGCAATTTGTAGGATATTGTTTTTTTTGCAACTGAAACAGCTTAAAATTGCATAGTTTCCTTTTCAAAAGTTGAAATTTTTTTGAACTTTTTGAATCCTGTAATTTTCACGGCTTCTGCCTGTGATAAAATCATGGGAGTTAGAAACCTCGTGGATACAAAGCCCTATCTCTTTAAGCCGTCCTTTTAAATTCAGATTTCCTCAGAGAGGTATGTTTGAAATCACTGGGAAATCATCTTGAGCAGAAGCCCCTGAGATTTTAAATGCTAACACAGATTATGCCGCATGCAAATCCTCCCTTCAGGAATGATTTCCAGCGTCCTTTTTGAGGATTTTTAAAATGACTTACACATAGCATATTATTAATAGGAAGAATTAACAGCCTGAGAGCATAGAGACAAATGAACTCTTAATAGGAGCCTCTTCAAGCACTAAGAGTGAGGTTTATTCCCTGGTAACCATCACTGGATTAACCATAGATACAAATAAAGCAGATAGCACTCAAAGGTCCAGGGACGTTTGAATAATGATTTTTCTGATTCTGCTTAAATCGGGGTTCCAGCTAAGCACTGGCAGTAAGGATGCCTTGCTTCCCTCTATATGATGATCCTTTTCAGGAAGGAAATGGGAAATGTACCCCTCTTGAGATCCTTGGCCTCTCAGTAATATTCAAAGTCACCAAACATGGTACCCTACTAGGGAATTTCCCAGCGTTGATGGCATTGCAGTTGTCTTCTTCCTGCCTAGAGAGACCATATGGTAGTGGGGTGGTTTAAATAAAAAATAAAAAGACATACCAAGAGACAGAATTGGTAGCAGAAGAGGAAAATGCCCTCTTATTTCGTATAAACTGTTAGTTCCAGAGTAGAGGCACACAGCCTACTGGGCATATCAGTTATCCCTGCTATTTAGAAATGAGAGTTACAGTTCCTTTTAAGTAAAAAAGTTGAGCCGTGTGACCAGAAAAATAATTTCAATAAGAGGTTAGGTGATACCTTTATTGGTCACTACTAAAACAAAAAATATGAGCTAAGCTTTCGATAGCAACTTACTATCTTTATCAAAGCATTGTACCAGAAATGCAGTCTTGATAGATGTTGTTGTCTATCAGGCGCTGATAATCTTTTTGGTAAGATGGAAAGCACCACATGATGGTATCAGGAAGCCAGGATGGTGTTAAAGAAGCTTCAAATCCCGGATACAGTTTAACACACAAACAAGGCAGCATTGTCCTTGATCACCCACCTCCTCCTTCCCACCATCAATTTGGCTATATTGAGACTGCAAGTCCCTGTTTGCCTTGAGGATGGGGGGGGGGGGAGAGAGAGAGGTGATACAAAAAGCATGTGCTCCACTTGAAAGTTGGGAAAGTGGTTCCTTTTAACCCCTTTAAAAATGATGCAGTTGTCCCCAAGACCAACCGTTTCTCTGCCTTTGGAACAATGGGTCACAGCAGGCAAGCTCAGGCTTTATTGTGAGCAAACTTAAATGACATGACCATTTGCTACTGAAATATACATAGACCTGTAAATGCTTCCCAAACTGTGACACCTAAAGCATGACGAAAGTGAATTATAGGATGGGTTTCTTAAGTCCATCGAAGAATAAGGCCTTATTCTTTTGCACACAGTGGATGAGGGAATATGATACTGTCAGCAAGTATACTTACCCCATTATATTCAACTTTTATTTTTTAAGTTCCATTGGTCAAGCAAAACATCCGTTTGTTGCTTGTCTTCCAACAGAAAATCTCCCTGTGTTTACTGGCCATGGCCCTTATGTGTGTGTTTATTTGTTGTCATTTTTAATATTGCTCTTAAATACCTATGTTGAGGGTTGTTTATGTCAATGTTTTCAATTACTATCCAAATACAACAGATTAAAATTCTCAGGAAAACATAAGATGGGAAGGGGCACTGAAAGCTTAAATACCACACAGCTGAGGGAAAGGAGCCATTTGCCTGACAGTCTTCAACTATTGTACAACCTAATAATTTAGCATTGTACATACAGAGATATATAGATATAGATATTTCTAAAAAAAAGTCTATTGATTTTAAAATCAATAAAATTGTTTGGAGGTTTTGTCAAGTGTTGCATCTGAACATCAAAATAAGGAATCGGTGCATGCATCATGGCAAGCAATTGTTATTGCCTTTGAAGTTTGCGCACCTCATAGCAAAGAGAATATTCTTGGGATCACTTGCAATCATGGGTTCTTTGTTGCCCACTCTATTCTTTTCAGTCACATTTCAACAGCTTGCAGCACACAGTCTATATTTTTAGAAATTGCAATGCCTTCAGTTGAAATGACTTGCCTTTTAAATGACATCCTTGTACACTGGAAGATGGGTCAGACCGTCTGCACTTATCTACATGTACATATATTCCTTACCCCAATGCTTTCTTTGTATGTTCTTTCTGACGTTGCACTTCTGGGTGGTTGACTTTGGAGGAGAAGGAAGCAGAAGCAAAAGCAGAAGCATATATATACAGTGGTACCTTGTATAAAGGAATTAATTCGTTCCAAATGAAATTATGTTAAGCAAATTTTCCTTTATACAAATTCCCATAGGAATGCATTGAAAATGGAGTAATCCCATTTTATGTTGTATGGATTTTCCCCATAGGCAATTATGTTAAGCAAATTTCCCTTATCTCCGGAATTTTTTATGCTGTACAAATTTTATGTTATACAAGCTGTTTGTTATACAAGGGTCCACTGTATTTCTGCTTTTGCAGAATCATATACACATTTTGCCCTGCCTGTTTTATATGGTCAAGTTGTGAGACTAAAGATGGATGACAACCCACTCAAGAATGGACAAGATGTCAGAGTTTATTGATCTTTGTGGTTGTGAAAGTGAGGTATTGCCTAACTGATATTCATCCAGTTATGCTTTCTGTGCTGATTTCTTTCTTTCCTCCTAGAAAGGTTGGAAAGTTCCTACATCCCAAGACCAAAGGACACCTTAACAAAATTTCATGGCTTCTGCATGAACTTTATATGGAGATGAAGCAGGTAAGAGAAAGAGATGCTATACAGTACTCTAGAATAGATGCTTATTCACTCAGATATTTCCCTACAAAGAGGCATGTTACTGGTTCACTCAACTTTTCTGATTCTTTTGTGCCCAAAATAAGTCCCTTTGCTGTTCTTCTTCCTTCCCTCCTTCCCTCCACCCCCGTGAAACTCTAGGAGGAACTATTTTCTAGTCAAAGCAATGGGGACAGTGTTTACCAATGTGTTTAAACAGGTACATATCTATTCTAAACATTATCTATAAGTATACAGAGTTTTCGCTAATGTAAGAAAGCCAAAGGATTCTAAGACTACTAAATCAGAATTTGTCGATACGTATGTTGCAGTTCTGAGATACTGTTTTCTGCCATGTTCCTCCTGTGAAGAACTTGTCTGTAATCTGCTTCTTTGTGGCTTACGCAGACTGCTTCTATCAGTGAACTCAGTGCATTGTACTGTCCTGTTATCAGCAGTATATAGGCAAATGTAATCAATGTGAAACTCCTAAGGAACCCGAATCGCTCTTCTTTATTGATTTTCTCATAAAACCTTGCTTATTTTTTGGAAAATCTCTGAAATTCTTGCCTCCCCTGCCCCTTGTGTCAGTTTGAAGACTGATTTGCTACTTGGCCCATCCCTCAATCTTATGGTGGAGCATCTATTACAGACAACAGGGAAAGGAGAAGCCAAGGCCCTCTGTTGTTTCTCTCTTTGTTTTTGGTTGGATTATGTTGTTGTTGTTGTTGCTGCTGCTGCTGCTGTTGCTGTTGTTGCTGTTCCAATTGTAACATTAACATGCTTGCCCCCAGCGCTTTCACAGGCTATTGACAAACACGGCTTCTGATTTTACTATGTCACTGACACCAACTAGCTTCGCCAGTAAATTAAAACCTTCGGACTGTTTTTAAGTTGAATAAAAATAAAATAAATTTATTTATTACAAAGTAGAATCAAAATCATTAAGGGTAACATGTTGGAGTACAGACAAAAAGAAGAATATAGTTAAAACCCACTTAAATTTAGTTACTGATAAAGTTGAGTACATATGCCCATTGCCCACCCAGCTCCTAAGTTTACAAACTCTAAACACTCAGTTTTCCTCAGACACTCCTATATCTTCTCGCTCTAGCTTTTCTCCATCAGTGTAGGTCCCTATCTATCCCTATCTGATTCTCTCAGACTCTATCAGATTCCCTATTTTACTAAATCAGTGCTGAGCAGAACTTTAAATCCCCTCAGGCTCCTCCCCCAGACTCTCTTCATTGGTCTACAAACCACCAATCAGTACAGACACTTCTCATGAATTATTCATTACAACAGTTAAACGCCACACCTGTTATAATGTATCACTGATTTCTTGCCATGCTGGCTGGAGTCCCTCTTTGCCAATGCCTCTTAAAAAGTTAATAGTCTTTGTATAGCAAAGTTAAAACGGTTAGAGGTGTGTGAGGCTGAAGTGTGTACCAAAAATAGCCCTTTGATGCTGCTAATCTATGAGATCTTCAAATATGGATGAAGAACTGATAATGATGCTGATTTTACTAGGACAGAGAAAGCATGCCTTGCCATTGACTTAACAGCTGCTCTGCTGAGAAAAATCATATTTATGAGTCATGTACTTGCCAGTCATTCACATCACCTCAGGAGCTGTATGCTCTTTACAAACAGGGATAAATTAAACCTCATACCTTTGCTGATAGGCAAACAAGTAATAATGCCTCCACTATGACAGATAAGAAAAGCAACGTACTGAAAGGTGAACTGATTTGCTTTTATTCTTCAAGTGAATGCCGGGGGGTGGAAATAACAACCAAGCAGATCCCTGATACCCAGTTCTTACTAAATTAGTAGCTTCATGCAAGTGTTCTCTGGTCAGCTGCCTTTCTGATCTTTAAAACTGCAACCGCCCTCATCCCCAACCCCAACTCCAACTTTTCAGGTTGCAATCTGAAACTGCTGGAGAGCACTGCAGTGGGAGAAGGCCGCCATTTTGGCATAGCTTTGATAGGATGCCATCCATTGGTGGAGGAGAGAGGTTATTATTAATTAATTTATTTATATTAGAGTATTTTTTATTTACCCCGCCTTTCTCGTGGAAAAGGACGATCATTGGCAACCATCCTCAATGCCAACTTGGCAAGTGCATATTATTGGCATGTGCTCAAATTGTGTATTGCTGTTGATCTGCAATTATCTCAGTCATTCTGCATATCCTCCCAATCACACAAGTCCTCCTGAATGAAGGAGTGGGGGAGGAGGGTATCCATCCTAAGTGGAACATTGCATCTCAGAAGATACAATTCACGAGGAACCAAGAAGGGACTTCTTGGCCATGGCCCTAACATTGCAGAAGTAGCCACTCAAGAAGCCCATCAACACTCTCCTTGGTTTCTGAAGCACAGAACGCTTATTGGGTTCCGGTTACACTCTCCTGTGAACGGTTGTCTGTTTAGTGCAATCAACTTCTTGGCTCAGCAGAAGAGCTCTTTGGAAAGGTGTCAGAGTGGCATTGGCCTAATTGCTTGGGGAGGTGTTGGAAGCCTCTCTGACTGCAAGTCTGCCGTGAAAGCAAGCTTATTCTCAGGAGGCCATCTCACAGACAGTGTGGGAGTGGGTGGCAGTTTCCTGAGGTAGATCACAGGAGCCTCTTATCTTATGAGGTTTAAAAAGAAGCACAGCACATGTTTTCAGAATATGGCAAGGCTTTTCAACTGAATGTTGAATATATCCAAGGAAAGACTGAATAAGCCTTTTAATTTTTCCCCACCTGATTTATTTATTTTAGCATCTCTCCTCTTCTCCCCCCTCCCAACTCTGCACTAGCGCTCTTAGTAATTCTCTTCCAGAACTCAATGGTGGTTATGTTCTGTATATGTGCAAGAGAAGCACAATTCCTGTAGGGAGATCTAACAGTTTCAATAAAAGATATTTGGGAAATCTTGCAACGGCAGGTCCTTCAACACATTCCAGAAGGAACTGGCTGATGCAAGAAGCTGGAACACTCCAAGAGAAATGAAGTTTTCCAGGCAATTACTGACTTCCTGAAGCATGCTCAAATGTTATTACATCCATTCAGAAAAATAAAAGCAGGAGAGAGATAGGGAAAGAGACAGTGCTCTGAGAGGGAAACATTGAACCCACCAGTCTTGGCTTCTTCCATCCACTGTTGACAAGGAGCTGAAAATCCAAAAGGACCTTGACAGATTAGAGTGCTGGGCCAAAGCTAACAGAATGGGGTTCAACAGACGGAAATGAAGGGTGATGCATCTAGATAAAAAGAATGAATTGCACAGATATAGGATGGGAGACATCTGGCTGGAAAATAGTACCTGTGAAAGGGATCTGGGAGTCTGGGTGGACCACAATTTGAACATGAGTCAGCAGTGTGATGTGGCAGCCAAGAAAACCAATGTGATTCTTGGTTGCATCAACAGAAGCATTGTGTCTAGATCAAGGGAAGTGACAGTGCCACTCTATTCTGCTCTGGTCAGACCTCATCTGGAGTACTGTGTCCAGTTCTGTGCATCTCAATTTAAAAAGGATGTTGACAATCTTGAACGGGTCCAAAGGAGGGCAACCAGGATGGTTGAGGGTCTGGAGGAAATGTCTTATGGAGAGCTGCTTAGGGAGCTGGGAATGTTTAGCCTTACAAAAAGAAGGCTGAGAGGGGATATGATAGCTATGTTTAAATATTTGAAAGGATGTCACATTGAAGAAGGAAACGGTTTGTTTTCCATGGCTTCAGAGACTAGGACATGGGGAAATGGTTTCAGACTGCAAGAAAAGAGATTCAATTGAAACGTTAGGAAGAATTTCATGACAGTTAGAGTTGTTCGGCAATGGAATATGCTGCCACGGAGAGTGGTGGAGTCTCCTTCTTTGGAGGTTTTTAAGCAAAGGCTGGATGGCCATCCGTCGGGAGTCCTGTGATGGGGGTTCCTGCATGGCAGGGGGTTGGACTGGATGGCCCTTGAGGTCTCCTTCCAACTCTGTGATTCTATGATTCTTTTCAAACCAAACATGAATTCTTTGGTTGCAAACTTAGGGTCAAACCACACTTTAAAGTAAATGTGTGTTTATTTTATTTATAAAACTATCCCTCCAGGCATGCACATCTTTCAGTGTCCAGCACTGGAGCCGCATACATGAAAGGCAAAGTGTAAGCAATTTGAGGGGCCAGCCAAGTCCTGGGGCTGCTGTCTCAGATTTCCTTAGATCTGGCTGACTTCTCCTGAGTTTCTGTCTCATGCTTCTGTAGGGAAAGTTTGAACAGGTAAATCCTACCTTCATCAGCTGCCACTCTCTCTTCTGACCAAATCACCTTTGGTCATTTCCCACAAGGCCGTGCAACTGAGATGCAATTGCTTACCCCATCTGGCTATTTTTTGCAGTGATTTATTTATTTGGCTTTCGCGTGAACTGCCCAGAGTTCCTTCTGGGAAACTGAGTGGTCAAGAAAGGCAAAAATAAAT
The DNA here is from genome assembly GCA_023846285.1 of Phrynocephalus versicolor. Classification (NCBI taxonomy): domain Eukaryota; kingdom Metazoa; phylum Chordata; class Lepidosauria; order Squamata; family Agamidae; genus Phrynocephalus; species Phrynocephalus versicolor. Next base: position 47,346,214 of record JAHTLZ010000015.1, on the reverse strand, counting down.
AAATCAAAATAAAATAAAAATTTCCCCTTGCTTGTGCTTGCTAGAGGGACATTAGAGGATGGAAACTAGTTTCTTCTATGCCTGGGATGATCTTCAAGGCTTAGCCACAATTCCATGCAATTGCTCCAGTCAAAAATTAGCCAGATGGGGTCAGCAATGGCATCTGAGTTACAAGGCCTTGTGGGAAGTGAACAACAAGGTAGGACAACCCGTCGGCCCACCTCAAGACGTCATCTTGCAATGCTACTAGGGCGGTTTCAGTCCCGTGACGCAGCCTGAACCTGGACTGGAAGGGATCCAGGACATGATCTTTCTCCAGGAACGATTGGAGCCGCTTGGCGGCAATCTGCTCCACCACCATGCTCATGAAGGGAACATTGGCAATCAGATGATAATTACCCATATCACCCAATGCCAGGCCAGGTTTCTTGAGGATGGACTTAACCACTGTCTCTTTCAACCAACTGGGAAAAATCCCATCCCTGAAGGAGGCAGTGGCAATGGCAGTAGCCCACTCTGGCATGCTCCCTCTGGCGATCTTAATAAGCCATGCTGGGCAAGGATCAGGAGGGGAAGTCACCGGCCTGCAGAGAACCAATGCCTTGGAGGTATCCGCTGGTGTTACATGCCCATACTCAACAAAACGAGGAGACCAAGGGGGTGCAGCACCTGCCATAATCGGGGATATCAGTGCAACTGGAGTCCAGGTTAGCAAGGATGACCTCTATTTTAGACATTTAAAAAGCTGTGAAGGACTCACTAGTGAAATCACTAGGAGGAGGCCCAGGCGGACTAGGATTGGTGAGGTCTCGAACCACCCGGAACAACTCCACCTGGCGGTTCGAGGCCCCACCTGTTCTCAGGGAGGCAAAAGATCGTTTAGAGTCCCTGATTGCTCGCACGTAGCATCTGGTCATTGCACAAATCACAGCCCAATTAAATGCCACATGATCCTCCATCTGCTCTCTAGCCTCTGCTTTCATCATGCTTCATTGTACACAACTCTGCCGTAAACCATGGTGAAGAGCGGGCTCGGCAATAGATAAGGCACTTGGGATGATCTAGTCCACAGCCCCAGCAGCAGCTACGTACCACCTGTCAACCAGGTCATCTGACAGTCTGACTGGAAAACCCACAAAGGTCTCCGAAAACCGACTAGGGTCCAGAAGCCTGTGGGGGTGGCCCAAGATGGAAGGGCCAGGCTCCCCGCAGGGAGAGGAAACAAATGCCAGGGAAAAGGTCAGCAAATTGTGAACTGCCCATGACATGGGTTGAGAATGCAAGTTCCCATCCACCAGTTTATGGTCCGCAGACGTGGAGCAAAATACCAGGTCCACGTTATGCCCGGCCCTATGGGTGGGGCTGATGACATGTTGGGATAAGTTCACAGAGGTCATGGACTCCATGAAATCCAGAGCTGTTCCTGAGAGTCCAGACTGTCCAGACCCAGCATGCACGTTGAAATCGCCCACCACCAACAGGCAGGAGGACCTCAACAGTGCTGCTGAGATGAACTCAGAGAGCTAAAGGACAGATAGTGCAGGGTCGCGGGGAGCATGGTACACGAGCACTATAACAAACCTATCCAGCTGACCCACCAAGGTTTGGTTTAATTGGTTTATTACAGCAGTGAGGACAGGGTCAGAGCCTTGCCCAAACAGAAGCTGAGCTATCCCGAACTGTGTGGCCACTCATGGATGACTGGGATCCAGCTTGTAGGCCATTTGCCTTCTTCCATTGGATAACTGAGGCCCGTACATCTTGTCTCACCTAAAGCAGAAATGTAAATGTTACATTTTTAAGTGCATCTCCCAGACTTATGGAGGGTGTGGTGCAAAAAGCTATGGCGCTTTCTAGGTTCTGGGTAAAGCAGAATCAGGTGACATCATAAAAATGTGCATCTCAAACTTTCTGTTCATTTCCAGGGACAGAGTCTTTCTTTGCTGCTATAAACATGGTGAATCGCAAATGACACATCAGAAGGGCCAGGGCCCAGCTTCAAAAACTCTCTCTGGGTTGTTGGGTTGTTTTTTCCCCTTTCATACATACAGTGTGATATTTAAAAAGTCCATCTGGATAGACCTTCATGAGCAGCAGATGGGACGTTAAGTTAACCATCCTTGCAAGAGCCATTGAGTTTAGAGGCATTGGCCAGCCAGGACATAAAAGACAAGCCAAACATTTAGGATGCTTTTGATCAAACCAGGAATGATCCAGTGGATTTTGCAAGAGTACTTAAGAGATGACATCACTCTTCAGGATATGTCAATCACTTCCTCAAGGAATTCCAAGGTGTCCTGAAGCTATTAATAATTAGGACAGAATAATTTTTGCTGGAACTATATTAATGCTATACTATATTGTCAGTGGGCTTGGTTTTTCTTTTGCTTATATCAGTTACTTCTGGAATTATTTGATATAAATGAGATCAGAATCATGCACAATATTTAATAAGGTTTGCCAATTCAATTTGTTCCCTTCTCCCCAGGGATTTGCTGCCTAGACAAATTGCTTCCTTTGGGTCTTGTGCCACTTACAATGTGTGTGTGTGTGTGTGTGTGTGTGTGTGTGTGTGTACTTACAAGTCCATTGCTAAGATTGTGGGTTATTAATAGTACATTGTTTTCAGTTAATAATTCTGCTAAATTTCCATTTCTCAAAACATTTCCAAAACGGAGGACACTGTTGATTGGTAAGTCTGGGATCAAGTACATTTCTGAAAATTTGTGTGATTTTAGGATTTCCTGTCAGCCAGTCACTGGGTCATTGTACTTGACCTCCATAGAAAAAGTATCTAAAGGACTAAAAGTATCTAAAGCATTGTGCTATGAGGGTTACCCAAAGGAAATATATCCATGAAAGAGCTATTAAAGAAATATATGACTAACAAAATGAGTGGTGAGTGCAAACAGGTGTGCAAAACACTGAATTAAATGGCTATTTCTAGGAGAGATGGCATAAGAGATGCAGAAACTGGGTATACTGTACAGTTCAGAGGAATCCCTAGTCTGTTGAGATGATACCGATGTCAAGGGCAGAGGGATGATACACTGATCAGGTGTATTCATATAGGCAATCAGTAACACACGTGGCCTAGATTCTTCAATAAGAAAGCAAAGAGCAACATATTCTTTGAAAGTATGGATTTTGAGTGCAAACCAATGCATAGGTGGTACAGCTTTTTCCATTTAATAAATGGTTAATTTTTGATTAACAGTGACATCCTTACAATTGATGATATTTTGTAGTTCTTTCATTGCTACCCTTCCAGGTCTCAGTCTGATTTCTTGGCTGCAGTCTCTCTTTGAATTGATAATTGAACCAAGATATTAAAAAAATCTCTATTCCAGTTTCTTTATTGTCAATGTTAAAGTGGTATAGGTTTTCTGAGTCATGATTTGTTATTGTCTTTGTTGTTTTATCCAACCACAATCCTGCTTTGGCACTTTCTTCTTTTACTTTCCAGAAAAGACCTGTCAGGTCATTACAGCTCTCTGCCAGTAATATGGTGTCATCTGCATATCTTAAATTATATTGATGTTTCTTCCAAGACCAGTTTTCACCAGCACCACGTCTGGGGACAAAGTTGTTTTTGTGCCCCTCCGTCCCTCCCCAGCCCCATCGCATCCACCCAGCAAAGGGGGGGGGGCAATCCTGCAGGCGCCGGGCAGGCAGGCGGATGGGTGTTTGTGTGTGTGCATGTGTGCATGCATGCGCACGTGTGTGCACATGCCTTACCTCTCCCCCGGTGGGTCCAGAGCAAGGTGAATAAGAGAAGGAGCAGGAGGGTGTTGTGGCCACCGTGCTCCCCGCACCCCTGCCTGCCTGCTTGCTTCGCTGCTCATCCGGCGTGTGGTGCAGTGGGTCCCGTCGCCAAGCCTTAGCCCAAGGAGAGGAGGGCTGCTGGCAGGGGGACACACGGCTTTGTCCTCCTGTTCCCCCTCCAGGCGCCCCAGATTGCTGTGCCTGGAACAAATGCACCCTTCCGCCCGCCCACAGATACACCCTTGGTTTTCCCTTGTCCTGCCTCTGAATCTAGCCTGACTTTCTGCATATGTTCTGAATACAGATTGAACAAATTAGGGGGGAAATGCATCCTACTCTGGCTTCTTTAGACATGGGCATGACTTAGCGGAATTCCCATTTCCGTTTCCGTTCCTCGTTTCCGTTACGGAACGGACACGGTAACGACAATTACTCTGCCAGAACTCGAACTCGAACCGACGAACGAATAATTGGGTCTGATTTGTCGTTGTCGTTCCTGGCATCACGGCGACTGCGCGATGCCAAGCGGCACAGAAAAAAAGTTTTAAAAAGTAAAAAAAACAACCCGATTCCCGGCCAAAAAAGCAGGCGAAAAATGTCTGAGGGCACCTACCAGACCAGAGGGGGGGTTTCTGGGGGGGGGGGGTTCCCTGGCCTCCCCCCTCCTGTCCTGGGCTACTGCTCGCTGCTGGTACCAGGCTGGGGGGGCATCCTCATCGTCTGCCTCCATTTGCCATGTGGTGCGGGGGGATCCAAAATGGCGACTGCAATATATTTTTTTTGAAATCGTGGTCCAAAAACACACCAAAGCACCACAGAAACATGCGAAAATTAGCCATTTAAAATGCTTGAATTTTTTCAGTAGCAGCAGTGGGTTTGTCTTGCAAAAATACGTCTCCGTTGATTTTTTTTTAATTCATTTTTTTACACCTGCGCAATGATGGGCTGGCCATGGGATGGGACCATGCAAATTTTTGGACCCATTCTACCAATCGCATGGCCAGGTTTTGACTGACACTTCTGGATGTGCCAGAGGGTATAAAAAGGTAAGGCACCTTCCAAAAGTCGCAGTCGGGGCTTGGATGGAGGGTGGAGGGCTGTGTGTAGCTGCTGTGCTAGACTAGTTTTGATTTTGTGGTCGTGGTCGCGTTAGGAAGGCAGGGAGGGAATTGATTCAATTGAATTTTTAGGAAATAATAATTTCTTTCATTCCCTGTGGGGAATAGCAACACAGTTTATTCTTTTTTTTATTCTCCTGCATTTTTGACAAGGAATTCTTTTCTGATATTGCTTATATTTGCTTCAAGGGGGAGGGGAGGTTTGAGTGGGAGCGGGAGGGTAGGGTAGGTGCGGATTTATTTTGAAAATATATATTATTTATATACTACCATTTGTTTTCTATTTTCCCAAGTTCATTTGCTTGGCCAAGGTCCTTTTACCCTGTCTGCAGCTCTGCTGATGCTGTGCTGTGTGCAGTGGGGATTGGGAAGGGAATAGCAGAAGCAAGCAACCCTACCCTAGTAGCAGTTTATATAACTTTTATCTTTAAATTCTCCTCCTGTGAGGAATCGATTCGGGATTTCTTTAGTGCTTCAAGGGGGAGCTTTGAGTGGGAGGTGAGTTTTGGATTTATTTTAAAAATATATACTACCATTTATTTTCTATTTTCTAAAGTTCATTTGCTTGGTGGCAAGTGGCAAGCAACAGCCAAGGTCCTTTCATACCCTGCCACTGGGGGAATAAGTTAATTAATACCTTAATCCTTTTTATTCTCCTCCTGTTTCTGAGGAGGATTTCTTTTCTGATTAAAAGGGGAGGTTGGAGGCTGTGGAAGATTTTTCTAAAAATTATACTAGTATAGACAGAGTTCCCCATCGCCAACCAGTGCACTCAAACACATTTGTTGGCAACAAGCCAAGGGCACCCACCTCTATATAGAATATTTTACAATTACATTTTAGAAATTACATTTTACTTTTTTACTTCACCAGCAGCATGATTGACCAAGTGAAAAAAAAAAGAAATATATTGCATTCTGCCCACTTTGTTTGCTTTATTGTATAGGATGCACTAGTCTTGTGCAGCAAGTCCATCACCCACAGTTTAACAAACTGTTTTTCGCCTGCTCTGGGTCATTTGCGGGACCCGCGCCTGCCACCTGCCTGCATGCCTGCCCCTCCCCCCTGCCACTGCTGCCGCCCGCACATGGACCCCCCCGCCACCACTGCCCGCCCTCCTCCGCACCTCCCCGCCCCCGCAAAAACACCGAGCGGCACAACTGGGAGTCTCGGTCGGGACGTCAAATTGCGCGAAATCGCGGTAGAAACGACAAACGAAAAAATGAAAAACGAAACGATAAAATTTTGAAATATTTCGCGAAAAACAGAAACGAGCCAAAACGGACCCGTCCCGAAAAACGACAACTCAAAAAAAATTTTTTTTCCTGGTCGTGCCCATCTCTAGTCTCCATATTCTGTTTTTATGGTAGCTTCTTGTCCACAGTATAAGTTATGTATTAGTACAATAAAATAACCAATATTTCTCATGATCTACACACAGTAAAGACCTTGCTGTACAGTATTATCTCCTTATCCACTGAAGCATTAACTGCTGATTCACTTATCCACAGATTGAGGGAGAAAATACAGTTATCACCCCCTTATCTGCTGAACCATTAACCAATTATTCACATATCCATGGATTGGGGGGGGGAAATATTTAAAAAATAATTCAGAAGCCCCAAAGCATGGTAGTGTCGCAAAGAGTAGCTGTAAAGCAGGCTGCTGTCTCAAACAGTAGCCACAAAGCTGGTGGCATAGAAGGCTGGTGGCTGCCAGCGGCAGCGAGGAGGGAAGAAAACAAAAGGAAGCTTACCGATGCCGAGCCCGCCTCACCGCAACTGCCCCTGCAGGCCGGCCACTGAGCCCGGTGGTGAGGAGGGCAGTGGTGAGGTGGGTGGGTGGTCAGCGGTGGCAAGGAAGGCTCAGCATCAGTAAGTTTTCTTTTGCTTTCTTCCCTCCTCGCTGCTGCCACCCCCACAAGCCGGCCGCCAAGCCCAGTGGCGAAGAGCGAAGCTGGCCAGCAGCACTGAGGAGGGAAGAAAACAAAAGAAAGCATACTGAGGCTGAGCCCTCCTTGCCACCGCTGGTACACTTATGGATTGAGAACTGGTTGAGATCCAGGAAACAAAGAGTAGGTGCCAATGGGAAATTTTCACAATGGAGAGAAGTGAAAAGCAGTGTGGTGTGCCCCAGGGATCTGTCCTGGGACCGGTGCTTTTCAATCTGTTCATAAATGACCTGGAGACAGGGATAAGCAGTGAGGTGGCCAAGTTTGCAGATGACACAAAACCTTTCCATGTGGTAAAAACCAGAGAAGATTGTGAAGAGCTCCAGAAGGATGTCTCCAAACTGGGGAAATGGGCTGCAAAATGGCAAATGCGTTTCAATGTAGGAAAATGTAAAGTAATGCATATTGAGGCAAAAAATTCAAACTTTATCAACTCATGGGCTCTGAGCTATCCATGACGGATCAGGAAAAACATCTTGGTGTGCCGGTGGACAGCTCAATGACGGTGTCTACCCAGTGTGTGGCAGTGGTGGAGAAGGCCAATTCCATGCTAGGGATTATCAAAAACGAGATTGAAAAATAAAAAAACCCCAACATTATAATGCCATTGTACAAGACGATACTCCAGGCCACACCTGGAGTATCGTGTACAATTCTGATCACCACATCTCAAAAAAGACATAGTGGAACCGGAAAAGATGCAAAACAGAATGACTAAAGTGATTACTGGGCTGGGGGACCACCCTTATGAGGAAAGGCTAAAACATTTGGGGCTCTTTAGTCTTGAAAAAAGTGCCTGAGGGGACATATGATTGAGATGTATAAAATAACACAGGGCATGAGTAAAGTGGATAGAGGTATGCTCTTCTCCCTCTCAGAAAATACCAGAACTAGGGGACATCCACTCAAACTGAGGGTTGGGAGAGTGAGAACAGACAAAAGAATTTTTTTTAACCCAGCGTGTTGTTAGTATGTGGAACTCCCTGCCACAGGATGTGGTGATGGCATCTGGCCTAGATGGCTCCAAAAGGAGATTGGACAGATCCCTGGAAGAAAAGTCCATCACAAGTTACAGACCATGATGGAGATGTGTAATCTCCAGTCTTAAAACCAGGGTACTTCAAGTGCCAGATGCAGGGGAGTGGTATCAGGAAACAGATATCTAGTCTCGTGCACTCCCAGACGCATCTGATGGGGCCACTGTGAGACTAGATGGGCCTTTGGCCTGATCCAACATGGCTCTTCTTATGTTCTTATATTCTTATGTTGATAAGAATGTTTGCTCTTATCTGTGGATTTCGCTATCCACGGGTGTGGGTGTGGGTGTCCCGGAACCGATCCCCTGCAGATACTGCAGTCATACTGTAATCTATAAAGCACAGACTGTTCTTCTGAGATTCTTTGATGCTGTCCAGTACTCAGTGGATCTTTGCAGTGTGATCTTGATTGCCAGGGAAAGTTCATGGTTCAATCATCAATCCAAAGGGAGACTGCAGCCAAGAAATCAGAGAGAGATCTGGAAATGCTGGGAAAGGTTGATTGCCTGTTTCAATTCAAGATCCATCTAGAATTTTCAAGATTCACATTCTCTGTGGTTTAAAAGAGTTCTGTCAGTATTCCTTTCTATCACTGGTCATTTATTTTAATGCTTTCAGAGCAGCTTTCACTGCACTTTCTCAAATTAGAGGTTCTTCACTATAGGCCTCCTTCTCAAATGAGTCTGTCATCCTTTTGTCCCTTGTGTTTACTGTTTTCACCTTCTCTTAATTTTCTCCTGCTCAACTGCAGATCTATGAAATGACACCATCAGGTCTAAAAAAAAACTGACAGTGTTAGGATCAGCGCATGTATTACACTAATATTTAACTGATACTTAAGTTAATGTGTAGCCTGCATAGTGTAATTAAAAACTGTAAATCTCCCAGAGACTACTTGAAGTGATATGGGGTGGTATATAAGCAGATCACTTTGCTTTTTAGTTGAAATTTGTATCTGTTCTATAAAACCAGCCAATCTTGTATGATTTTGTTTTTGACTGAGGTCAATTTTTCTGAAATATATTTATAATAAGGTATCTTCCTTATGATCGTTATTGGAAAGCCATAAAGCTTTTTGGCCTTTTTAGCTTCCATATGCACATCTTCTGTCTTGTGTGTTACAGTTACAACTGTAATATAGTAAAGACGGTAAAGATGGTAACGGTTAGAGATGGGCACGACTCAGAAAAATTTTTTCGTTTTCGTTTTCGTTTTCGGCTAGGGTCCGTTTCGTTTCGTTTCCGTTTTCGTGAGCTAATTTCAAAATTTTTCGTTTTAGTTTCTTTACGTAATGAAAACGAAAAAACTAAAACGAAAACGAAATTTTTTTCGTTCCTCCCCATTTAGCTCCATTATGTGTTTTTCCAGTAACGAAAAACGAAAATTGGCTCAAAATTAGTCGTTTCGTTTCCGTTTTCGGTCCATTTTTGAACCGTTTTTCGTTTTCGTTTTGTTACGTAACAAAAACGAAAAACAAAAACAAAAACGAAAATACCGCTAAGTCGTGCCCATCTCTAGTAACGGTATCACATGTTTCAAGGATCTGTGCAGACCAACACAATCAATAAGCCATCGAAAGAGGACATTGGCTACATTGCATTCCTGAGGTCCCCAGCGATAACAGCAGAAAAGACTGAGAGTGTCTGTTCCCTGCATGCCTCCTCACACTCAGGATTAATTTTGCTTCCGTAATGGGACTCTTTTGCCCCATCTAGGGGCATGCAACCGTTTCCAATGTGGTGACATTTGTTTAACATTGCAAAATGGTTCCCGGGATTGCAGAGGGATGTGCTTAATTCGCTTAGGAAGCCAACTGGGAAGGTTTCACTATGTAGGCAAAATACCCAATTTATAGCCTGCTTACTGGGCCAAGTGCCTTGGAAACCGAACACCTCTGAAACCGGATACTTTTCTTATAGGAACAGCACCATCCCATCTGCTGCTTTTCATGGGAATGTAAATATAACAGCAGTGAGAGAAGGATGAGGCGGGAAGTGCCCATCCTCCTCCACCAGCCTCTCTTTCTTTCTCAGCCTGTTCAGGTCACCTACTTTGGCCTCAAGGGAAAGCCTTGCATGAAGCACTTCCTGTCAGTATTTATGCCAACTGTCAGGTCTCCATGGTGGGGCTTGAGGAGGAAAAAGCCGTTTAAATGCCTTCATGATTGACCCCCCTATAGGTAACTCTTGCAAAAATCATGGCACAATGGTTTGCGTCAAGCTAAACCATTCATTGATATTTATTGTATGTTCTTTCTTTCTCACTGTTTTCCATGCTATTACTTCATGATTAATTATGTTTCAATATTGTGTTTAATGCAGTTTATTTATATATATTGTTGCTATTATAGTTTCTTTATTTTCGTTTGCTCTGCACCGCCCAGAGGAGCCCTTGGGCTAGATGTTTGTGGTATACAAATCAAATCAAATCAAATAAATAAATAAATAAATAAATAAATAAATAAAATATGGAGTTAGATGTCATCTGCATACTAGTGACTCCAAAACTCAAGACAAACTCTTCCAGTTGTTTTATGTATAATATAGTGGACAAAATAGAACCCTGGTTAACCACGCAGGCCAGCGGCCAGGACACTGAACAGGAGTCCCATAGCACCACCTTCTGAGTTCTCACCTCCAGGAAGGTTCAGAGCCACCAGAGAACATCCCTGAGAAATGGCCAAGAAGGATGCCCAAAGGGAGAAGACAACACAAGGAGACAAGCCAAAGGCAAGAAGAATGACAAATGAGGCCTTCATGTTCTTCTCAGAGAGCTTGGTGGAACCAGTGCTTCTTGGTAGACTTGAGTATTACAAAAGACATGAGTCGAGATGGGCATGTGCTGCCGGTTTGGTAGTTGGTGCCAGTTTGGAGAACACCCAAACACGTGTTCCCCAGTTCATTGCCCTGCTCCCTCTGGCAGACACCCACTCAGGGACAGGGACAGGACTGGAAGAGTGGGGTAGGAAAGCCAGGACATTGCCTTGGGGTGGGGTGGGGTGGGGTGGGGAGAGACCCTGAACCACCTGTTTGGCCACCCGCTGAACCATCACAAACTGTTGAGCTAGCAGTTCGAGCTCATCTCTAGATATGAGTTTGCTACCAAAAATAAATAAATCACAACACTCTCTGTCCTCTGAGAGGGGGCATAGTCTCTTTTAAAAGGGAGACTTTAATCTTTAAAAGAGAGTATCTGTTGCAAGCAGTGCACTCAACTGCTTCAAAAATAAATGCTGATAAGAAGGTATATGGCCCTAAAGGGGCCAGGATAGGGAGCATTAGGCAGGACGTGGAACTGAAATCTGCTCTGCTCAGTGAGATTCAAGTGTGAATTGAAAGGGTACTGAGCAGCACTTTTAAAAATAGTTCCATGCACCATTGTTTGCAATAGCTCTCCCAGAAGCCTGGAAAATGATTCCCCCTCCTCCTTACTGATTGTGTTCTTTTCCTTTTCAGTAAGCAATCATTATTCCCCATGTCTTTTAAATGAAGCTGAAATTAGCCTGGTTATTTTTGTTTAACAACAACAAACCCCGTGTAGATCGTGCTTTTTTATCCAGGGGGAAAACAGCTTAGTTTGTTCTCTGGCATCGGTGATGATGTCAGCAAAGATCCAGCAAGGGTGGCTGTTGTTAGTTAACTGCTGGCTGCCTCACAGTCCGCAAGAGTAGCAACAAACCTGTTCTTTTTGCAAGTCTTAGATATAAATATCTTCAAATGGGTTTCTTTCTTTCTTTCAGTCCTGACTGGCTACAGAGTCCTGTGATCAGGCCACTTGTTCTACAAATTCTGGAAATTTTAGATCAAGTGATATTGGGTCCCTTATGGATTTCCCAATCAGGCCAAAACCAAAAGAAAAAAATAAACCAAAGACGATGACAATAAAAACACTGTAACCCTTTAAAGGCTAACTGCCAGATTTTAATGTGGCCTTTCATGGATCACATCCACGTCATCAGATGTAAAACTCTTTGTAAACTAGCACAGAATAACTTGGTTATGTCTTCTAAAACAAGAGTGATAGTGCCATTTGGACTTTCACACTCCATCATTCTGGATCCCATAGGAAGCATTCCCCTTGGGAAACGGCACGTTTGTCCAAGAACTGAAGGGGTGTACTTTTTGAAATTGGAGACCAATATTGTCTTCCCCAAACTGCATTACCATTCACCAGACATGATTTATGTCCTGAAGAAAGCCTGTTCAGTGACAACTTGCTGCCAGCCTACAGTACCTGCCAATTGAAGTGGATTCATGGGGTCTCCCTGCTCATGACGACTCCTGCCTTGAATTAGTGTCCATGTAAAATGTGATTTCGTAGGCCGCTAAGCTGAAAAGAATCATAGAAAGACTATAGTCATTGCTGAAATTTTGGAGAAGGTAGCCATGTTAGTCTGTGCAGGAATTCCAGGCAAAAATCAAAGAGATTTTTATACTACCATTTTTTCCTTTCTCTTTTTGTTTTCTCCATTACCAACAAACACAGTTTCCACCACAAGACCCTAGACAAAAACTGTTTGTAACTTCCTTTCTTCCCATCATCTCTTAAACTTTCCCACTCCCTCAACCTCAAATGAGCCCCCCTCTCTTCCCCCTCCTCTACTCACCCTCACCCGGATCTGGTGTCTCTTTTCTGTCTCTTTAGGAATTTTTAGAACAGAGCTTGTATGCAAATATAACTACCTTAAACAGCCAATGAATATTTGGTCTGAAACATGTATTCCATTACATTTTCTATTGTATACTTCATTCTGCTGCTATATGTCTGAAGAAGTGGACAAGTACACAAAATGTTACATTAGAATATGAAAGTTAGTCTTTAAGGTGACACATGTTTTGTTTATCTTTTGTGTTATTTTATTTTTCTTTGATTTTTGCCTAGAAGCCGTTACTGACACTCCATTGGCTGAAAAAAGTCTGAGACAAAGAGAGCGAAGCCCATCTGAGGTTGGCTGACCTGTGGTACAAAGGTCAGCTAAAACAGGTTGTTTTTGTGGATGGAGGCTGATTAGATCATATGGCAGAGTCCTGATGGAGAAATAAGCAGGGCAAGTTTTCCCTAAAGGTCCTCCAACGCAAGCAGGCATGAGGTTAGAGGGTAGATACCAGGAATGGGGACTCATGTCAAGGCAAGTTACATTGGACTCAACTTATTTTTAATAGAGACCCAGATTCAGGCTAACATGAAAAGCATTTGTCTGTCAGTCTGTCTATCTATCTATCTTCTTTTTAATCTGATTTCTCAAATGTCTCAAATGAAATTCATATCATTTCACAAGACTATCAAGTTACCTCGCCTGCTTTTTCATGACATTCAGGGATTCACACATGGCTAAACTTCATGTACTGGTATTAAGATTTGTTTAAGTTTATTATAGTTGGCCCTCAGTTGCTCCAAAGATGGTGGCTTGAAGATTTTCTTCTCACATCTGCATCTGCTCACACCCTGGATAATTTCAGGCAGGAGGGGTCTTATTATGCAGGGATCAGTAACAGATGTTCAGGTTATTTATCTGGACAATGAAGAGGTACAGGGGTTCAGAGAGAAAACCTGTAATGCACCGGTACTCAGAAGCAGCCTTACTTACTTTATAAGTTTCCCACTGAACTATTACCATTTTTACCACAATCTAGAAGACATCAGCAGGGTGAAAAAAGTTATTTTTAAGACTATACATTCCATAATCCCCAACCAACATAGCCAGTATTCAGAGCGACTAAGCCATTCTGAGATTTCTTGTCCCAAATTTAATTTCCCAAGCTGCAGACCTAATTTAACTAAGAATAAAGTGGTTTCACTAACGAACCTTCAGTCCAGCTATAGATTCCCCATACCAGGAAGCACAATAACTCTATACCTCCTACCATATCGCTTTGTGAGTTTTGACTCTTTGTCACATTTCACGTCTGGTACTGCATGCCTAGAAGGTATGCCCATTTTGAAAGATATGATGTAATGAAAAAGCTATCCCAAGCTGGTCCTGCAACACAACCCAGCTTATTCCTGAATCTAATATATAAGATTCTTCAGGGTTGTGGAGTGAATGGGATACACAGAATGACACTACACTGTGAAACAATACAATGGTACCCTGACTTAAGAGCAGCTCGACTAAAGAGCGGAAAACGGTTGGCATTTTAACTGCCGCCTTACAAATTTTAGATAGGGTCTGCTCGACTTACAAGTATATATTTTATTTTATTTTAACTTTTTTTATTTTTTAGATAGGTGCCCCGACTTAAGAGTAGTTCAACTTAAGAGCATGCATTTGGAACGGATTAAATTCGTAAGTCGAGGTACCACTGTATTTGCTTGTGTAAAGAAGGAACAGTGAGGGCACCTAAAGGCAGTGGTTTCTAGATTGGTTGCACAAGAGTCAAGGATCCCAGGATAAATAGGGCAACATTATGGCAATAAAGAGGCAAAGATATTTTGCTACCTGATGACACTTCACTGAGAGCAAGTGAAACAAGGAATGGCAGAAGTCAGAGCAGTATAAATGAACAGGCAATTATTTCACAGGGTATGCAGATCTCTGAAGAGCACTGGTGTGTGTGTGTGTGTGTGTGTGTGTGTGTGTGTGTGTGTGTGTGTGTGTGTGTGTGTGTGAGAGAGAGAGAGAGAGAGAGAGAGAGACATTGCTGAAAATATTTGCAAGAAACTTTAAATGGCTTTGACTCAGCTCTGTATAATATATTTAAATTCTGTTCTTTTGTGCCTTGATCTTCTGGCAGAGACTTGAAAATACATGCATACATGTAATGTTTCTAGTCCAAAAATGGTGAGCTATGTGAACAGTGTGTGAAGTATTTTTATTCACATATTAACAAGAAATGCAAACTAAAATCTTGCTAAGAAAAAAAGAAGCTTATATTATACACACACACGAGAGAGAGAGAGAGAGAGAGAGAGAGAGAGAGAGAGAGAGAGAGAACAAATCCCATTCTTATTCTACTGTTTCCCTGCGCCCAATATGAGAGCCCAAGGCACAACAGCACCCAGGGAAAATACTGGAGACAGCAGAAGAGAGGCGGGAACGTGTTTCTTACTCCCTACTGGCAGCAATGTCCTTCCATGTCACACGGGGAATTCACAACTGTGATGCTCAGGCCCCATGGATGGCATTGATTTGTCATTTTAGATAAATAGGACAAAGCCCTCTGAGCCCCTGCTAAAGGCCCTCTCTGATCTCTGGTGCAATGGGTTAATCCACTGCCGCTGCCACCCCCCCCACACACACACACTTCATCCGCTGCTCTCTCCTTTGATGAAATCTGCATGCTGATTCTCCAGCAGTGAGAAAGAGGGCAGTTTTTTCCCTTCCAGGCTTTCATTATGCTGCAGTTTTTCATGATTTTCCAGAGCTGCTGGGTTCATGAAAATTAATGCAATTCTGCCAGCCTGTTTCCTTTGCATCTGATGTGCCCTGATGCATTAGGAAAACTCTTCAAGGGACTGAAATTACCCTTCCGCTGAGTGGAAACTATCACAGCTTAATTCACAAGGTTCCAAGCCTCTTGTCCCTGACCTGAGCGCTGCGCGAAGGGGCCCGGCTGAATGAAAGGAACAAGGCCTTCCCCAAGCCGGAGATCGTTTCTTCCGATGCCTCTTCCAGGTTGACGATGGGCTCAGCTCGTTTGCAGAGAAGCGCGATGCCGAGGCAACAGACAGATTTTGCAAAATATGCTAGTGCTGTGAAAGGTCCAAAAGCATTTGCTCTCTTCCCTTTCACTCATGGCCATAGAGAAGGAAACAGATTCTAGAGGGGAAATATTTGCCACATGGGAGCTGTGAGACACCATCACCAGGAGTGGCAGAGAGACAATCCAGAAAAAGAGATCTGCTGGAATTTTGCAGAGAGTTCCAATAAAACAAAATGGAACAAGCACACACACACAAAGATGAACTGCGTTAGAACAGTGATCATTCACACTCTTGCATTCCTGATCACCATCACCACCTATGGGACTGAAAACCAGACAGGTAAGAAAGCTGCCCAGGGAAAATTTGATTTATCTGATATCTGGTGCTGGAGCTGACTTTTGTGGATACCCTGGAGTGCCATAAAGACAAGCACATGATCCTAGATCAAATCAATCCTTTTTGCCAATCTCTGTAGGCTAAAAGGTAGACTCTTTGGACACATCATGAGACGGCAGGATTTGTAAACAAAAGCAATGTTAGGAAACGTGGAAGGGAGCAGGAAAAGAGGATGACCAAATGTGAGATGGATTTACTCCCCAAAGGAAGCCACAGGCCTGAGTTCACTAGAGCTAAGCAAGTTGGCTGAGGACAGAATGTGCTGGACATTGCTCCTTCCCTGGGTAGCCATAGGGGAGAGGCAACTTGATGACACATCACAACAAACAGAATGGAGTGCAGCACTTAACACAGAAGGCAGCAATGTACTTTGAATGACCCGATATGATTGAATGTTTTTAATGAGCAGTGTTAATAATGGATTGATAAAAGACTTTATTTATTTATTTATTTATTTATTTATTTATATACCCCCCATCTTCCAATGGAACTCTGGGCGGTTTACACCAATCAAATACAGGAACAATAAAAGATCAATATAATAATATCACAGAAAATAAAAATAAAAATAAAAGTAATAAGAGTAATCGGCAGAGATGGCAGCAATTAAAAAGACACACACTAAAAAAAGCAATAGGCAGAATGAAATACAGCTGCTGCAAAAAATATCATCAGGATCAAAAGTAATGTGCTTAAAATAGCCACTTTCGAGAGGTGAATCTACAATTCAGAGATGAAACTCAGTTTGTGATCTCAGAAATATTGTCTAGATAGGATTCTAGAAATACTTAATTTTTAAAAACATGGAGAAACCTAATCCTCCTTACCACAACTTCATATTTGCAGGCAATCGGCCATATCCAATGCATTTCTCTGTGAAGATGTATCTCTTTCCCCTCTGATCAGATTGATGCAGATTGAAACACCTAGGGCACCGTTCCCTCCGAAATGGTCCCTTGAGAAGCACAGAAGCATGAGGACTCTGCACCAGAGTAGCCAGCACAATACAGTATGTCACATATTCTTTCTCCCAAGATACAATCTGTTGGGTTGTTGTGACAGTTATATATGCAATGTTTCAGCACAATTGGTGGAAAGTTTGTGATCCAGAATTTTGAATTTCTCATAAAATTCCATTTTGATATGTTTTAGAAGTACAGTGGTACCTTGTATAAAGGAATTAATTCGTTCCAAATGAAATTATGTTAAACAAATTTTCCTTTATACAGATTCCCATAGGAATGCATTGAAAACGGAGTGATCCCATTTTTATGTTGTACAGATTCTCCCCATAGGCGATTATGTTAAGCAAATTTCCCCTATCTCCGGAATTTTTTATGTTGTACAAATTTTAAGTTACACAAGCTGTTTGTTATACAAGGGTCCACTGTATAGACAACCACAAAGGAGAATACTTACAAGTAGGGATGGGCACCAAACAAAAATGAAACTGATTCATCGGTTCATTATATAACAAAATGAAACAAACTGGGGAAGCAGCATTGTGATAGTAACAAAATGAACCTTTTTAAAGTTTAAAATGAACTGTTTCGTTTCTGTGTAAAATGGCTTGCCTGGGTCATTGAGGCACCAAATTTGGTGTGCACCTTCCTTGGACTTTCCCCTTTGAGCCCTCCAAATTTAGAGAGATTTGGAGTTCACTGGGCTGTGTTATTCAACATCAAAGGGGGTGCCTCTGAGAAAACATTTAGAATTGCAAAGTTAAAAAATATTATTTTTAAAAGTAGTCAATGGAAAATTACTGATTCCAGGCATGTGAATGGCAGATTTCACTTCCCCAAGTGATTTTAGGGGATTCCTTGAAATTTTGAAAAAGTAGGGTTTCTGGGGGCAGAGATATTAATCCCCACAGGAGGTGGGGGTGTTTAATGGAAGGAATGTGTCCGGCGTGCTTTACCAATTTAAGGGTCAAATGACAGCTTCCCTTGAGTGTGCCGATTCACACTACTTCAATTAAGTCCCCCCACAGCCCCTTTGGAGCTCAATAACTCTGTTCTCTGTACCCCAAACCTCTCCAGTTTGGGGGTGCTTCAAAGGGAGAGCTTGAGGAAGCTCCATTATATTTTCCACACTGCTAGCTTCCTAGGATCACTATTTTCAAGCACATAACATTGCAATTAGAAATGTTTTTCCCCCAGGGGCACCCCTTTTGAAGTTGAATAACACAGCCCCCTGAACCCCAAATCTCTCCAAATCTCTTTACTTACAGTTGCTTGAAATTATAGACTGCCCTGTGCTGCTTTCTTTACTACTTGTGTACTTAGCAACCTCTCAGATAGGTCAGCAATTGCCTCCAACCACAGAAGTGGGTGATTCAGCAAGAGGCAGGGCTTTCTTTGAATTCAAAGCCTGGAAGGAACAATGATTTTCTCCTGGACAGATAATTGCCCCAGCCCAGAAAATCCCTCCCTGTCATACAAACTACAGACAGCATGCAAGGTTGCAAATAAAACTCCAACAGTGGGAGCTTTCTCCACTTGAGTGGAAGATTCAGAAGAGTCTTTGCAAAACTGATGCCACTATCAGGGTTATATTAGTCTATATACTTATATGATTATTGCAAGTACAATGAATGTTACAAAAATAACAAAAGTCCAAACATAGATTCCATAAAGCGTAAACCCTCATTCATGGAGGGGGGGCTTTACACTAGCACCAGCGTGGTTAGACAGTGTCAGAGATTCAGCACGTGTGCAGTGGATAGAGATGGGCACGACTTAGCGGTATTTTCATTTTCGTTTTCGTTTTTCGTTTCCGTTACGTAACAAAACGAAAAACGAAAAATGGCTCAGAACTGGAACGGAAACGGAAACGAAACGACTAATTTTGAGCCAATTTTCGTTTTTCATTACTGGAAAAACACATAATGGAGCTAAATGGGAAGAAACGAAAAAATTTTCATTTTCGTTTGCATTTTTTCGTTTTCGTTACATAACGAAACGAAAACGAAAATTTTTGAAATTAGCTCACGAAAACGGAAACGAGCCGAAACGGACCCCTAGCCGAAAATGAAAATGAACATTTTTTCTGAGTCGTGCCCATCTCTAGCAGTGGAACTCAGGTAGACAAATCCAGAAAAAGATAGATTATAGAGTGTCAGAGCACATGTCCTGAGTGAGGATTCATACACAGACACATAGGGTTGTTTGACTCTAAATCTGAGCACATATCCTGAATGAGGATTCATACACAGACACATAGGGTTGTTTGACTCTAAATCTATTTACATATATTTATAGCAGTCTCTCAGACAAAATGTATCACCGGTCCAAACTACCTATATATACAACATAGATATTAGGCAACAAAATGAATACCTCTCTCTGTCTTGGTCTAACTTCTCAAAAACAAGTGACATGAGAAAACAAAATCCTTATGTATACATACAGTATACAGTGTTTGAAAGGTAAATTAAGAATTAAGAAAACTCTAACCTTAACAAAAAAGCTTACAGTGAATGGCCGTCTCCCATGTAGAAAGATAAACAATGTAAAGAGAACTAATATAATGAAATAACATAGAACCACTAAATTCTGTAGTAAAATAGAGTATTTGTATTGTTTGACAAAAAGAATTTATACATTAAACAGAAATTCACAAGGCTTGATATTCAGCTCTAAACAACTGTAAACAGTTCTATACCTGCTTATACTCAGCAATCCCTTTCACAACACAATGAAAGAACCCAGAACTGTAACTTAAACTCAAGTGTATACTACCAGTAAAGTATAGCTCTCAACTTTAACAAGTAAGTATACAGCATAAATAGTAGGCAGAATAACACACAACAAGCAACCAGCTCATGAAGAGCTAGCAAGTTGGTGTGACTGGATCTAAACCAGATTCAGTAAAGTGTAACACCAGAGCCTTTCCTTAAATACAGTTTTGGCTGCTAGATTGCCTACAGCTGCCTGAGGCAGCACAGAACCTCAGCTTGATTACCTCACCTGTATTGCCACTGCCCAATCACTCCTGTAGTGCCTGCTAGTAAGGAACAGGTAAGTCAACTTTATTCACAATATTTAATTTATGTTTGTTTTTTATTTTATAAACATTCAACATACAGTATGTATTTTCATTGACCAATCAGATGCTAGTAATTTCATGTGAACTTTTTTCATGCCTATTACATCAACCCATGACTCATTGTTTCTAGTTTGTGGATTCAGTGACTGATAATACATTTCTGATACCTATGTATAAATCAACCCATTCCAGTCTGTAAATTCATATTTATTTATTCTACTAATAGATTAACCGACAGGACAGTCCAAGACATTTGGCTGTCAGAGGCAGAAGTAGATTTCCTTAAGTTGAACTGAATAGCAATGAAAGCTGGCAAAGTTGTTTTCTGGTACTTGAGGCAGACAAACCTGCCTCTATTCATTTTTTAACCATAAAAATGCAGTTAAAATAAAGAATCGACAGTTTGTTGCCCTTTCATGTCACTTCAAACCTGCTGTTTTGGGTAAACCAGGGGTGTCCAAACTTTTTGTAAGGAGGGCTAGATTTGGTGAGGTGAAAATGTGTGGGGGCTGACCATTCAGCCACATTTGGCTCCCGGGCCAGACTTTGGACAAGTCTCTATAACATGCAAGGAGACAGGGAGGACACGGCAGCAATGGAGCTGGGGTTGGTGGGTGGGTAGGCTGGGCAGGTGGCTTGGTGGTGGACAGAGGCAGAGAGGGCAGGCAAACCATAAAACAGCAAGCTGATGCCTCCGTCCGGTATGGGGAGGGGCCAGCTGGCGGGGATGTGTGACAGACTGAACCAGTGGGGAGAAGAGGCCGCGGGATGCTTGAAATTTGAAAACAGGCCGCATTTTGACATGCCTGAGGTAAATGCTTCACTCTGCCTAATGAGAGAGCCGGCCTTGGTGCTCAGCTGAGTCCAGAACTGCTAGAGCTCACAGAGTCTAGCAAGCTTGGGGTGCAACAAGCTGTTTCCCCAAGGTCTCTCATTTCAGCAGTTGTGCCGCAGACACCCCTACATCCACTCCTGTCCTTTTTGTTCCTTCCAGATATTTCCTGTTTTACGTGATGAGGTTGCTTCACCAAACCAAATGGAAAAGCCATGTGCTTCACATCAATTGCCACTTGACTTGTCCATTCATAAGCAAGTTCCATTCTGAATTGCTGGAAACAGAAGGCTGTGTCCCGAGCTTCACACAACACATTCGTTTAGCAGTTACATTGATATGTATGTCTTTTTTCTTCATGTGCTCAACCAACACCTCAAGAGAATCTATGCATTATTGTGACAAAGACAAAAAAAACCTCAGGCTAAAATAAGATACTGTAAAAACAACTACCCCTGTTGCATTTCTCATACTGTAATATGAACAACACATTGTACTCTAAACTTCTCCTTCCGGTATTTTGTGCATGTGAAAATATTCCTCTTCAACAGAGTGTTATGATACTGCAATGACTTGCCAGAATTGTTTCATTTCTGTCATATAAGTATGTGCTAGAATAGTGTTTCAAAAAGTATTATTAGGTTTAAAAGGTAAGAGGTTATTTTTCAGGTAAGCAGCTGGTGTGAATACTTCATACAGAGCTGCTTTGGTTTGAACAATAGCTAGTTTGGTGAAGGTCTTGTGAGGGTGGTAATCATTTGATGTGGGGATGTGGGATAGCCATT
Organism: Phrynocephalus versicolor; assembly: GCA_023846285.1. Taxonomy (NCBI): domain Eukaryota; kingdom Metazoa; phylum Chordata; class Lepidosauria; order Squamata; family Agamidae; genus Phrynocephalus; species Phrynocephalus versicolor. Next base: position 47,324,639 of record JAHTLZ010000015.1, on the reverse strand, counting down.
AAAGGCAGAAGTATGTTCCAAAGTGTTTCCCATAGAAAATCTCTATAGCCTACTGGAAATTATGCCACCCCACCAAAAGATTAGGATTAAGAAAGTCTGAAATGAATAAGTTCACGCTAAACTCCAAAAACACACAGCAACTACTTTTTAAACAAGAGCCTTCTGTTTCAATGATTATAATCTCACTGCAGTTCAGGTTGCAGATGTATACTAGTTGGCATGTAGCGGTTTTTAATACCAAAGATGCCTTCCAGGTAGTAGGAGCACACTTCTTGTTTTGGGGGGGAAACTAACCTCATTTTCCGGTACAGCAAACAGCTGACATGCTAAGAGAACAACACTAGGTTACTATAGCATTAGGCAACTAGGCTTTTGTTAGGGCACAAATTATTTTTAAAAAAACCACAGTTAAGCTGAAGGAAGATTTTGAGATTCAGTAAATCATTTTTCTCCAAGTAGAAAGTCATAGAATAAAGCCCAGTTGGGTTTTGTCATACAGATACTGTATTCTTAAATTGCAAACCTACATATACCTCTTTAGAATTAAGCCCAGTTAGGAAGTTCCATGTAGGAAACTGAGTGATTTCCATATTAATCTTGTAATGGTTCTACAGTGTCCTGTATTCTACACCAAACAAACACTGAGTTCACTCATTCTTAGGTAAGACAGCAAAAGAAAAGGGAAGGAAGGAAGGAAGGAAGGAAGGAAGGAAGGAAGGAAGGAAGGA
>JAHTLZ010000015.1:47308457-47323499 GCA_023846285.1 Phrynocephalus versicolor | reverse complement strand
ATTTATTTATTTATTTATTTATTTATTTATTTATTTATTTATTTATTTATTTATTAAATGTATATACTGCTCCATCTAGGTACACGGCTACTCTGGGTGGTTTACAAAATTGAACAGATATCAAACCAACAAACAATACAATAGATAAACAATCCAATAAGTAAAAACATAATAACTTAATAAACAATATATATCAAAGCATCAAACAGGAACAAGATGTAGAGACAAAATGAGAAAATAGAATACATAACAGAGAACTATTAATACAATATATTAATACCCAGGATTGCAGGCAAAAATCAATGGGGGAAAAAAAACCAAAAGACACAAAACATGTGGCTAAGACTAAAGACTAACTTTCATATTTTAATGTAATGGTTCATGGACACATCCACTTCTTCAGACATATAGCAGCAGAATGAAGTGTGTAATATAATATGTGATGAGATATACATTTCATAGATGTGCATTGGTGGAGAAGAGGAGGGAGAGAAGATTAGTTGTAGAAATGATGGGAGGATTTGGCCAGGGGTCATAGATATGTTAAGCATTATTAATCGGTCTGTGGAGGAGGGAGAGATGATTAGTTGTGCAAATAGTGGGAAGGAAGATTTGGCTAGGGTTCATAGATATGTTAAGTATTGCTAATGGCTCTGTGACCAGGGTCTGTAGAAATGTTAAGTGTATTTTTAAGGTAAATTCCTCAAGGGTCCGAAGCCAGAAGCAGATAGAGTGGGGTGAGGGGATGTTTTATCTTAGGGTCCAGGTGGGAGATAAACTTTCATTAAAGAGGTGGCAATATAGTAATATTAATTTTGATAATGAATCAAGAAACCCAGACTAATGTTTAATCCATTCTTGTGTATATCCATCATGCATATGAATTTTATCTCAGCTTTTTCTCTTTGTATTCTGGATTTGTAATGATTTGTTCCAAAACAGTGACCTTCAAATCCTTCAAGGAGTGTAGGCAAGTATGCAGCTCCCACCAATTGCTTTGGAGAGTGATGTGTTCGTGTCAAGGCTGGGCTGGATATCATGTGAGCGGTCTCACTTGTGGACTGCAAGTGACAACCAGTGGTGTTCTGTAATTTGGCCCTTTGTATTTGACTTGTAGCAGGTTTTCAAAATAGCCATGTCTTTAGATGTTACTTAAAGACCAGGAGGGAAGATGTCAGACAAATCTCAGGGGGAAGTTGGTTCCAGAGGCAACCAGCCACCAGTGAGAAAGCCCGATTTCTTGTCAAAGATTTACAGGCCTCCTTCAGCAATGGCACCCTCAAATGCCCTGCCTGAGATGATCAGGTGTTATGGGCAGTATTTGGGGGCAGGAGTTGTTCTGCCAGATAGCAAGGTCCTAAACTGTTTAGGGCTTTATATGTCATCATTAAAGCCCTGAAATCAATGTAAAAGTTAATCAGCAGCCAGTGCATCCCAGCCAGTGTGGGGGTGATATGTTGATATTTCCTTAACCCTGTTACTAATCTACCCATGGAATTCTGCACTAGCTGGAGCCTCTGCATTAAAGTACAAAGCAGCCCCACATAGAGCACATCACAGTAGTCTGATCTCAAGACTATGAGTGCCTGGACCAATGCAGTGGGTCCAGGAAGGCACACAGCTGGGCAATCAGCCTAAGATGATAATGGGCAGTAGAGATGGGCACGAAATGAACAATTTTTCATTTCCATTTTCGTTTTTTCATTTTGTTATGTAACAAAACAACAAACGAATTTTGTCTCTAAAATGAAACGAAACGAACAGAAACACCGAAAATTTATTTATTTATTTATTTATTTATTTATTTATTTATTTATTTAGAATATTTTTCCCCCAACATTTTATTGAACATACAAGTGATTAAACATAGAAACTCAAATCAGTAACATGCACAACATAACAAGAAAGGAAGGGAAAAGGGAAGGGAAAGGAAAAGGGGTACCATAAAATATACATCCACAATTTATCTATAATAAGACATGTCTCGCTTGATGGTTCTCTCTCATTGACATATTATTAACTAGTTATCCTCTAATTCTATCTTGCTTTAATCTAGATTACTTTCGTTTCCCACCAATTATAAAACTGGTCCCAACCATCACTGAAAGTTGATTCTATTTGCCCTTTTAGTCTTCTGGTTAATCTGTCCATTTCTGCACATTCTACTATTTTTTTAATAATCATCTCGTCCGTTGGGAGATTTCCAGATTTCCAGCTCTGAGCCCATGCTATTCTAGCTGCTGTTAAGATATGTAACAATACATAAGACTTTTGCTTATGAATCACATTTGGCAATATGCCTAACAAAAATATTTCCGGTTTAAATTCTAATTGTGTTTTTAAAATTTCCTTAGCCCATGTATGTATTTTCACCCAGTAAGTTTTAGCTTTGTCACAGGTCCACCAAGCATGATAATAAGTACCTTCATAGTCTTTACATTTCCAACACTTATTTGAAACATTAGGGAACATATTAGCAAGTTTTGCTGGTGGCATATGCCATCTATAAAACATTTTATAAAGATTTTCCTTATATGCGGTGGCCAAGGTTAGTTTAAGATTAAACGTCCATAATTGCTGCCATTTTTGAAGTTCAATATTGTAACCAAAATTTTGGGCCCATCTTAACATGGTGTCCTTCACCTCCTCATCCTGCATATCCCATTGCAATAAGTATTTATATAGTTTTTGGATTTGTTTTTCTTCTGTTTTTAATAGGATCTTGTCAAATGCTGTGTACTCTTTGTAGAAACCTCGGGTCTTTATATCCTGGTGGTAAATCGACTGTAATTGCATTAATGGCCACCATGAAAAAGTCAGGCCTTGATCTACTAGTTGTGACCTCGATTTCAAAATTCCCTCAGAGTCTAGGAGCTCATTATAGGTAGTTATTTTTTCCATACTTAATAAATTGGGATACGTGAATGCTTCCATTGGTGAAACCCATCTGGGTATTTTGGTGTAGATTTTTAATTTAACCTTTTCCCAAATTCTCAATAGTGACTTCCTTATCAAATTTCTTTCAAAATATTTATGTGTTTTTGTTTTCCCATACCATAGAAATGCATGCCACCCTATTTGTAGATCATGACCTTCTAAATACAGTATTCTCTTGTTCCTTAAAAGTACCCATTCTTTTATCCATATTAGTGCATTTGCTTGGTGATATAGGGTCCAGTTTGGAAGTCCAAATCCTCCTCTTTCTTTTGCATCTTGCAATAGTTTACGTTTAATTCTTGGTTTACTTTTTTGCCAAACAAATTTGGAAACAGCACTATTCAATTCCTTAAAGAATTTTGGGTCTAAGTTGATCGGCAAATTTTGAAAAAGAAAAAATATCTTAGGCAAAATGTTCATTTTAATTGCCGCAATTCTTCCTAACAGAGATAACTGTAATTTAGACCACCTTTCCAACTCCTGCTTAATCTGTATCAGTAATTTGTTGTAATTGTCTTCTTTAAGGGTAGAGCATCTCGCTGTGATATACACCGGAAATTTTGTCATGCGTTTCATTTCCGTTACTGCAACATGAGTGAATTGCTTAAAATCCTAAAAATAATCACAAAAAATGAAATAAATGGTAACGAAATGGTAATGAAACAAACAAAAATGAAAATGATTTTTTTGCAAAAATTCACAAAAAACGGAAACGAACCGAAACGGACCCTCCAAACGACAAACGACAAAAGAAATGCCATTTTTTTTATTCATGCCCATCTCTAATGGGCAGCACAGACCACTGACACCACCTGGGCTTCCAATATTATACCCAGACTACACACCTTATCCTGCAGGGAGAGAGTCACCCCCCAAAAAAAAATCTGAGGGAGGTTCCCAAACCACAAACCACTGCCACCCCTACATGGAGGACTTTCGTCTTGCCCAGGTTCAGCCTCAGTCTATTCACGCTCATCCAACCCAGTACAGCATCAAAACAGGCATCAAGGGGCAAAACAGCATCCACTGCAGATGGGAAAAGGATGTACAGAGCCAGGTATCATCAGCATATTGATGACATGAAACCCCACACCTCATTATGAACCTCCCCAGGAGTATTATATAGATGCTAAAAAGCATGGGGGAGATGATCAACACCTGTGGCACCCTACAATCAAGGGGCCCAGGGGTAGAGGCAATCTCCTCCAGCTGCACTCTCTGAGGCTGGTCCTCCAAGAAGGAACGAACAGAACCATTGCAAAGCAGTGCCTCTAATTCCTAACTCAGAGAGCCTCCCCAGGAGGATACCATGGTTGACAGTATCACACACCACTGAGAAATTGAAGACCACCAGTAAGGACAGTATGCCCTTGTCAGCCTCCCTCAAAAGGTCATCATGCATGGCAACCAATGCCGATTCCATTCCATGATGTGGCCTGAACCCCGACTGGAATGGATAAAGAGTGTCAGTTTCATCCTGGAGTTCCTGAAGTTGGTTGGCCACCACTCTCTCCAAAACCTTGCTAATAAATGGTAAATTGGTGACACGCCTATAATTGCGAATATGGTCCACCGCCAACTGTGGCTTCCTCAGAATGGGCCTAATGAGTGTCTCCTTGAGGGCAAGGGGAACCCTGCCCTCCTGGAGAGACGCTTTAATTATTGCTGTGGCCCATTCAGTGCGAACCAGCCTGGCCCCTTTTATAAGCCAGGCCAGGAAAGGCTCAAGTGTGGAGGTGGTAGCACGACAACAATCAAGGACCTTGTGCACTTGGGACAACGTCATAGATTGAAAGGTGGTAAGAATAGCCAGGTAAGGCGGAGCACTGGACGTCTCTGCTCAATCTCCTGCTGTCAACTGAAGTTCTAGGTCCCAGTGGATGTCCTCCACTTTAGATTTTAAAAATGCCACAAATTGGTTGCAGGACATACTAGGGGGAGGCCTAGCACAGCAACCAACCCCAGGTAGACTGTGGACTATATGGAAAAGCTCAGCCTGGTGGTTTTTGTGCTTCACTTCTCTGGATAGCGAAGTGAGATCTTCTTGAGGCTCTAATCTTGGCTGAGTAGATAGTCAACGCGATCTTGATGGCTGCTAAATTACATACCATCGGGGCCTGCTCCAAATGCTCTCTAGCCTTCTTCTATTCTCCTTTAAGGCCTGAAGGTCCTGGTTAAGTGAAGGTGCTCCATGAAAAGGGTGGCGAAGGGGGTGTTGAGGAGCAAGTGTGTCAATTGCCCTGGAGGCAGCGGAGTACCACCCTTCCACCAAGGCATCAACAGGCACACCAACCAGTTCATCAGGAATCCCACACATGGGGGACTTCAACAGCATCGCAAAGGAGGACCTCAACAGCACCGCATAGATGAAGGTTGCCAACTCCAGAAGGGAGTGTGCTGCATCGTGGGGAACATGGTACACCAGCAAAATCCCAATTCCAGTACAATGTTGTATGGGATGAAAAAATTCTTAGGTGACTTGATGGACAGAGGTGAAAGGGAATGGAAATTTCATATGAAAGAGGAAACAGAAAAGAAACACAAACTTTGTTGATCCATCTTTCATATAATTTAGTTGGTCACATTTTCGAGACTCTTTTTGAATAGCCACCAAAAGAATACAAATTACATGAAATAGACCTTCTTTTGCAGGTCCTTTATTTAGATACAAAAGGCCCATCAGTAGCCTGATTCTAAAACTGTGGGAGAGAAAAAGAAATCTATGATAATAAACAGCCTCCTGGTGGGTAAGGAGCATCTCCAAGTGTTCATTTCCCCACAGCTTTTATTTTTTTAAAAAATATATTGAAGAAAAGCTTGAAGACACAGACTTTCCCTGAGTTTAACTCAGTTTCCCCAACTTCTTTGGCTTGATATGCAGAGCAAGTGTGCCTTAAGCCCAGTCCTCCATGTTCTGTCTCTTCCTCATTTGTTTAAGGTTTTCTGCCAGGAGGAAAGGAAAGGAAGGTATGGCAGTTCCTGTGAAGCTTTGGACCTTCTTTTCCGAACCTGTTTCAGGAGCAGCATGAAATATAGCAAAATATATCCTGAAATATAGCATATAATGCCCTAAGATACAGAGTCATTAGGTTTGCCGGGGTCTCTGCCTTGTACAAAGTCACGGTGGTAGCTCCACCACTCTGCAAAAATATGTCGGCTTGTTTTATTTACTCTGTTGGGCTTTAAGATTGAGTACACTTTCACTCAAAGTAAGTACAGATCTGTTGCCGGCTTCCTCTTGCTGTCTGGTGACTCGCTCTCCGCAGTTGTGGCTGGACAGAATCAATGAGGGATCATTAGGAAACAGTGCAAGGACTCATTCCATCTGAAACTTTTCTCCCTCCGTGTCATTAATTGGCTCGTTTGTAGCCAGTGGGGATTAGCTCTGCTCTGCTGCCCCCATGGCCAGGCAAGTAAGATGGGGGAGGAGAAGGCCAGGGAAGATGATAAATCATATCGAGATGAGAAAGGGTTGTAATTATCAATAAAACAAACAATTATCCTGTCATTATCCAAGGCACCATTGCAATGGCTAGAAGCTGTGGCATAGATATATAAATAATAGCCATCATCAAGAGGAAGGAATTAGGACCATAAAATGCTGATCTCAGTGACTTGTGTGTGTGTGTGTGTGTGTGTGTGTGTGTGGTGAGGGAGCTTCTGCTGTGCCAGCAAGTCAATATTACATTCTTCATTTATAATTAGAGCAGCATGTTTAGGGACACACACACCCCAAAAATCAGAGCCTTATTATGCAGGCATAAGAAACACAAGGCTTACTCTGATGAGCTTACTGCCCAACCATCTCACTCAAATGAGCAAAAGCTTCCTCCAGGCAATTTCCTAAGGAAAACCCCATGTACTCTGTTTTATATAATTCCCTGAGAAGGAGCAACAATACTTCTTGGCTGTTGTCCTGGCAGTGAACCAAACTGTTTCACAGCTATTTTAGTGGGGAAAATATCTGCCGCTGCCACCCCCATGACAATTTGCTGCCTCTGTACTTTCTCAGAAAGAGTAGCCCTTGCTTGGAGCAAAAGCTGTTGCCTAGTGGAAAATTTGTCATCAGAGGGGGTGGGCGTGGGGTGGGGATGAAGGTTCAGCTCTCAGGTTGGCTCTTGGAAGTATTTTGCGTGAAAGGAGCATTTGTTACTGTGATGAAGACTTCCTGCCAAACCAGAAATCAAGACATGGAGCATATGTTTTTTGAAGCAATAACACCATAGATCCTGTTGTCCAAAGTAGGGAGAGGGCTGGATTCTTCAGCCCAAAGATTGTTGCCGGAGTGGATCCCTAAACAAAGGAATGATTGTGACCCCCACGTGGGGTCCAACATGGAATGGTGCGGGGGGGGCACAGGACACAGAAATGAGCATGGGGGGGCAGCCCCTTTGGCACACAACACATTCCAAGGAGCTGTCCCAGAGGAATTAAAAGGAGGGTACGAGGAACAACCCCCTCTTTTCCCCTCCTGGTTGCTGAGCAGCCCTCCCTCTTATTTCTTTATATACTGATTGGGTAACTATATTCATAGGTAATAGAGCAATAGTTAGTATGTTTGTCACATCTGAGAGCTTTGGCACTGGGACGGATCCAAGCTCAACAGCAAAATTTAAAACAGTTACAATTGATTTATGACCTGTTGACAATGATTTGTGACCTCGTGACAATGATTATGACTTTGCTTCTGATGGGGGTGGACGCCCCCTGGAACCTGTAATTGGAGTGGAGGCTTAGGATACCAATGGGGTGGGCACCCTGGGGTGTTCCGTAGTGGTTGAGGAACATCAAAGGGATGGGATGCTCCTTTGATGTGATGGATCTGACACAACTGCCTAGCCAGAGTACTGTTTGCTGTATTGAAAAATGTTTTGGCCTAGTAATACCCAGAACCATAGATCATGCCTCTTCATTTTACAATTCTGCCGTTAAAGGGAGTTCAGCTGTAGGCAACAATAGGTTACATATCAAGTCAATCCAATGTTCTGGTGCCTACATTTCTTTTACAATGACCCATAGCTATTCATAACCAACATAGTCACTCACAGACTGCTTTTCTTCTGAAATTCTTAAGTAGGCTCCCTCAGCCAATGTATTTTTGCAGTATGAACTCTACTTTATGTCTCATTCCCTAGTCTTCCCATTAAAAAAATCACTGCCTTAAGTGATTCCATGCTGCTTGAGGGAAGTCAATTACAGTGGGCCCTTGTATAACAAACAGTTTGTATTACATAAAATCTGTACAACATAAAAAATCCGGAGATAGGGAAAATTTGCTTAAACCTATGGGGCAAATCTGTACAACATAAAAATGGTTGCAATTAGGGATTACTCTGTTTTCAATGCATTCATATGGGAAATTTGTATAAAGGAAAATTTGCTTAACATAATTTCATTTGGAACTAATTCCTTTATACAAGGTACCACTGTACATTCCTTTAATCAACTGCATTTTATTTGTTTCCACATTCCTCAAAGGTATTTTGGGATTGATAGGAGCCTTGTGGCGCAGTGGTTAAATGCCTGTGCTGCAGCTAAAATTATGCTCATGACCTGGGGTTCAATCCCTGGTAGCTGGCTCAAGGTTGACTCAGCCTTCCATCCTTCTGAGGTCAGTAAATTGAGTACCCAGTTTGCTTGAGGGGGCGCATTGTGTAGCCTGCATACTGTAATTAAACTGTAAACCACTCAGAGACAACTTGTAGTGGTATGGGGCAGTATATAAGCAGAACACTTTGCTTGGCTTTTCTTTGATTCCTCTCATTCTGTTATTCAGAGTCATGTGACAACAGTTACACAGAAGGCGGGTTTCAGTTATAGGGATCAGCCTTGGTCCTCTTGCTCAGAGAACTTGGCAGGCAAACTGGCAAAAAACAAATGTTTCAGATTGAGTTGCTGAAAACATAGTCCCTGTGGGTTTCCATTAATTATTTGGGCCTAATTTTCTCCTACCTTGAAATGCTCCAAGAAAGATAGTACTCCCCAAAATAAATTTTTCATGGCCTTTTGATTTATGATGTGATATTTTAATTGATTTATGGAAATGATAGAACTAAATGTACAGTCATGTAGTTTTTCAATAACAATAATCATTAGGGATGGGCATGAAATGAAAAAAATTGAGATTCATTTCATTTTGTTTTGTTCCCCTGTGATTTGTTTCATTTTGTTAGAAATGGTTTTTTTAAAGTGTACAAAATGTACCAATAACAAACTGATTTGTTACTCTATAAAACAGGTCCCCTGGGTCCTAGAGCCATCAAATTTTATGGGTACCTTCCTTGGTCTCTCCCCTTTAAGCCTTCAAAATTTGGAGAGATTCGAGGCTCAGGGGGCTGAGGTATTCAACTTTAAAGGGGGTGCCCCCAGAAAAAAAATTCTAATTGCAATGTCATGTGCTTGAAAACAGTGATCCCAGGCAGCTAGCAGTGTGGAAATTATAGTGGAGCTTCCTCAAGCTCTCCCCTGTAACCCCTTGATATCTGGAATGTTTAGGGTTTCAGAGAATGGAGTTATTAAGCTCCAAAGGGGCTGCAGGGGGTACTTAATTGAAGGAGTGTGGATCAGCACATTGAGGGGAAGCTGTAAATTAACCCTATAATTGGTAAAGTGAGCTAGACACACTCCTTCCATTAAGGACCCCACGCCTCCTTTGGAGCTTAATATCTCAGCCCCCAGAAACCTTAACTTTTCGTATTTCAAAGGGTCCCCTAAAATTGCTTGGGGAAGCTAAGCCTGCCATTCACATGCCTGGGCTCAGTAATTTTCCATTCAATGTTTTTTAACCAATTATAGGGTTAATTTACAGCTTCCCCTCAGCGTGACAATCCACACACTTTCAATTAAGTACCCCCCCACAGCTCCTTTGGAGTTTAATAACTCCGGTCTGTGAAACCCAAACCTCTCCAAATTGGGGGTGCTTCAAGGGGAGAGCTTGAGGAAGCTACGCTGTAATTTCCATGCTGCTATCTGCCTAGGATCACTCTTTTCAAGCACATAACATTGCAATTAAAATGTTTTTTTCCAGGAGCACCCCTTTTAAGTTGAATAACATGGGTCCCTGAACCCCAAATCACTCTATATTTGGAGTGCTTAAAGAGGAGAGTGCAAGGAAGGTTCACACCACACTTGGTGCCTCTAGGACCCAAGGGAGCCTTTTTACACAGAAAAGAATTGGTTTGTTTTAAACAAAAAAACCACCAGTTTGTTTCATTACTAATGAAATGTTGCTTCCCCGGTTTGTTTATTTATTTATTTATTTATTTATTTATTTATTTATTTATTTATTTATTTATTTATATAGTGAGTGCAACTATTTCCCAAGAGGGAACTCTGGGCGGTTCACATAAAAGACACAATAAATTCAAGAAATAATAATGATAAATAAAATAATAATAATAATAAAATTAAAGGGGGAAAATACACAGCAAAACAAATGAATCAGTGGTTTGTTTTTCATTTGGTGCCCATCCCTAATAACCATCTGTTCCTTCATCAGATAAAACATGATGTTCCTCCATCAGCATTAGTTTTTACAGTCCAGATGACAGATTCATACATGTACAAAATCTGTCCCCTGAGGACATCTTTCCGGTTAACAGCTTGGAAGATGATAAAGGTGTTTTTCTTGGAATTCAGAGCAAATCTCTTTGTACAAGAGTTCATCTTGAGACCAGCACAGAAAAAATTAACACAAACTAAGTAAAGGCAAAATGACACACTGAACCTTTTCGTTAGTTTTTAAAGCAAAAAGTGTTCTGCTTATATACCACCCCATACCACTTCAAGTAGTCTCTGGGCATTTACAGATTAATTACAGTATGCAGACTACACAGTGCCTTTTAAAATGTTTTAAAGTTTTATATATGTAAACATCTGGAGTAACATACGCAATCATTTTACAGGCTTATAATGTTATACAGAGCTATCAATGAAAGATAACAATGTCACACACCATTAGCACCTCTGCCATAAATGTTTGCTAAGGTTGGCATGTAGCTTGCAAAGAGCTTGAAATGTTTCCTGTTAGTGCAAGAAATAATGACTATTATTACTCCACCATGGCTGAAGTCCAGTAGTAAATGGCAACTAAAGGAGGACTGTTGAATCAACAAAATTTATAGAGTCCCCACTCACTCGGTGCTTGATCGAGCTGTGACTTCCAACTAGTTTTTAGCACATGGCTCCTACCTCACTGTCCACCACAATTACTCCATCCTCTTTTATTATGGAGTTGTCTTATAACACCTGTATCAAATAAGACAAGAGAGGAAAAGAGAAGAAAGAGCCACAGGAGGAGCGGCAAGTTAGAACAAGGGCAGCATTATAGGCGGGGATTGTGAAAACACTGCCAGACACAATAGGCAGGATCTCGTGGACCTACATTTTCCTGGGGCACTGAAAACAACTGCAGACATAAGGATTCAAAGGCCTGAGAGAATCCTGGAAATTGACATGTGGGGATGCTTGTTTAGTTTTGCCTAAAAAGAGGGTAGGAAGAGAACTGGAGATGTTTAACACCAGATGATGCCTCAAAAATATCTGGGTGGACTACCAAGATTCTGGCTATAGATGTAGCACAGAAACACCTCTGTGCGCTGCCTAAAAATACAGGAGGGGAAATCCTATGAATAAATTGCATAGGCTGACAGAGAAGAAACCCAACACTATCTGGTATTATACAAGCAGGATGGAGCAGGACCAGATAACTCTCTGTCAACCACATTTATGTCTTTAAGGTGAGTTCAAGTCTTCAAGCTAAGGTTTTCTATTCCTAAACTTCTGACAGGCTCTTTCTTGCCCTCCTATTAAGGCAAGATCAATCCCTGGCCTTCCTTCATAAGCCCTCTTTAATTACCCTGGCATAGCTGGCACTATCAACAATGTTCACTATAATTTATATTTCTGCTTGACTGCTACAGAGACTTCCAGGGTTTTTTAAATTCTAAAATGAACCTTACATATGGGGTGAGATAGGAATTTGATCCGCTTGACACGTCGCTGAATACTTTTGCTTTTAACGTCACGTAGGTGTGACTTTTTGCATATGTCATGGATTGCTTTTGGAATGACACTGATTTCTTAGAAACATGTTCCCTGCACAAAGAACCCAAAACATCTTAAATGGTAAACTAACTCAGCAGCACAATTATCTCAGGAGCACAACCTGATGGGACAACGCAGTGGATAACTAGACACATGTCATTCCATGTCACACTCTTTATGTCAACCCAATTATGGCAGCCTTTTTCAAAGTGTCATCTTTCAGCTCCGTTGCAAATAAGTCGGACTTGACAAGGATTCAGAAGAAGTGCATGGTTTGGTTAAAATGGAACTGTTCAGGATATTAGGAGGGTCGAGGAGAAGTTGCATCATTCCCTGTGCCTATTTGGGGGTCAGTGCTTCTATACATTCATTTTTAATGCAAATTGTTTTGCTATATAGATGGCTCATATTGGTTTGTGGGATGAACTGTTTTGGGACTACGTACCTGATTAGGGTTTTCTCTGAGGCCAACTGTCAAACAAATATACCTGGCAGAAGGTTGTTGTGAAGCTGATACACACGTTAGGCTTCTGGGAGGCTCTAGACAAGGTTTATAACAAAGACATAATAATTAATCAGTTTACACTGATGTCTGCATTAGGCACCATAAGTAATTATGAAACATGTGCAGGTAGCTGTTGTGCGTTTTTTGTATTATGACTAATACCTATTCTCCTGCATAGGATAAGTTTCCCCTTTCCCTCAACTTTAAAACCCCCCAGTCTCACTCTATACCACAGAGCACAGAAAGAACTCCTAGTTTCCTGAGCTCCTTGGCCTCTGAGGATGCCAGCCAGAGTCTGGCAAAACGTCAGGAAGAAAATTTCCAGAACATGGCCAAACAGCCTGAAAAACTCACAACAGCTATCAGATCCCAGCCGTGAAAACCTTCGAGAATACATTTGCATGTATTTCATTTTCCTCCACGCATGATGTGGTTTTTCAGAAGAGATTCTCCTCTGAACTGTTTTCCTTTTTAAAATAGAAAGTACAATATGATCTTCATAGTTTGGATCAAAACTGGGATAAGAAACACCAAATGCTGTGGGGTTATTTACAGTAGCTGGCACTTTTAGAGAACAGTGGAAGAAATTCCTGAGAGCAAGAGCTGTCCAACAACTGAACAGACTACCTTGGAAGGTGGTAGAATCTCTGTCACTATCGTTTTTTAAGGCACCTGTCAGGGATGCTTTAGCTGAGCATTTCTTTTCTGGTGGCAAGAGGCTGAAGTTGATTCCCTTGAGGTCTCTTTCAGCTCTACTGTTCTATGATTTGTATGAAAATTAAACACAATGTGGAATATTTTCATTTAAACCAAGTTTCATAGACTTTCTTTCTGGAAGGAAAAGAAGATCGGAACCTCCCTCACCTCCCCCAAGTCTCATTAATAAAGAAGGAACATACTACTCAGAAGACTATCAAGGTGGGAACCCCTGGCCTCAAATGGCATACATTCACCATAACATATGTAAGAAATACCCACATGGAGTGTATTTATGGAGGAAGGAGGTCTCCCTATAGATACCAGCACGAGCACCCATAGATCAGAGGGTTGCGTCCTCTGCCAACATACTGCCCCCTTGTTCTATCAAGATGAGCACCAGAAAGGGGCTGTTATGTGTTACCCACTTGGATAGTAGCCCACATCACACATGAAGAGACCCTTGTACATAACTCTGGACACAAATGTCTATGACTGTAGATTATGTACACATACAAGAAATACTGTGATGTAGTAGTTACTTAAGATGGGGCCCTCAAGCTAAGACAAATGAAAAATGACATGGAGGAGACTCATATTATGTGAGCCGGCTCATTGGACAAGGCAATAATGCTGGGATTGATCAGTGGCAAAAGAAGAAGGAGCTGCCCAAGGACTCACTGGCTTGACACCATCAGAAGGGGCACTGGTATGACCTTGATGGGGTTAAAAGAAGCTGTATGAGATCGAAAGGCATGGAGAGCATTGACCCACGACGTGACCGAGAGTCCAACACGACTGAATGGATACACAACAGAAACTACACATCTGATTTTAATTAATTTTTGATAAAAGAAGGTTGGCATCACAGAGGTAGTAAACTACTTGGTTTCTATAGTCTTAGATCACAGTACTTCATCAATTCTTGGAACTCTATTGTTCTGCCATTTAGATTAAAATATTGTTTAGTACTTTTTAGCTTTCCTTCAAGCAGTTTTTACTGCATCATTTTTAAAAACTAATTTTATATTTTTGTAATTGATTAAATGAAGTGATACCACTGTCTGAAACCCAAGGCCCCCCAAAGGCAGTATTTGCTAGGATACAGGTGTACACAAATGCCAAAACAATTCAAAACAAATTGATTTAACAGTCATGTTAAAATAAAAAACAAATGTGGCTCTCTTAAAAACAACAATTTGCTTTGCAGCCAAACAAATGCAGGGCTTTAAAAAACTAATTTAAACATGCTGAACACTATTCAAAACCAGGTTTTAGTGCTTGTGTTACTGTGTGCTTATTCATTTTCACTTCCTTTTGTTAAGTCCCTAAAGAAAGCCTTGGAAATGAAGTATTTCAGTTCCATTAGAATGAATGAAATGAAAATGGATCTCCTACAGTGTGTCAGTCCCTGTTTCCCTCATTTTATTTATTTATTTATTTATTTATTTATTTATTTATTTATTTATTTATTTATTTATTTACTTACTTACTTACTTACTTATTTATTTATACAACTTATATGCTGCCCACTACCAAAAGATCTCTGCGTGGCTTACAATTAAAATGAACAGTTAAAAAAATTAAAACATTAAAATGTCAATGAACAATTAAAAACAATAATACCATTTAAATACAAAACACTAAAATTGCCATCAGGACCCACAATCTATGTTATGTCAGTTAAAAAACTTCTGGAACAGGAAGGTTTTTACTCGGCCCCGAAATGTCATCAATATTGGTGCCAGGCGGACCTCACTTGGGAGGGTGTTCCATAATAATAATAATAATAATAATAATAATAATAATAATAACAACAACAACAACAACAACAACAACAACAACAACAACAACAACAA
>JAHTLZ010000015.1:47284595-47299353 GCA_023846285.1 Phrynocephalus versicolor | reverse complement strand
AGATAGATAGATAGATAGATAGATAGATAGATAGATAGATAGATAGACCTACCCACCCCTACACACACACACATTTTCAGGGTGTAGATAGTTTTCCTCTTTTAACCAGACAACAACATTGTGAAGAAAGCTGTCCAGAGAGACCATGACAGATCCAGCCTCTGCTCTTCCACAAGCCTTGTGACTGAGCAAAGACTCTCTCTGGGGCTGGGCATTTGTCAGTAGTCAAGAACTAGGATGAGGCAGAGCACAGAAAGAGGTGGTAAGGGGAACTCAAGTGGGTCAATAAGCAAGTCAGAAGTAATAATTAGAGAGTAAACCAAAACACAAAACTACATTCCTGTTGCTTAAAGCAAGTAACAGTTGAAACAGAAACGCCTTGCCTTTCGTATTCCTTCTTGTCTGGGACGATCTAATGTCTCTGCTGGAGGGCAGATCCAGTCCAACTTATAAATGGCTCTGGTCCCTGAATATCACTGATTTGACAGATTTGAACCACATATCCTTAATCCCTTGAGACTAGGGGGAGGGGGACAGATGTTAACCCCCCCCACACACACACTTTCTACTTGGAAGAGGAAAGTCTGGTTAAATATTTGCAGGGCACCAATACATTGGACCACAAGCACCTAGAATATAATATGTTGCTTACTGAGAGCCAACATGGGTTTCTCAAATGCAAATTGTGCCTGATTCTCTCTCTCTCTCTCTTATCTTAGAGTTGTAAACTTGGAAGATCAGGGGGATATTGTGGGTGTAATATATCTAAATTGCAGCCAGACTTTCAGCAAGATCCCCCATGATAATCTGAAGGCCAAACCAGTAAAACATAGGTTAGAGAAATAGCTTTGTATCTGACTGACAGGTGATACAAGCAAATAGTGCTCATCCCTGGCTCTTCATCATCCTAGAGGGGAGGGATAAGTGTGGTGTCACAGGGTGCCATCCATCTTCATAAATAGCTTGGAGGAAGGATTGGCAAAGATGTTTGTCAGATTTGCAGATGACGTGAGAAACGGTAGGAAAAATAAGATGGCTAAATATAGATGGGTAACACCCGGCTTGGCAATGCACATGTGAAAAAGATCCAGGTGGACCACAAACTAGGGATATGAATCATCCACTTTTGCTCTTGGGCAACGAAAGAAAGAAAGAAAGAAAGAAAGAAAGAAAGAAAGAAAGAAAGAAAAGAAAAGAAAAACCATTCTCTTATCTTCACACCAAGCTATCTCTACACAACATTCTTTTTTCTGAGAAATTTTATCGGATTTATTTGAAGATACCTGGTAATTTTACTCTGGAAGAAATGGAAAGATGTGCAGGATTGTTACAGTTTCTGCAGGCAAGGCATTGTTCCCAAAGAGAATTCACTAAAAGGATATGAAGTAGAATTTCACAGTTTCTTGTGTAGAACAGTAAGTGAATGAAGGAGGAGAAGATAAAGGTGTGTGTGTGTGTGTGTGTGTGTGTGTGTGTGTGTGTGTGTGTGTGTGTGTGTGTGTGTTGGGGTTGGGAAGAGACCAAGCTTCTAATTTTCTTGGAAAACTAGGAAATCCCACTGGCTCAGTGGGAATTCTCATTGAGAAGTCTTGACATGGTGGATGAAAAATTGCCAAGAATGAGAAAGTTTGTGAATACTCATCACATCTCTTTCAGACCAACCCAAGTATAGTGCCCATATCAAGGAAAGCAGTAGTACCAATCTATTCTGGTTTGGCCCAAGCTCACCTGTATTTGGTTCTGGGTACCACAGTTTAAGAAGGATACCAAGAAGTTGGAACGTGTCCAGAAGGGGCTGACCAGAATACTAAAATGTCTGGAAAGCAAAGCCTAGGAAGAATGCTTGGGAGGATTTGGGTATGTTTAGCCTCAGAAAGAAGTCTGGAGTGATATGATAGCTATCTTCAAATCTTTGAAGGGTTGTTGTGTAGAAAATGGGGCTACAACTCAGGATCCCTAATTAACACATTCAAATCAGAAGAAAGGAGATTTTGACTAAATATTAGGAAGAACTTCCAGATAGGAAAAGCTGTTTGTCAGAGGCATGAACTGCCTTGGAGGGCAGTGGACACTTCTTCATTGGAGGTTAGACAATCAACGTTTGGATAGCCATCTGTCCAAGATACTTAGAACCAGGACTCACTGATTCTTGGGGCTCTTCCAGCTCTGGAGTTCTATGATTCTAACTGTGCTTTCCATAATTATTGTACTCTGGTGAGGTGTCAAGTAGAATTCCCATCAACCCTATCCGTGAGTGCCAAATGACTGAGGAAAATAGGGGTTATAATCCAATAAACTGCAGCATATACTACTGAGGAAGCTGCCTTAATCTAGACCCCATCCATTAGCTACTAAAGCTGCCATTCTCACCTGCCAGACAATTTCTACACGTCCAAGCACACCAAACTATTATCATCTGGCAGAAGGCAAGTTTGCATTTTGCAAAGTTACATAACGAATCATACAGTCATGTTGCATGACTGCCTAGAAACAATAATTACTTTAAAAATAGGGACAAACGATAACTCATTTGCTTGCCTGTTTTCTAAAAACCACTGTCAACATAAGACTCGACACACCAAAGATAATGGCCAGCATAATGCAGGCCTATGTCCGTTCCATTTTTATTTTCAGCTGTGATTTGCATGAAAGTTGTCACTTTGATGTCAACTATGGAAGTTGACACTTTGTCACTGCTATCAGAAAAAATGCATTGTGGGAAATCCAACCACTGCTAGGACCATGTCATTGTATTTTTTAAATTAAATCCTTCTTACCTCAAATTAGCTTGAATTATCTGTCCCACCCAGCCTTCTTCCAATGCTCTGTTTGAGAAATCTATTGCTGGCCATTGGTTTCTTCCCAGATGTCACAGGCACTATGGGATAGGACAGCTGTGGTGATCCAGGGGACATCATTCACATCTAGCCAGACACCCATAAAACATTCCCTTGGATTCCACAACAACCTGTAATCCTGAAGCCCCTCTCATCTCAGTCTCTTTGCAGCTGAAAGCTGAATTCTGCAAAGAGATCAAAATGTCCTGCATTGGCTGAAAGTAGGTAGCCTGGTGTGCTTTATGTACTGTGGGCATTGGAGAAAAATGACATCCTCCTTGCTATTCTGATCCATGCCTTCCTCTGTTTTGTGTTCTTTGACATTTTTATGGGCAGTTTGTCTGGAGCTCATTCATATAGTTCATCCACAGTGGAATTGTATACCACTGATTTCTTCGGGGGTCTTTCCATCACCGGAGACTTAGCAGCCACAGTGTCCTTGACACATGGGCTATGTTTATCTTCCTGCCAGCAATAAAAAAGAGTCAATTCACAATGTTCTTAAAAAAAAAAAAACATGTTACATGCAGTCATTTTGTATTTCTACTTGCCTGCCTTAACATAATGGGTCTTTGCCTAGTTGTGGAAGTTCCTCAAGCAGGAGATGAGCAAACAGACATACGCAATAGCAAATGAGGACTTGCCATTAGTTTGGTGCGTTGACTTATTCCCAAGGCAGAATAGAGGCTTCTTTTATGCCGGTTGGTATTAAGAGTATTGGGTGGCATCCCAAATTAAACTTCACACGTGCTTGATATTGTTCCTGTATGTGTGTGTGTTGTGTCATTACAGTCATGACTGACTCTTCGTGACTCCATGTCTATGGAGTTTTCTTGGCAGGAATACTGGAGTGGTTTGCCAGTTCCTACTCCAGGTGCCTAGATCGGATGTGCTTAGGGCATCTAGGCAGCTGATAGTGTTCCTAAACCTATGTATGTAATTCCACTACAGAAGTCTGTTTAGGAATCCCAGAAGTCCTTCCTTCCAAGGCTGGCCTCTCCGTTAGGCAGAATGAGAGCGATGCAGAGAATGAGGAGACAGTGATGTTTTTCACAACAGTGGGTATTTGTACACGACCCCTAAACTCCGCCACAAATTGCTGCCAGCTCCGGAGCTTACAATTGTTTCCCCACCAGCTCCGGAGTTTGCAGGAAATTAAGTGCGACCACGCCCACCTAAGTGCGTCCCAGCGCACTTTTCATGTACCTGCTGTTGGAGGGTGAAAATCCCCAGATCCGGATGTAAAGGAGTGAGTGCCCGGCTCTCCTTGCTTCTGTTTGTTGTTGTTTTTTGCCTCCCGCCCCTTTAAGAGAAGGAATCAGGATGACGACGGGGCTTGGGGAGGCTTGGACCGGCAAACGGAGGTGAGCCTGCATTCTTTTGTCCCCTTTTTCCTTCCTCCCCTCACGCAGACAGGATCAAGGAAGTGCAGAGGGGTGGGGATGCAGGAAGAGCAACGAACCCCCAAGATCCCTGATCCGAATTTAAGTGGCCAGCGGATCTTAGGGGTCGTGTGAAAAGGCCCAGTGTTGCAGATGCTGTACCGCCTGAGATATGGGGGAGGATATGGACTCATAATCAGTGTTGCAGAAAAGATTGGCTGTTATTCTTGTAGGCTGTATAGTGAATCAGGATGCACTTCATCCACTTTCAGCCACAAAATATTTAGAGCCAGGCCTTCCTCTGTGAGATCTTAGATTTGCAGTCATTATGGGGAGGGGAAATACTTGTGCTGTGCCTGTTTGTTCCACTGAACCAAGTAAAGTGGACCCTTGTATAACACACAGTTTGTATAACATAAAATTTGCACAACATAAAATATTCCGGGGTAGGGGAAATTTGCTTAACGGAATCGCCTACGGGCCGAATCTGTAACACATAAAAATGGGATTACTCCATTTTCAATGCATACATATGGGAAATGTGTATAAAGGAAAATTTGCTTAACATAATTTCATTTGGAACGAATTAATTCCTTTATACAAGGTACCACTGTAGTTTATGAATGGACAAAAGGCATGGCCCTAGGGTCATGTAAGGGGATGGGTAAGTGGACACTGGTTTTAGTGCACATGTAGAGACATACATGTAAACACACAGAGAGAAAGACTTTGACCGCAGCTCAGTGATGTAGAACAGGCTCAGTCAGATGGGATCCTCCCATTCCAGAATGCCATCTAAGGAACTAGCCCATAGACCTAATCAGAGAACAGCTCGAGAACCCTCACTTTTGAATGCTTGAACCGATGGCCTGGGCTGGCGCTAGGGTTTTTTGTGCCCTAGGCGAGGGGCAGCGGGCGGGGGGGCGGCGGGGGGGGATGCTGGCAGCAGCAGCGGCGGGGTGGCAGGGTGCTGGGCGGCGGCGGCGGCGGCAGGAGGGCAGCGGCGGGGCGGCATGGGGGTGGACGGCGAACGGCGACGAGCAGGGGGACAGACGCGGTGGCCGGCGCCCCCTGTCCATTTTGGCATCCTAGGCAACTGCCTAGTTCGCCTTAATGGAGGCGCCGGCCCTGCCGATGGCCACCAGGCCTCTGATAATACACAAAACACACACCATTCATTTATTCATCTATCCATTAATTCATTTAGTAGCATTTATAGGCTGCCATTTTCACAGTTAAGGAACCCAAGGTTGTTCACGGTGTTAAAATCAACAATACTAAAACCAAAATAAATTACAGATTAGAAGGCTTGCACACAGTTATGTGTGCAAGAATTAAAATATATTAACGAATTAAAAATATTTTTAAAAAATAATTAGGGAAACAAAGCAGTACCAAGGGTCTCAGCCATAAGGGATAAAAGGGAGGGAACAACCAAACCTACTGAGGGAGAACCTTCCACAACCTGGTAGAGGCCACAGCGATGGCCCTCTCTCATGTCCTTGTCAAAAAGTTTTGTGATGGCCATAGGACTGAGAGATCATCTTAGGGTGATGGAAATATATAGAGAGATAGTTTTTCAGATCGCTGCATCCAAACGATACATAGATTTAGGGATGATAAATCAGGACAACACTTGAGAGCACTCCATATTGTCTGTAATCTTCCTACACTCCGCACTCCATTACACTTACCCTACTCTCCACTCATTTTAAGAAGCATCTCTCTCTCTCTCTCTCTCTCTCTCTCTCTCTCTCTCTCTCATAGCATTCAGAAACAAAGCAAAGCAAAGCAAAGCAAAGTGTTCTGCTTATATATTGCCCCATACCACTTCAAGTAGTCTCTGAGCAGTTTACCGTTTTTAATTATGCAGGCTACACATTGTATAATGCACATTGTAAACATGCATGGCTATCTAGCAAATCTTCAGAAATGAAGCTTTCGTGGTGTGGGTGGGTGTGTTTGTGTGCGACCAAATAACTTCCTTAGGGTAACATACACATTCATGAAAGAGACGAGCATCACAGCCTCTGCTCGCTATCTCTGTTAGTAGTCATTAGATTGTTGTGACACTTTTGAAGGGGCATTTGGGGTGAAGGCTTGTACTGTATCAACAAACTTCTCTTGGCTGAATAACCTTTTCTTCTCTGGGTTTTTTTTTTGGGGGGGAGGTGGAAGGGGGAGAGAGGATGGTGGAGTGGAGGAAGAAGGAAGGAATCTCACCGATCACCCTGCATTTACATCAAATTAACCAGTCACCTTCAAACTCCCTTCTCACTGCACTCTGCTTGCGTATCTACCTTTAACTAGAGCCAATTTGTGTTTCCAGTTGTCTGTGATGAATCCTGCAATCCTTCTTGTGGGGGTGTGTTCAGCACATAAAGATGCAAAATGATCCAAGCTGCATTTTGAGCATTAAAGCTAGTGCACATTCCCTGTCAATAGCAGAATCTTTTTCTCTTCCCTTCCACCTCCCCCCCCCAAAACAAACCCAAAACATTCAGACATTCTTTCATTTTGCTTGACAAAGACAGAGGAGCCCTGTCAAATGCCTCTAAGAACCATTTCTGTGTCTCTCCATCTATCCCTCGATCTGCTCCCTTTTCCTCCTCACCAGCCCAGCACTTCCTGGCTTGCTATATATAGACTCCTTGCTCTCATGATTTATACTGTCACTTTGCATCCTCCACTTGAAAAAGAGAGGTTAAAAAAATAGGCAGGATGGGCCCAGTGTGAGGTGGGTCATAGAACACCTGGATACAGGAGAAAAGCATGAGTAAGGCTGGTCCTTGATCAACATTATAGAGGTCCCCCTCCCCGGCTTTGCTTCAGCATTGGAAACCATTGGGAACCAGACCTGGAACTGGTCCATTCGCTACGTTTCTGGCAAAAATGGTTGCTCACTGAGTACTTAACACAGTAAGTTGCAATTAGAGTTGGACCATTTGAATCAATGGAACTGATGGAGAAGTTGACAATTTCCCCATTCATTCATTTGCCCTACTCTAGTGAAGTTTACTACGCTAAGTAGCAATTTGGAGCAGGCAAACTGGCTTGCATAGAACTCTTCCTTTCTGAAGGATGATTTTCTTTTTAAACTTGATCAAATTTGTCAGCATTCTTTCAGCTTCTTTCGCTGGGGAAAAAATGGCTTTGAAAAACATCACACTGACATCATGTAACCAGAATCAACAGATAAGAGTAAAGAATCCCTCTTCACTACACCAGTTAGTTAAATGACATAGATAACCTTGTCCATGCACTCTGCATGTGCCCATTTATTTCCTGCAATCATGTCAACTCTATAGAGTTATCCCAGGGCATCCCTTGACATTACAGTATTTCAAACTATGCATGTACTCTGTGTTATTAACTGCCATCTCAGCCCCAAAAAACCCTGATATTTCCTACTATGGATGTGTGGGTGTATGCAAGAGCATCTTCACATGCACACTTGTGCGTGTACATGTATAGCTCTGCCTGTGTCCAGTTGGTTGGTTGCTAATCTGTACAATTGCATAAATGTTTAATCAGACATTAATCCTACTATGTCCAATGGAGGTTTACTTATATATACAGTGGACCCTTGTATAACAAACAGTTTGTATAACATAAAATTTGTACAACATAAAAATTCTGGAGATAGGGGTTTATTCTGTTTTCAATGCATTCCTATGGGAAATTTGTATAAAGGAAAATTTGCTTAACATAATTTCATTTGGAATGAATTAATTCCTTTATACAAGGTACCACTGTACCTGGATTCAATGGGTAGGCAAGGAGCTTTATCACACTAGCAGTTGGACATTAAGACAACAGTAAGCTTAAAATTAAGATCACAAAATTTCCCTCTGAAAAAACATGACGCCTTGAAGGGTGTTGTATAGAAAAAAATGAGGACTGACACTGGTAGCCAACATTCTACACCCTCATCTGCCATACCACCAGATCAATGCAGTTTCCTAGAACATCTGTAAAAGTAAAATGGTGTCTACTATGACTAGTGGCTGAAACTAGCTCAGCTTCTGCTGTCACCATAGGCAATGGCTAAGAAGCATTAAATGGGAAAGAGGAATCAGAAGAAATACAAGTAGCATCATGAACTGGCTTATAACAAATCCAGAACAGAGCTATCAGTCTTATACA
Source organism: Phrynocephalus versicolor (assembly GCA_023846285.1). NCBI lineage: Eukaryota > Metazoa > Chordata > Lepidosauria > Squamata > Agamidae > Phrynocephalus > Phrynocephalus versicolor. The sequence goes on along the minus strand of JAHTLZ010000015.1, from coordinate 47,290,988 downwards.
TGCTTCATCCCTCATCCACTTCAAGGACAAAGGGCACTCATTCAAAGATGGAGATTCACTCACATTAGACAGAGAAGATAGGTGGTTTGAGAGAGGGGTTAGGAAAGCCATTCATGTGAGTACTGAAAACCCCTCTCCCAACAGAGGTGGGGGGCTCAGGCACAGTCTATCTGCTACTTATCAGGCAGTAATTTCAACAACACCCAGACAAATCCAAAATCCTTCATACCTCCCACACCAAGACTATAGCTAACGACCCATACTTTATGGGTTTCAGCACCTTAGGCCATTGTTCACCTAAAGGCCTATTGAGGACTATTGTCTACCTAATGAGCCTATTCAGGCCATTGTTCACCTTATGCGCCTATTTCAAACCAGGGTGACAAGAGGTCAAAGTGAAGTATAAAATGGAGGACTCACAACTAGCTTTCCCCAGACTGATGAAGTGGTTTGGATGAGCAGCAAAATGTTTCAATCTCTCAAGAAAAGACGTCCAGTTGCCATGAATCAACTTCCAGATAAAGTCATCTGGATAACTTTCTTCATGGCTAATCAAAGACCTGATAGTCTTCAATTATGTCACACCTTCCATCAGCAAACACAAAAACGCAGAGCTTGAGGACAACACCCCATTTTTAGAGTACAGTCCACGGAATGGACTGCAGCTCCCAGTGGCCATGCTGCTTAAAAGATTCACAGATTACGCCCTGCAAAATTGCAAAGTAAAAGTTATATAAATGTAAGTCCCCTAGACTTTGGCCTCTGTCATGGCAGGTGAAATGACAGGAACCTTTAACACAGGTTAGGGGTAAGGCTGGAGAACATGTGGCATTTCTGGTATTGTTTATCTGGAATGTCCACGAGCCTTTACTGTTAACTTGCTCCTTGCCTGTAACAGCCTAGTGCCACCTCCATCCAGATACGTGGGTGGAGAAGAGAGATTCTGCATCTCATGGTAGCAGGGCTTTCATTGGAGACTCCGTTGCCACCTATTGCTTCAGCAAGAACTTTGTAGCTCTTCCTTTCCAAAAGATTTTGTCCTTAGAACCACTTTAGTGTTTGGTTCCTTATTAAAATTCTTATGATACATCTTTATAAACAAATACTGGGAGAGTAAGATGTACATCTGTCTAAGTACCCTTTTACATCAATCTCTGTGTTTTGAAAGATAATGCCTTCCATTTCTCCAAATCTCTAATTATCTCCCAAGGCTGGAGCAATTCTGGTAGAATTGGGAGATCTTTTATTCTGCTTCTGAAGGACACAAATATAATTCCATAGTTGATCATGCAAATACACGTACTCTGGTGAAAAAGACTTTGAGCAAATGCTGGAAGAAAACTCAAGTAGCAGCAATTAGAGATCCCTGTTGCTAGTACATTATTTTGCTTTTAATTTTTTTTTTTTAAAAAAACAGAATTATGAGAGGCCACTTACATTTTGGACAGGCTTAGAAAATCTACTGTTTTGGACTGCTACTCCTGGGATCCTTCGGAGAGCATGATGACTGGGTGGTTCAGGGAATTGTATTCTGGAAAGTGGCGTTTCCATGCTCCCGCACATTCCCATGGTGTTAGTGGGCTGTCTGATATTGTGGGCCCTTTTCCAGCTCCGTTTCCTGCATCAAGAGCCCGCGTGGCCCTGCACACATTGGATTTGCTGGGACAATGTTATTTCCTCTTATCCAGAGAGCTGGCAGCTGGTGTTGAGATCATGTACATGGCGATGCACACAAAAGCCAGCACATGGCTTACATCACACTTCTTCCTCTTTTCCTAATAAAGCACATTGTGACTGGGAACATAAGAAGCCAAGAGTGTCACTCATTCCGGCTTCTCCCTGAAATGCTCTTGCAAAATGGCTTACAAGTACAGTATTTCTCCATGTACAGTGGTACCCCGACTTTCGACATTAATCCGTTCTGAGCACAGGCTCGTAACTCGATTAGCTCGTAAGTCGGGGAGCGGTCTCCCATTGTAATGCATTTAAAATCAATTAATCCATGAGGGGAAAACTCTGTGAGGGAAAAAGCGTGCACTGTTTCTAAGGTCTTTGAGCCACCAACCCAAGCACTTGGATTGGTGGCTCAAAGACCTTTTAAATGACTGACCCCCTTCTCCCCCCCAGCCGCCATCGTTACTTGGGGGAAACCCCATCTTGCTCGTAAGGTGGCTGGGGGGGGGGGAAGAAAACCGAAGCCCACTCGTAAGTCAGGATTCTCGGTTGTTGGGTGCGTCGTAAGTCGGGGTACCACTGTATAAGACTATTTCCCCCCTTAAATTGTTAGACTAAAAATGAGGGTTGTCTTATACACATACGTAACCCAAGGAGAGAACCATGCAGTTGCGAAACTGTAATTTTGGGTTGGAAAACTGGGGTTGTCTTATACATAGGGGATGTCTTATAGATGGGAAAATACAGAAGCTCTCTCTGTCCCCAAGTCCTGTACCCAACCATCATGTTACCTCACCTTTTCCAGTTGCCAAGCCAGTGACTGGGAACTCCGGCGCACCTTCCCGTTCACATTGATTTCTGTGTGCATTCCTTCAATTCCTTTAAAGTTAACAACGAGACCCCATTCTCAGGTTCAAGATGTATATGATGGGACACAAACTCTATCACTGAAGAAAACATTAGAGCCTTCTTCAGTTGTTCATCGGTTGAGGGGACTGCACATGGCCTGACCTCTCTGAACACCTCCTTCATCGTGGTAGCCAAACTTTAAAAAATGTTTATCCAACTAATAAATGACAAAATACGAACAAAGAAAACAGAACACCTGACATTTAAATAGCTATTAAGAAGCAAGAAAAATAATCTAGGTACGCAGTGCTTCTCACAAAACTAAGCCACAAAAATAGGTTTAAAGAAAAAGAGGGTGACATTTTGAAGAGAGGCGATGGCTTCTTCATAGGAGTCAGAACCCCAATTTATTGTGGGAGGGGGGAAGGCAGTCTGCGCCCTGACTTGCACGACATGAAAAGCACCTCACCAAATAGCCGTGGCCACTTCTATAGTGTTAGGTCTGTGCACAGGAACCTCCAGCAGGAGGTCAGCCCAAATGATTACTATGTGATTGTCTCAAGGATGGGCTTGCATGAGTTGATTTAGCTGAGAACGAAAACCGAGCCTGGCCTGAATTGAATGGGGGAAACCGTGGCGGTCTGGCAACCTCTGTGCCTTTTATGCAGTCAAGCAGCTAATGGAAGATGCTCCAGAAAACCCCACTCAGCTGCCATCCCTGCTGGGTGGCCCTATGATGCAACTCCTTGGAGCAGAAGCTTCAGTCTTGGTGATAGGGCACCGCATTTCCTAGCATGACCCAGCAGCAGATATTTCCTCTGGGACTTATTCCTCAGCAAGTTGCAATTACAAGGACTGCTGGCTTTCCTATCCCATTCTGACGTAATCCACGTGCAAAAAGAAAAGGAAGGAAGGAAGGAAGGAAGGAAGGAGGGGAAGAACCTGCAGGCAGAGGGAAAGCCTCCCTTGGCATGCAGGGACCTGCTTTGCAGCAACACAAGTTTGCATAGGCAAAGACAGACAAGTAATATGGGCAGGGCTGGCACTTCCATTAAGGCGAACTAGGCAGTTGCCTAGGGTACCAAAGTGGAGAGAGGGCGCTGGACAGCCTGCCGCCCCCGCCGCTGGCCCCCGCCATCCATCCCCCGACCGACCGCCATCCGCCCGCCGCCCCCTGCCGCCGCCCACCTGCCACCCTCCGCGCCCATCACCCCCCATGCCCGTCGCTGTCCCCCGCCATTCGCTGCTGCCCCGCCCTGCCACCCGTCCGCCCCTGCCCTGCCCCTGCACAGGGCAGAACTACTGCACAGCTCTCTGGAAAATTAGAGGGAATGCTGGGCTGTGGAAAGAGGGCAGGGCATCCATTTTGCTAAAAACAAAGCACCAAGTGGGAAAATGTAAAACACTTTGTTTCATTCCGGCAAGACAAAACACAACTACTAACTGAACCACAAACCAGCCTAATTCGAGGATATTTCTTTGGTTTGTGGTTCAGTTCATGTCTGTCTCTAATCATGAACCATCTGATGGTGAGTCTCCCCAAACTTTGTGCATCACAAGAATGAATAGGGAAGAAGGATGTAGACATCTGTTAGATCTGGGGTTTCTGTTCTGGCAATGATATATCTTTCAACAGTTTCCATCTCTGTTTGCGATCTAGACTTTCCCCGCTGTGGAGGAAGTGGTTCAGAACAAGAGCCGTTCTTTTATTTCCCAACGGGCTTTGTGTTTTTCCAGTGTTGTGAGTTAATGTGCCTGCATTTTGCTGTCTTTCCCTCATCTTCATCCTGCTTCAGGGATGTGTGATTGACGGCTTTTACTCAGCCCACCTCACCGCACGGTTGGTGGCAATTTTTTAATCATTCTTGCTTGGAATTGCTCTGCTGTGTTTAACCTGAGTATTAGTTGCTTGGAAACACGAGTGGGGGGCGGGGATTCTACACTGCATTCATTTCCAACTTCTGGGACCCCCAAGGGTGGCTGTTTGGCTACAATGAGAACAGGACACTGGACTAGACTGCTCTTTGATCTGATCCAGATGACCTGTTTGCATGTTGTTAGTCCCATGCCTTGGCACAGTAACCCATTTCTCCTTCCCAATCCTTTCTATGATAAAAGGCTTGTTTGTGGATCTCCATATATGCCCACATTGTCTGGGGGGATGGCAGCTTTGGCACTTTGTAAGTGAGGAGGGCAAGAGGGTGTGGCTTGCCCCCAAGCGGTCCCCAGTCTTAAATAGTTTGGACTGACTGGGCATCAGATCGCCTGGTTTGAAAGTGCTGCTGCTTTAGTGCCAGATCAGTAAAGCAACAGCCATTCATGCTGACTTGGCTTGCATTCTCGACTCAGTTGGAAGGCTGCGGGTTCTAACCTCACTCCACTTTGGCAGTTACTTCACATCCTACTTCGTTCCGCGATTACGTTCGTTCCGTGACAGCGTTGTTCGCGATCACATGGTTTTGTCCCTGTTCAGTCCCTGTTTCCATTTCCTCACAGGTGTGATCACTTGTCTCGTGACAACTGTTACCTCACATCCTTGTTCCATGACAAATTCTGAATTTGTCTTGCTTTTTTCACTCTTTTTTAAAATATCGTAAATAAACTTTTTCGATATTTCAATTTACTGGTCTTCCAGGATTTACACGTCAATGCTACAGGATTTTCAGTACTTTCTTTAATAAACATTTGCACTGCATGCTGTTTCCCATAGGGAAACTAATGTTGAATGCTTCTTCAGCCACTGACCACTAGATGGACACTGGTTGTTGTGTGACAGGCCATTACTTCATGTCCCTTGTCTTGGAACAGGAACCCGGAACAAAACATTACAAGATAATTCCCCAGCCCAGGGACAGGTACGGCTTGTCACGCTCTGTTCCCGGTTCAGGGGTCATGCTCAATACAAGGTTTTGCTGTCACGCTATGGAAGTGAGGTAAGGTTTTTGTTTTTACCCGTCTCAAGTGGGACAGCAAGGAGGGACAAACGGGACGTGAAGTTACGACCTTAGTGCACTAGGGTTTTCTGTTCAGGAATAAGAAAGACCTGCAGTGTGGCAGGAAATGATCTAACGTGATCCAGCATAGTATCCTTCCGGGCCCAGGGCCAGCACGTCCATTAAGGCAAACTAGGCAGTTGCCTAGGGCGCCAAAATGGAGAGGGGGCGCTGGCCAGCCTGCTGCTCCCCCGCCGCCCCCGCCACTGGCCACCGCCATCCGTCCCCCCTGTCGCTGTCCGCCCGCCGCCCATCGTCACACACCCCCGTGCCCGTCGCCGTCCCCCACCATCCACCGCCCCTTGCTGCCCTGCCCCCACTGCCCCGCCCCACCCCCCACTGCCCCCCCTGCCCCTGCCCATTGTTGCTGTCCGACAGATGGAAGAGCGTCGGACAGCAAAAAAAACCTCCGGTCCCGCCCCTTGCCTAGGGCGCAAAAAAACCTAGCACCAGCCCTGTCCGGGCCATCTCTCTGGGATGGCACTTGGAGGCACTGTTTTACAGTGGATCTGGTCCTTCTTGGAGGACTCAAAAAGTGGCATTGGGGACTCCTTGGCAATTGATAGCTCTCTACTCTGCAGTGGCTTTTACTGCAAAGCAAGTAGGAAAAGATGGAAATCATCCTTCAGGTTCTAATCTCCTTCCCTGATCAGAAAACCAGGTACACCACTGGACCAATGGTCACAGGATAGGATAAAAAACCTCTGGTGTCTTCAAACCATCAGAAGCAGTAAACAGGCAGCTTCTTAGCAGCGCCGGTAACTCAGATTTTTGCTCACCACTGCTCGCTACTGTGCTGAAGGCTGTCCCTAGACCATGCAAAATAGAAATCTCTCTCTCTCTCTCTCTCTCTCTCTCTCTCTCTCTCTCTCTCTCT
>JAHTLZ010000015.1:47245636-47269226 GCA_023846285.1 Phrynocephalus versicolor | reverse complement strand
TTATTATTATTATTATTATTATTATTATTATTATTATTATTATTATTCTGCAGTGACATTGCAATAGAATTCTGATTAGACAAATATGCAACCGTCAGCTCAGCGTCCTCAGAGGAAAGATAATAATGACTGAAGGAATGTGATATGCCTAATAATTTTATAAAAATTATTGGATGAAGGAGAATCACATAAGTATCTTGAAGTACTACAAGCAGATAACATCATCTGCCCATAGCAAAGAACTGGTGGGATCATAGGCCTGAAAAAGTGATTGAAAATGAGCATGCAAAATTACTTCGGGACTTCCAAATACAGGGGTTTGGAGCATAATACCCCAGATATTATGATTGTGGAGAAGAAAAAAGTGTGGATCATTGATATTGCTATACCAGGTGATAGTAGAGTCACCAAGAAACAACTTGAAATTTTTTTACCTGATATCAGGATCTGAAAATTGAACTTCAGAAACTCTGGCATAAACCGGTACAGGTGGTCCCAGTGGCAATCGGCATGTTGGGTGCAGTGCCTAAAGAGCTAAGCAAGTATTTAGAAGAAATTGGAGTTGACAAAGTAACCATCAGTCAGCCGTAGAAAGCCACCTTACTGGGATCTGCTTGCATAATTCGCCGATACATAACGTAGTCCTAAATGCTTGGGATTCGGGAAGCGTTCGATTAGTGATTTGTAATACAAAATCCAGTGTAGTTGTGATAAGAATAAGAATAAGAATAAGAATTTACAGGAAGGGGGACTTTACTCAGCAATTAAATTATCTTGAAAGAAAAACAGAAATAATGACTGCTTCAGTTCTTCTCCTCATAGAACACTCACCTGAATTTGGATCTCCCATATTTTGTCAGCATATTTTGAAACCTGTATCCACTGCTTAACACTTGCCAGGCTAAATCTAGCTATAGTTAAAAGTGCATCCTTCCATTTCTTCACTGCTATCCAAAGCCTGCTGCTTCCATCACAAGTCCCTTGGGAGACATGTTACTGAGTCCACTACCTAGGCACCTGCAAATCGTGTTAGACTCAAAATCTGGCACTTGGTCCTACCCATCAGCTGTCAAGCAGGAAAAGAGAGTCCTCTAAGAATATAAATAGAAAGTGTCTCTCCCTAATTATTCCACCAGAGGACAAGTTCTTCTGTTCTTCTCTTTGGGAAATAATAATAACAATTTTAAAAATCCAGTCTTTCTGTCTGAGCCACAATATTGTTGGTGTGTGGTCCCACATGTAAAAAACCCACTAAGGACCAGCCTATCAGAGTATATACCGGTTAAGCACCTTTAATTATGCAACCACATATTATTTGCCCACCCATAACCTAAAATTGTGTCCTATAAACCTCCAAGGCATGTTTTGTGGCTCTAATCATACATAGGCCAGATGGAGTGCATTAAAATCATTAGAGGCAGCATGCAATAATGGTCCTCTTTTGCCACTCTCATCCATGTTGATTAAACATCATATTCTGTGAAGGGTACTCCCCCTGAAATCACTGGGATTTTTCACATAAGTAGGCAATTCTGATCATCATTCCCATGGCACAATTAAGGTTCTGCACATTATAAAGATGAGATGATTATTTAGAGATGATATGATTATTTAGCATTCATGTTAGGTTCAATAATTGTTCTGTGGAATGTTGTAACATTAAACCATGGTGATTGCCACATGGGAGCAAGGGTTGAGTTCCACAACCACGACCAATGTTCTTCCTGTCACTAGGGAGCGTTTCCTCAACCTCATGGCAGTATATGTAGGCAAACACTTTCTGGGCCCATAAATAATCAGAGAGCTATACACCATTGTAAACTCCTCACTTCTCCTCACTCTCTGGGACAATGAGGAGAATAAGCAAGTCAACTTCTTACCTCTCCAGCCCTGAGCAAGTGCTGTTGAATAATTGCTCTGTAGGACTGGTTGCTATGATTTTATGGCCCTGCCTTACTGATAGACGTCATATTTATTTGTTGACTTTTAGTATATTAACTGGTGGTGCAGCCAACGATGGTGCTTGGTCTTTACCAATGTTCTAACACTGTCATACTAGCTAGAATTTTCAGTTTCTGTCTGGAGCACCTATAAAGCAAAGTGTTCTGCTTATATACCGCCCCATACCACTTCAAGTAGTCTCTGGGTGGTTTACAGGTTTTTTTTATTTACAGTCAGCAGGCTACACATTGCCCCCCTTGCAAGCTGGTACTTGTCAGGATGATTTGTAAGTTGGTCATCCTCACACAAGTGCTGACAAGATTGTGTTTGAATAACCACTGTGTGCTCTCTAATGGGTAGCCCATGATCCATCCATATATGGGCTAAAACCAACTAGGCGTGGGGGAGACCCATTAAAATGTATGGGATTGCATAGTTACACAGCTAACTTCAGTGCCATTGATTTCCATGGTAGGTTGAATATCAGGTTTAATTACTCAATATTTGCAAAAGCTACTCCTAAGATGATGATGATGATGATAATGATGATGATGATGTCATATTTTCCCAGATTACCGTATTTATAAATAATTTTGTGACTTCCCACATAGTTCTTCCCAATACATGAGTGTCAAAACAGTTTTGCTCACTTGAAATTGTGAGAAGGACATGGCTCTTAGAAAGCCTGTGTGCTGTGGTTTCTTAATTCCTCATGGCACCTCCTTCTCCTAGCTTTTCATTAAGTACAGGAGGCATGGCAGTGAATGCACTGAAAAGCTCACTGCTTTTGCTCCATTTCATTTCACCCAATCCGGTTATTAAAAACAGCCCTGTTCTTGAATGACATAAATGGCACATGATAGAAAAGGTGATGAAAATTTGCACTGTTGTTCTTTTATAAATGAGTACATGAGTATGCATGCAGGTATATAGAAACTGATGCATACACATAGTGGAATTTAGTATATGCACGTTAATTTTCCAAGTGGAGCCATAAATACACATAAATAAAGGGGGGGAAACCTGTTGTATTTGAAAACAGTTCTTAAACATGTAAAAATGCCACGTTCCTGAATTCTTCTGGATATGAGGGGAATGTGTCACTGATGCCTTGTGTTGCATTATAGGTGCCTCTGAAATTCACAAAGAACCAGGAACTTGCATTTTGCGGCAATATTGACCCGATCTCTAGTTTCAGCTTCTACCTGTTGGTCCTCCAAACACTCTGTAAGAGCTCACAACACTGGATTTTAAAGCACAAAAATTGAATGCTGTTCCTTTGAAAAGCTGCCATCTTCCTTATGGCAGAGAGCCTTGGGCTGTTGGGAGGAGTATGTCGCTGTAACAGTGATTAGGAACCATTGACGGCTTCCGACTCTTTACGGGAGACCTAAAGTCAGTCTGACTCCAGAAATCCACTCCTGTCTGAAATGACACACAAGTTTAGCCTTATGCATGTGCTTATTGCATTCTTACCTTGGCCTCCTCCCTTCTCCCCAAAAAAGAAGGGAGGGCAACTTCAACTCTGGAAGTGGTAACTTAAAAGGGGGTGAAAAAAATTGACAGTCAACCACCAATGGTTCATTTACGCTTGATGGCGAGTCAATCAAATCTGGCTTTTCCCACTCTTCCCTGGCTTTCCCATCTGTGTGAATCCATGACCCGGTTTTTTGAAGTGTTCCACACGGCTACATTTCCCCCTGAGTTTAATTGCTTCTGTTTCACATTTGGGTGCTGAAAACCTGTCAAAGCGCCACAGTTCCTTCCGGCTACAGCTCCTATTTATATTGCTGTAAACTATGTTTGCAGTGATATGATTAGTAATAAAGGGGAGAAAATTAAACAGGAATTAGCAGCTCTTTATATAGAATCTGGTTTCCTCCCAAGTTTCTTTTCTAGTATCATGGGAGACAAAGAAATACGCTGTAGAAACCCCATTTCATTATCTCTCTCTTTCTTATGCAAGGCCAGAATTGCACTGGCAGAACAGAAGAAACATTGGATGCTCATTCAACATTGTGCCTGATATAGGCCAAAAGACCAAAGGCAGGTCTTCGTTAGGGATGAGGAAAGATTAATTGGGTTCATCTTTTAATTCAAAACAACCTAACTGACATTTTTAGATTAAAAATAAGTAGTGTTTAGACAGCTTCTCTGAGGAAGAATGAACACCATGACAAGGTGAAGGTGCCCATAACTGATGATGATGTGAGAACCACATCCTCCTCCTCCTTCCATTTAGTTATGGATGGCTTAAGCGTGTCAGTGTATTCAGTCTTCTGTAAAGAAACCATCTAAACTTTGCAACAAAAAAAATCCTACACATCTGTAAATTTTAAAAATGCATTCTAAATGGGTATGTTAAGAGAGATTGTAATTACATCGAGTACATGTACAGGCCGTCCAGTGGAATTTTATAAAATACTGTAAACAAATGGAGGCATGATTGCGAAGAACCTTGTGCCTTATGTAATGAACATCTTATTGAAACTTGAATAAGCAGACCTGTCCATTCTCAGCCTTGACACAGGCACCAATGCTAGACTCTTAAGGCATCTCTCCACCCTTTGCCATTCTAGCCAAGAGGAGGGTGAGGATGGCTGAATGACAGGCTGCTTGCCCCATTGTGATAATTTCATATGCTCCATAAAGGGTTACTGCTTACACTCATATAAACTAAGAGCCTTTTCACACAACCCCTAAGATCCACTGGCCACTTAAATTCAGACCAGAGATCTTAGGGGTTTGTCGCTGTTCCTGCGTTCCCACCCCCTCCGCACTCCTGGCTGCTGGCTGCATGAGGGGAGGGAGAAAAAAAAGGAAGAAAAGAATGCCGCTCACTTCCGTTCTGCCGTCCTGGCACTACATTCAGATCTCTTAAAGGGGCGGGGGGCAAAAAAAGAACAAACAGAAGCAAGGAGAGCCCGGCAGTCTCTAGGTTATATCCGCATCAGGAATTTTCACCTCCGGAGAGCAGGTACCTGAAAAGTGTGCTGGGACGCGCTTAGGTGGGCGTGGTCGCACTTAATTATCTGTATACTCCGGAGCTGGTGGGGAAACAATTTTAAGCTCCAGAGCTGGGAGCCATTTGCGGTGGAGTTTAGGGGTCGTGTACAAATACCCTAAGTCTACCTGGCCTTGTAACATGTGTTCCTCACTGGTGCTCTTCTTGGGAAGACCTTTCAAGCATTTGTATGGAGATGTCCAGAGTTCCTTTCAATATTAATAAGCCCCAAGGCTGCACCCAAGAAGTCGTGGATGGTAAAATTACCCCTGCTAGGTGCATTGTATGTGCATTACATAGAGTAAAAGCCCCTCTCTGAGACATCACAGGACAACATTCGGCAGCCACAACTTTGCTGGTTTCATGCATGTACAGTTGGTGCTTTGACAGCATCTGTGAGATGGTGGAAGTGATGATATGAATCTAGGTCCCTTCTCTCCATCTGATGGTTGATGTTTCAGACTTTGCCATGATATTTATTTATTTATTTATTTATTTATTTTTACATTTTTATACCGCTCCCATTTCCCTGGGAAAATTCTGTAGATGACCACATGGTAAAACATGTTGACAGTTTTCTAGTTAAGCCTAAATTGAGGCTAATATACATCTAGAGTTGACTAGATACTATAGGAGAACTGGAGGCCGGACTCGCACAGTCCAAAATGGAATGATAATGTGTGCAACAGAGCAGGGGGCACAAAAATATCAATGTAGCACTGGCATGTATCATATGTGATCATTCCCGGGGTTGCCCATTTCCTTGATTCTTCCACCTCCCATTCAGGTTAAGAAAGAACAAATATAGGGATTGGGCATGGCAGTGTACAAAGTTATCATAAAATAGTTTGTTCCAATTTCCCATTTGTGTGATGTCTGCCACCCCGTGAGAAGTTTTCATTTTAATATCTGCATGTCTGGCAAATGCAAGACAGTATGGTACATTCCCAAAATATTGGCATTTGATTTCCACTAAGTTGGGTGATATATGAATAAAACAAACAAACAAATGAACAAATAAATATCGAGATCATAAACCTTTCAGGGCTTTTTAAGAAAAGAGAATGCAGGAAGTAAAATCCAAAAAAATAAAAGTAAAAATGAAAAGAAGCAAATGTTAATAAATTAGAAAGAACATTTTTTGGGAAATAGATATTGTGGTGTATTTATTCTGTGAAAGCAACGTAGGCTTATATTTTATTCCAAATCTATATCTCCCCTTTTCTTTTTCTTTTCCTTTTCTTTCTTTTGTAAAAGTAGATGATCAGATCAAGAGACTGACAAATTGCCATTTTGCATTAAGCCTGGGAAGGGGATTAGAAGTGAACCTAGGGACAAAAAAGCACATAAGGAATGGTTTGTTGTGGTCCTGCACCTGTCAATATATTGGACAGCTTCTTTCTGGGCTAGTTGGCACTTCCCAACAGCCTTCAAACACCTTCCAAAGCGCGAGCGCCTCGCAGTCAAGCCAGGAGATTTCAAAGGTGTGTGTGGGTTTGAGGAAGATATATTTGAAAGGGAATTGGTGACAGTATCCAGACTATAAATGCAGAAGATTAAAGGGACAATGTCACCGGTCCTGGAAGAGCCAGGGGAATTGATGACTCCTTAAGACACGGAGGCTACAAACAAAAAGCTACAGGTTAGTATATTGCTGCAGGGATATACTTCTTGCTGAAGACCTCACCTCCACCTTTAAAGATTTCCTATCACTGGTAAGGCAGCACATTTTGTTCTCTTGGGTGAGCTGTCAACAGAGATCACTCCATCCAAACCTTGCTCATTTTAGGTAATGATGGGTACTGATGAGGACCGTATAAAGCACTAATAAGGGGGGGGAATGTGTTACCTTACCACTATTACGCCACTCCTTGCTCCCACTTAGATGCCCCCCCCCAATTTTATACCACTGTGGATCTTCCTGCTATGTTAAGATATTAAGCTGTGGCCCTAGTTAATGCAGCAACCAGCATCTTGAGTTCTCCAATGTGGGTGGGGCCACCACCATACATCACAGGTGGGTATGTTATTAATAGCCAGATGATACCAAAGTACAGAACTGGTTACAGCTGGGGTAATTTCAACAGTAACATGCCTGCATGATGTTCTAAGAAATGCACTACCGTACAGTGCACTGCACCCCCTTGCAGATCACACTGCCCCCTATGCTGACTAACTAGTTGAGCGGAGCTGTTACACAACAGCCTTTTGTCAACCTTTCATCCTCTGAAGGCTGGTGTCAAACACTGGGTAGCATTGGATACCTTTCTCAGTTGCACCCATATGAGACTGGGCTCTTTCGTGGGGGAGGGGGTTGCTGTCTAATAACAGAGCAGAGCAGCTTCTCTTTGTTCCACAGTGGACTGGGAGGAGAGCTATTGAGGAAGGGATTGATCTACCAGAGAAATCTGTCTTCACCTAAGGAACTGGGCACCGATATAGAGATGTCCCCTTGGAGCAGAGACAGTACCCCAGCTGCCTGCATGAGTTGAGGCCTTTGGGAATCATTAAACCTCTCCATCTGAGTGGGGAGGCTGCGGATGGACGAAAATGAATTCCGTAGCCCATATATGCTCAGGAAAAGCCAGCTTGGTCTTATCTCTTCCCCCAGATCTGCCAGGAAGCCTGTGAGATGGTATGTAGGAAAAAAAACAAGCTGGCTGTGGTCATTCAGCAAGACCCTGCCACAATAGATAAGGCTTCCCAGGAATTCACCAGCTCTCTCGACCCCCCCCCCCGGCAGGTAGGTCCTATTGTCAATGTTTCGCTCCACCCCTCATGATGCTCTCTCATTGTAACCAATAAACCCTTGCACTCAGGCTAGCAGAGGAGAAGCTGCTGCACAGGACCTGGCCTGCTGAACCCAATAATGTGTCCATGTGTAGTCATTCCTACACACCGAGGCCCACCAGGTGCTCACACTTATCTTAAGCCAATTAGCATGCATCAGCACTCATGAATCATTCTTATCCCTCGTCACAGAGAGAGACCAAATTGCTTTCCCTTCCATGAACTGAAACATATTTAGCAGCTTCTCTGCTCCTAGCATTGGGCTGAAAATGTTATCTCTCTGATCAGTTTATTAAAGCACAATCCCTCAGCTAATCATTCACACCGCAATGCTAATATACTGCCCGGGTTTTGCAGACTGGCATCCGGTCCCAGAAGGAATCAGGTAAAGAAAACAACTTTCCTCATTTACTGCTCATCCCACTGGGTAGACATCCCTTTGTTTTCACTATGTCATTGGCTTTCACTTGCTTTCGCTTGTCATAGGGTTGCATTTTGCCGGTGCCTGCTGTATGCATGGGTGCACATCCATACATCTCCCTTGTATAAATTGTGTTCAACCTGACACTCATATTACTAAAATATGATTTTCCCTCCAGAACCAATATTTTTATTAACACGTTCTTTGAACATAATGTAGTTTTTGATGCAGCAATACATTTTATACCTGTAATAGAAAAGTTTGCCATGAATGTGTATTTACTACACTGGCTTTAAAATCTTCTGCATAGCAGATACTCAGCATAACATTTAGTGGAACATTTTCCATTTGAGAAACATGAAATAGACACAGGCAGCAAAAGTGGCATCATTGGTCTGTGGAAGATCCAGAGGCTCCCAAATGTGAAGACTGTTGGCATATTCGGGTGTCCTTTGGGCAACAACAGTACCCCCACTGGCTAATCTTTCCACTCCAGAGGCACCACTAGATTGTTTTTGACAGAAATGAAGAAGAACCAAAGGCAAGTGTGCTGCATATATATTTCCGCATAGTACTTAAAACACTCTCTGGTTGGTCTGAAGTGAAATTATGCAGGCTATGCATTGCCCCTCCCTTAGTGACCTGCATCAACCTTGAGCTGGCTACTTGAGCTGTTCGAGATCAAACTCAGGTCAAGAACAGAGTTTCACTGCAATTTAACTACTGTGTTACTAAGATCCATGAAAAGATATACCAGTGTTGGCGAACCTGTGGCACGGGTGCCAAAGGTGGCACTCTGAGCCCTTTCTGTGGGCACCCGACATTGCCCCTTCACAGCCACCTGTATTCAGGTTAAAGTGCTATATTGGCACTTTGCGAAAAATTAGTGGGTTTTAAATCGCTGTTTGGGCACTCGGTCTCTAAAAGGTTCGCCATCACTGACCTATACCTATACATATACCTATACCTATGCATGGATAGCTCAGTGGTTATAGAAAATAAAAAAATATATATTTACAACATTGTGTTTATTAGGAAACATGGGTTTTGTTTATTTTGTTGGGTTTTCTGAGCACTGTATTTTTCTTGCTAGTAGAAGCAGCTTTCTGCATATACTCTACCTGAAAAACTTTGAAAAAGTGTAGCCATAAGTGAGAATTAACTTGACATCACCTGATTGTTATACTGATACTGATATGGTAGCTGTACAGTAGGACTTCTGTATCAACATAATGATATCCATAGTTTCACTTATCCACAACGAGAACATGTGAAAAATATTAAATGAAAAACCCCCAGCAAATACACGTTTCCATGATACAGTAACCCCCTGCTGATCGTGGGGGTTAGGGACCCACCCCACCCGCGATGCATGAAAATCCGTGATATGTGGAAGTGGGTGGGGGGGCTGGGGGTTGGGGGAGGGGGGGCTCCACGGCGGGAAGTGCCTTTGCAAGCACGCACTGCTTTTCCTGACCTCCCAGAAGGCCGGGAAAAGTGGTGCGCGATCGGGCGAAGGCGCTTTCGGCCGCTGGGTCTCCGCGGCCGGAAGCGCCTTTGCAATCATGTGCCGTTTTCCCTGACCTCCCGGGAGGCCGGGGCAAGTGGCGCGCGATCCCCCCTCCCTCAAGCCCTTTCCTGGTCCCGTGGTCCCGTAATATAGCGGGACCTCGGGACCGGAACCGCGAAAGGGCAGGGGACCACTGTATAGTTAACAGAACTAACCACTAGAGGGAGACATGTCATGTACAGGGTTTGCTATTCTCCATGGTTTTTAGCATCCCTGGAAGTGGGCCCTTCAAAGCAATAATCCACAGATATGGGGATCCTGCTTTACATATACATATACTGAACATGGTCAAATAAAGGTATCACCGTTCTACATATAGAATATCTTTTTATTATTTTGCTGTGTCAGTTTTATGAACCAACTTTTCACATTTATGTGTATAATAGTTTTAGCAAGTAAAATGTATATCTCTATAGCACCAGAAAGACATGTTTGTTGCATCTATGAGATGCCACTCATCTGCTTGGTGGGGGTGGGGGGGAATCAAGTTGATCTAGTCTGGCATAAAGGAAAGCAGATTGTCAGTGGTTGGAGCTGTCCAAGGTGCTGAAATTGATATTCACTCTTGGAAAACGTAATAGGTACTGCTTTTGCTGTATACAGTGCTACCTTGTATAAAGGAATTAATTCGTTCCAAATGAAATTATGTTAAGCAATTTTTCCTTTATACAAATCCCCATAGGAATGCATTCAAAATGGAGTGATCCCATTTTTATGTTGTACGGATTCTCCCTATAGGCGATTATGTTAAGCAAATTTCCCCTATCTCCGGAATTTTTTATGTTGTACAAATTTTATGTTATACAAGCTGTTTGTTATACAAGGGTCCACTGTATACACCTAAATTCCCAAGCAGCATAACAGTGAAGTATTTCTCCTCTGTATTATCCACACTGTTCTATTATGTCATTAGATATGTCCAGATATATCGGGGCCCTGGGATTTGCTACAGTTGAAATCACCCCTGGAATTCCCTGTATTCAATTTAGAAAGTGTGATTGACATATGCTTTGATTTCAACTTTTGCTAAACTCATGCAATATGGTTTTAGTTTTCCAGTAGTTTTTTTTCCTTGTTAGCTTTAAGTAGTTCTCTCATTTGGCTTACTTTTCTAAGCTTTACTGAAATGTTATTACATTATTAGAATCTCTCTCTCTCTCTCTCTCTCTCTCTCTCTCTCTGTGTGTGTGTGTGTGTGTGTTTGTGAAAGAATTATTGGAGATCACACAAGGTGGGAGCTACGTAGCCCCTGCAATTCATATTTGTGTTCAATCCCACTTGTGGGAATTATTTGTTTTCAGACATGCACAGATAGCATCGTTGAATCACTGAATTGATTCAAATGTCTGCTAAATAATATTTTCTCTTGGATGCATGTGAGCCCAGCACCAGAACAAAGGACACCCAGGATGTTGGTCGATCCGTGAGAGAGAGAGACCAAACTCAACAAGCACAGGACAAAGAAAAGATGGGGAAAGAGATAGAAGAAGAACCTGGGAAGTTATTCTTTAGAGGGCAAGGACAGGTTGAAAAGAAGGAGGCCAGAGAGAAACAATCCAAAACTATTATGGAAGGATATTTAGCTGTAGTTAAACAATACAAGGCATGGGAGCTGTTAAAAGAGGAATGGGAAGGGGCATCCCGAGATGTTAAGAATACAGGGAGTCAAACGGAGAAATGGGAGGTCAAAAGTAACTCTGTGGGTATCCAGGTGATAGGGATGACCCAGAAAAGCACCAAGAATCAAGAGATACAGGTTGGGGAAGTGAAGCATGGTTACATAGTTGGGAAATCTTGGCACATAGGGGTGCAAGTGAAATTAGATAAAGAAAAGGAAATGGTTAACATTGAGGTACAAACCGAAGAAATAAGAAAGGATAAAACATGCAGAGAGGAAGGTACCCCAGTGGAAGAGCACGCGCCGAAGGTGACAGGAGGGAGGGGCGCGAGGGAGAAGGCTCACGAGGGAGAGTCCGTTAAGAAGTTAACCGTTTACCGAGAGAGGGGGAGTCAGACAGAGGAGAGGGAGGAGGAGAAGACGGAAACAGGTCTGCCCCTTCCAGCCCCGGTAAAGTAACATGTAACCCCACTCGAAGACCAAGTAACTGGGGAGTCGATTCTCGTAAAGAAACTCACCATCTGAACCCACCGGGATGGATCCCTGGGTGGGGATGGGAGCACCCCTTACGAGCTCTCCCTCCCACTATCCAGAAACCCCATGGTGGTCTGGGGAGGGGTCGATATCCACAAATATAATAAGAAAGAATAACGCATTTGTTGAAGAAGGAAAAGTTAATGTTGATGTTCATTCTGTAACCAGAAGTTTGCCTGTTTTAACACCAAATGTTATTTGTCAAGAAAGCGAGAAGAACAATAAACCCCGTTGTGAATTTTTCAATAAAAGTTTATTTGATTTTCATGATCGTCAAGGTCTGAATGCTCAATCATCAGGTGAACCATTGATTATTTTTAACGAACCCTCACAATGCAGTGGAAAAGGAGGGGGTGGCTAGACACAGCTAAGCTATCTGGAAACATGAAGACATTATAAGGTAGTTTCCTTAGAGACACTCTGCATGGAACGTAATAAACAGGGAGATTATTGGGCCCATAATGCCTTGCAGTTCCCACAGAAACTAGCCCTACCCTGCCAGTTCCTCCATCTTCATCATGTTCAAGAGACACCATTATTTTTCAGCTGGAAGTGATCACAGACAACTGAATGGACTGGTTGTTTTGGATAAAGTCCCCAAAAGTCTGTCTCAGGGAATTCCTGAAGACATTTGGGGGATGTAGTCCATGAATTCCAAATGTTCCATGCTTAGTGCTAATAGCTGGTTGGATCATTTGAAGCTGGTTCTAGGCCACTGTCTTCATCAGGGGCCTATATTTCTCTTAGCGCATTTCCAAGCTGAAGTAATCCGAGTTACAAGTCCCAGACCTTTCTTTAGGAGCAATGATTGTAGTCCTAAGTTTTGAAGTGTGCCACCTCATCCGTGTTGATATATGAACCCCACATGCTATTGCTTCTTACTACAAGCTGTAGGAACACTCAAGCTTCTTAAGTAGCCATTTTGGTTCCTCATGGAGCAGCTGCTACCTGGGTGCAGAACAAATGGATCAATAGACCTGGTAATTAGATGAGAGCAACCAAATGCTATGTTTGCCTTTTCTTAGGTTGCTGCCTTCAGTCTTCCCAACATGTATATATGGCCATCTGGGGCATATGCAAAAGCCACACTCATATCAGGTATGCCCTGGTACTTTGTGCACGGCATGCAATAATTATACAGAACAAAAATGAGAAGCAAATGGGAAAAACATTGCATTTACAATATTTGTGCCTATAGCTAATGTACAGGTACGGCACATCTCCCGCTGCTCTTCATGTGAGGATAATTCCCTCGACCATAACAAAGCACATTAGAAAGTAGGAACGGAAGGATGTATTGGAGCTTCAGGGAGAAGAAGAGACAGATAACAGCTCACCGCCCTTCCAGATGTGGAACAGCTGCAAATCAGAAAAGAAGCCCACCATTTACATATTCCGATTTCACACCCTATCCATATGAGAATATGTTTATTTTTTAAAAATGACAATTGTTCATCATTGAAGCACTGCATTTCTACTTATTTCTATACTAGAGAAACCCACATACCCAGGTTTTGAGAACCTGGGGTTGATATGGCTGCATATGCAAGTATGACACATAGGGGTTTTCTCTCCATTCCTCTATATATTAAGACTGGGCACTAGCTTCATACAAATGCCAAATTCTGAACCAAAACATTCTGGATTAAGCCAATGGTCCGCAGTGAACACAGCGGCTCTGTTTAGAATAGCTTTATAGAAACCAATTCAGGCCACTGATCGCCAGCGTTCTACAAGGACACAGCACTTGAAGAAGAAGAAGAAGAAGAAGAAGAAGAAGAAGAAGAAGAAAACCAATTTCCACTGAAATGGTCCAAGAGACCAAGTCCATGGTGAAACAAAATATATATTTTAACTACTTAGCATCCGGAGCACAGATAGAAGCAACTGGAGTAGGTATACCTTCAGTCTTGTTCTTTTGCTATTTTTCTTTTAAGCAAATTAATATAGAAAACAAGTCCACAAACTCTTGAATAGCTGTCTGAAGTTTGGCAGCTGTTAATTTCTTTTCTAACCACCATATAGCACAGGATTTTAGGAAAGCTTTACATTTGCATTAGCTTTAAACTTGATGTAAGATTTTATTACTTACTTAGGACTTGTCTACATGGACTCATTGGAGCCAGGTGGATTGGCTGAAGTAGAGTTGTTAGTAGAGATGGGCACGAATCAAAAAATGGCATTTCGTTTCATTTCGTTAAGGAGTTTGGTTCATTTCGCTTCATTTTTCGCAAATTTTTCCAAAAAAAATTCATTTCATTGTTTCATTAATTTGTTACTTGTTTTTACCCGCTTTTCCCCCAGGACCCACTGCGCGACCCCTGGGGGGCCGCCTAAGCGCAGCCTCATTCTTGTCACCCCTCCCAATTGGCCCTGCAATAACGGGCCACAGGAGGGAGGCGCAAGGGGCGTCGGCTTTGAAGCCACGCCACTCTGGCCACCTAAGCGAGGCCTCCTTATCTCACCTCCCGATTGGCCCCACGGTAACGGGCCACAGGAGGGAGGCGCAAGGGGCAGTGGCTTTGAAGCAGCACTGCTCTGGCCACCTAAGCGCGGCCTCCTTATCTCCCCTCTTGATCGCCCCCATGATAAGGGGCCGCAGGAGGGAGGCACAAGGGGGGCAGCTTCAAAGCCGCATTGCTCTGGCCGCCTAAACGTGGCCACCTTCTTACCTCTCTTCCTGGGGCTGGGCTGAGGCTCAAGCCTGCCACTTTCCTCGATGGCACCAACAAGGTGCATGCTCCCTCCGTGCAGCTTGGCATGAAAGGACCTCAGGACCAGCACCAGGTAGGAGACATCTCCGCCCCCTATTAATGAAACGAAATGAACCGAACCGAACCAATTTTTCTTGGTTCAGTTCCGTTGGTGTTAAATTTGCCCCTAGGTTCGTTATTCATTTTGTTATGTAACAAAACAAATAATGAATAACAAAACAAAAAAAATCCATTTCGTGCCCATCTCTAGTCGTTAGAGGTAAAGGAGAGATCTGGTATACAGTTTGGTGCAACCTTCCCATCCAAATGGTGTTGATTCCTCAATGGAATGCACTTGGTCCAGCTCCCTCTGCTGCCAACTTCCCATAGTGTGAAGTGGATTTAAAAGACACCCACTTCAGGGTACGGGAAAATAAAACATTTCCTCTACTCCACTTATATGTTAAAGATTATATTAGAGCAATGTAAATGTGCTACATGAAGTAGAAGATTCTGACGGGGGCTAGAAAAGTACAGGTAGAACAACCTTCCGGTTTGCTCCAGTGTTTATGTTTTGTCATCACTGGGAAAAGGAGTGAACCAATCCTGTACCCACAGTGGGCTAAATGCATGTCTGGTTGCACCCTTACTTAATTTTATTTTTAGGGAAAATCTAGCAGACTGAGCTGCATTTAAGCAGTATATTACCAGTAGAGATGGGCACGGCTCAAAAAAAATGGGTGTTTCGTTTGTCGTTTGTCGTTTAGGGGTCTGTTTCAGTTCATTTTCGTTTTTCGTGAATTTTTGCAAAAAAATCATTTTCGTTTCATTACATAATGAAATGAAAAAAACGAAAACAAAAACAAAAAATTGCTGTTTTGTTAGCATTCATTACAGTTCAATGTATTTGCCGCAACAAAAACGAAACGCACGACAAAATTTCTGGTGTTTCGTTTCGTTTCGTTTCATTTTGGAGACAAAATTCGTTTTTTGTTTTGTTACGTAACGAAACGAAAAACGAAAATGAAAATGAAAAATTGCTCATTTTGTGCCCATCTCTAATTGCCAGTATTCTCTTTGGGGCCACTGCATAAGCATTTCCCCACACCACCAGGCCACTGTTAAACCTGCCTGCAACCTATGTGATTTGGAAAGTTATTTAAAAAAACAGCTTTGTGGATTTTATGCAATTCTGCAACAACAATAACATCAGTATGGCATCTATATAGCACTCAGTCATATGGCTTCAGCACTCAATCTCTACCATAGAACACACAGTAAAATATTCAGGCACCGGTAATCAACAGGAGCCATTGGCAACTGTAGTCTTCCAGATGATGTTGGATTGCAGCTCCCACCAGTCTTCACAGCTGCCAATTTGTTGGTCAATGTGAGTTTCATTCCAGCAACATCTGGTGGGGTTATAGGTGCCCATCTCAGATCCAAATACTGTGAAAATAAAATATTATTACATGTGCATATACGCAGATATTTGCCTGCGTGGTGACAGTTTCCACCTCTAAATCAGGCACTGCTGGATGGTGAGGGCAAGGGGCAAATGTACCAAGAAGTATATCTTGGGGCAAACTACCCTGGATTTGTTCTTTGCGCTATTCGACTGAGCTGGCTGTGGGATCCAGAGGTCCCAAAAGGGGGGGGGTGATTTTTCCAAGCTCTGCTATGAATGTATTTGAATATGGAACAAGATATGTGGGTTGAACAAAATTCAGGATTCGGTGCCGAGCCTTCTGCCTTCAAGGTAGGTCAAGTCCCTGTTCATTCCCTAGTAGTGGGCAGCACAATGTCCCTGCCATTCATGCATAACCGCCAGGCACTGTCATTATGCAGGCAGGAAGCCACACGGCCTTATTAAACACCTTTGGGCAGCATTCACAGCTTGAACATCAATGGCAGAAGCTCCTACTTCGATTAGCAATGTACCGAAGCTCACCCGGTGATTTGGCTGTGTTCCTTTTTTTAAAAAAAAACAGCCTCTATTCTCCTGAAAGTGTTGCGCTCCTATTTCTTTTTATCTTCTTGCCTGCAAAATATGTCCTTCAATAACAACACCCGAGGGGTTGCGGGAGGAAAACTGGGTTTGTAATCAGGATGTGAATTGAACAAAGTGCCTAAAGATGTAGGTCGCAATGGTCTGCACCCTGCCAAAGGAAATACTCAGTAAACCAGCAGTTCTTCTGTTTTCTGGCTCACCGTTTTTTTGAAAGTGGGCGTTCAAATATAGGGCAGGCCCTTGGCCGTGGAAAGAAACAGCCTGACAGGAGGCTGAGGCTGTGTTTGAGTTACATTTGAGCGTTTCAGATACATTTAGCTGCAGCTATTTGCTCTTCCATTCCTCACACTAATAAGTAGTAGGTTTGATAATAAACTTTTTTTTTTTACAAAAATTAACTGAGTTGTGCTATTTTCCAGACTGTGGCTTACATTTGCTCACAGAGAACAAGATCAGTGCTTCAGAATGAGAAGACCCTTTGTCACAGCCCTCTGAACTACAGTGGACCCTCGTATAACAAACGGTTTGTATAACATAAAATCTGTACAACATAAAAATTCCGGAGATAGGGGAAATTTGCTTAACAGAATTGCCTATGGGGCAATCCACAGAACATAAAAATGTTCACGATTAGGGATTACTCTGTTTTCAATGCATTCCTATGGGAAATTTGTATAAAGGAAAAACTGCTTAATATTATTTCATTTGGAACCAATTAATTCCTTTATACAAGATACCACTGTATTTTAGAAGCTTTGGGGGGGGGGGCATAAATTACTCCTCCACCTCTGTTCAAATGCCCCAAGTGGTATTCTGGATATCTCTGCAATATCCTTCTGACACAAAAGGACATTGTCAAGTATGTAAATTATGGATTTTTTAAATAAAAATTATGTTGGAGAAAATAATATATGAACAATGAACGAATGGACGCAAACAGGGTTGCTTTACAATTGACAAGGCCTTTTAACATGTGCCTCAGAGGCTGTGGTCACACCTGCGTTTCGATCCTGATCTTCTGAAGGTCCGGCTTTTCCTCTTCTTCCCATCACGTGATTTAAATGTGGGAGAAGAGGTCTCACGCCAAAATCTGGTTTTTCAATTTTAAAGTGCAGTTCAGCCCCCTTGGCCAGCAGGTGGTGCTAGCATTTGAAAAAAATAACGGAAGACTTTTCTGGGGAAATTTAATTCTGTGTCGGACTTCCTGTTACTCCGATATGCAGGCAAATAAAAAAAAACAGCACCGATCGGCCCCAGGAACAGCCGGTGGGTGCTATGCAAAAAATAAATAAAAAGAAACCCGGATCATCAGCGCGGTCCCATGGCGTCTGCCTCCTTAAAAGACGGATTTCAAAAGCGAGGCAAAAATTCCCCAGCCTGGAAGGTAGGTCACAGAAACCTCCCTTAAGGGAGCATTACTGGGTTTTCTTTTTCCTTTTTTTTCAAAAAGGGGGGTGGCCATGAGGACGATATTTTTGGGCACGATTTATTTAGTAATTTAAACTCTCTTTAAAGGGACATGTGACCGAGCCCAGAGAGGTGCGTAAAAGTGAAAGCATTGTTGAAAAACTACAGCTGGGAACAGTTTGCCAAAACAACTGAAGTTGTTTTAGAACGTTGATGAGACAAGATGGCAGAGACAGTTCACTGAGTTGAGAGCGATGAAAAAGTAAACAATCATGCTTCCCTTTGTAAATGGAGAAATAACACAAAAAAGATGTGTTAATCAGATGAGGAAAAAAATGTCATGTACAGAAGTTTTACAAAGCAGTGTAAAAGAAAAGAAAAATGATGAATATTGTTTTAAGTAATTGGTGTTCTGATAAGCGAGTACAAAAGAAATACGAAAGGACCATGGAGAAGCCTCTTGTTTTACAAATGAATGTGGAATGGCAGATGAACTGAGCGTGGCCAGGAGAGAGAGCCATGGGAATAAAATAAAGGTTGGTGAGCTTTTCCTCTTTCTAAAGAAAATGTTTTTCTCTGTGTTCACAACATGCTTAGAGCTAAATAATGCTTTTCATTTTGTATTTTCTTATAAGAACTCAGACATTCTTTAATGTATTTTAGAGAAAGCTTTTAAAGCTTTTGGAATAATGTTTCTTTTTACTGAAATATTGTAGAATGCATTCTCTGCCTTTTGTAGGCTATTGGCTTCTGTGTTTTAATGTTTTGCATTGTGATACAAGTATGACTAAAATTCTTTTCTGGACTTTGCATAGCTGTAAGCTTACCGCTGAGATGCATTTTCTGACTTTGTTCAAAGCTTAAGTTAAATTTTTGTGGATTTGTAAGCATTTTAGTCTATTATTTTTACACCTCTGTATGGATTTGGAATGAAGCTTGTGTGTCTACAGTTTCTTACTCATAACTATAAGACTATCTTTTATGATTTTTGGATTTATATTTATATTTATATTTATATTTTGCATTTGTATACTGCAGCCAATTTCCCCCAAAGGGAACTCCGGAAGGTTTGCTACTTTTAATCATGAAACCTAGAAATGATATAAATAAATGAAACTTGTACAGAATTTAAAAAATTCTGGAATGGCTTGGAATTATTGCAACAATGAAGACACTTATAATGAGAACCAGATGAATTTGCACATAGCTTGTGACTGATTACTCAATTACATTCTGATATTTAACCCTTACTGGGATAATGTCACCTATGAAGAATAATATAATCTGTTCTCTTTACCTGGAAGGTCTGTAAATCTTTATAGGACTCCTGGGGGACTCAGTAATCCAAGTCAGAATCTGGTAGAAGGGAGTTTAAGACACAGCTCCGCATTTATTCATTGTTTTCCTGCAAATCCATGCATGTTCAATAATAGATTTCAGGGGAACACAGAAAGCTCATTCCTGCTCCCACCCCATATACAGTGGACCCTTGTATAACAAACAGCTTGTATAACATAAAATCTGTACAACATAAAAAATTCCAGAGATAGGGGAAATTTGCTTGACATAATTGCCTATGGGGAAAATCCGTACAACATAAAAATGGGATTACTCCATTTTCAATGCATTCCTATGGGAATTTGTATAAAGGCAAATTTGCTTAACATAATTTCATTTGGAATGAATTAATTCCTTTATGCAAGGTACCACTGTACTCTGACTATGAACTGGTTGAAATCCTGTTGTGTAGTTACTCAAATGATGTAACATTTTAGCTACTAATTGGCAGAGTCAGCGGATGGGGCTTATGGATATACTTTGAGATCTTTTTTGTACACCACTGATCTGTTCGTTACTTAACTGGCTGCCACTTCTCTAGAAAAGAAAGAAAGGCAGAAAGAAATGCAGCACATAGTATTCCAGTAATCGCTGTTGGAGGGCAGGCGACACTGGCCTTCTGATAAGAAATTCAGTTTTACTGCACGGAAAGGCAGCAGCCAGCTGTGTTGTAAATTGTTATGTCCATCACTTAGCCCCTTAAATGGTTCTGTTAGAAATATCTCTGTATCTGTGTTCCTAAAGTCCCAATCAATGTAGCAACCAGGCAGTAACAATTAATAGTCACACAGAGACTATGGCAGACAAGGAGCTGCTATTCATTCTGTTTGTTTCCCTTAAATGAAGTAGTCTTCTCTCTCTCTCTCTCTCTCTCTCTCTCTCTTTCTCTCTCTCTTGCCTAGCATTTCTAAGAGAAAACATTTTTCTGACAGCCATAAAGCAGAGGACATTGATGTGAAAATTTGCAACCCAGATGCTATTTTTAAAAAAAGGGTGAAAGTTTCATGGCAAAGACTGCTACTCTAGAGCTCAATGATTAGACCACTCTAATTGCACGGGGTAGAACAATCTGGAAGCCAGATTTTGACAGAGGTGAAGATGCCATACAAATGACTGTTTCATCATGGTAGAACACATGCAGAAGGATGCAGTGAATGATAAAAGAAAATTTATTTTATTTATTTTCGAGTATTTTACCCCACCTTTCTCCTTGGAAAAGGACCCAAGGCAGCTTACAGTAATTAGTGTCAATGCAACCACAGAAGGTTTGTTTGTTCCATCAGTCATGTATTTTCCCGGGACAAGAAATGGCGCTGCCCTGTGCCTATGGCCACCAGGCTTGAGCAATCGGTGAGTGCAGGCAGACTGTGGACACAGACCCATGCCCTAGCCATTGCAGACTGTTTGAAAGGTCTGGGTGGGAGGAATGGTGCCTGTTTAATCAATCATCAGTTCACATTGGGTACCAGATATCTCAATTCTAGGCAACTGATTGTGGGATTTAGGCGTGTCATAACCAAGAACTCAATCCAGACAAGATGGAAGTGCTGTTAGTGGGTGTTTCATCAGACAGGTTAGAGGGCCACTCCCCTGTCCTGGATGGGGTTGCACTCCCCCTACGGGACAGGGTCCATAGCTTGGGGCTGCTCCTGGACCCGGGTCTAACTCTGGAAGCCCAGGTGGACTCGGTGGCCAGGAGTGTCTTTCTCCAGCTGCGGAAAATATATCAGCTGTGCCCCTACCTGGATGAACGGAGCCTCATGACAGTTACGCATGCACTGATAACATCCCGTATTGATTACTGCAATGCACTTTACGTGGGGCTGCCTTTGAAGACGGTCCGGCTATTGCAACTGGTTCAGAATTGTGCCACGCGGCTGATGAGTGGTAGGGCCGCCAAGGAACACATCACGCCGATTCTGTATAAACTTCATTGGTTACCAGTTGCTGCCCGAGCCCAATTCAAAGTGCTTGTTCTGACATATAAAGCCCTAAATGGCTTAGGACCTAGATACCTGAAGGACCTCCTCCTTCCACATGAACCTACCGAGCAATTAAGATCTAGTCAAGGAGCCCTCCTGAAAGAGGCATTCCTCAAGGAGATGAAAGGGATGGCTTGCAGGAATAGAGCATTTTCAGCAACTGCCCCCAGACTATGCAATGCCCTCCCAAGTGAGAATCGCCTGGTGCCGACATTGATAACATTTCGGTGCCAGGTAAAAACCTTCCTGTTCCAGAAGTTTTTTAACTAACGATTGTGGCTCCGAGGGCAATTTTAGTGTTGTGTTTTTAATGTATCGTATTTATCGTATTTACATGTTTTTATTGTTCTAATCTTATTGTAATTTTGATGTTTTAATTGTCTATTTTCATTGTGAGCTGCCCAGAGACCTTTGGGTAGTGGGCGGCATACAAGCTATATAAATAAATAAATAAATAAATAAATAAATAAATAAGAATGTCTTATTCTCCAGCACCAGAGATTGGACATGTTCCTCTCCTTTTTTTGGCCTAAAGCTCCCCAAACCGCCCAAATCATCATATCCACTAGCCGTGCTGGCAGGAGGTGCTGGGGGGGGGGCAGCCCAAAAGAAGAACATTTCGAAACAGCAGCTGGAGTCCTTCAAGGGCCAGATGCAGGGGAGTGGTATCAGGAGACAGATATCTAGTCTCGTGCACTCCCAGACGCATCTGGTGGGGCTACTGTGAGATACAGGAAGCTGGACTAGATGGGCCGTTGGCCTGATCCAGCATGGCTCTTCTTATATTCTTATGGTCTTATAAGCTAGGTTCCCTGAGTTATTCAATGAACCCGGACTAAGTGCTACTCTTCAATGCCAGAGTCTCTGCACCTGACATGGGGAAAAAATACAAACGGGAAAACTAATAGACCAACAAAGTAATTTGATCTGCTGGTTAAGTCAAATTGGGTCATAAATTAAATGGGTTGTACTGGAGATGTCCCCAGGGGGTATTGATTGGCTTCAGGTGATCTAAAAACATCCAGAGGGAAATTTATTAATGAGACACTCACACCCAGCACAGTCTCTCTCTTTCTCTATATCCCACCCATATCACAGCTGGGCTAGTAACTTTGGCAAAGGCAGCAGGTAAATTTCTTCAACCTTCCTTCTTTATCTATGTCGAGAGCAGTGAAATGGAAGCACGAAGCCCTGGGAAGCTCATTTTAACTCTTGCCAAAATACTCTTTCTCGTGGGAGCAAAGATGCCCTCTGCACCCACGAGTCTTAGCAAAAAGCCCCACCGTGATTTCAATAGCTGAGTTGTCACCGCCGGGAGGTCACCTGGTTTCTGTGCAATACTAAATCAGACAGCGTATGGGAGTTGTTATGGGTAAATGTGTCAGCAGCATATTACAAAGTGCTGTTCACAGCCGAAGTTGGAAAACATAACACCCATTCCAACTGGGTTATTTGGGGTGTAACATTTACATGCTCTGCTCCAGGGTGAAAACTAGACCTCAAGAGAGTGGGAGTTTAATTTATTAGATTGTGACTCCAATTTATTCACATCCCTAGCATGCCAATTTTCTATATACTGTACAGTATTAGTCCATGAATGTTCATTTTGGTACGGAAAAAAAATCATTTCTTTGTTTTGTTTTGTTTTGTTTTGTTTTGTTTGTGTGCTGCTTGATCCAGAGTTGGAACCCAAGGTGACGTACATTCTATTGGATGGTCCCCAGCCTGCAGACTGACAGTGTATCCTAAAAATAGTTTAGCATACCTGCAAACCTAATAGCAGAAGATGACCGATGAGCTAATAATGATTTATCATTACTATCTTTTAACTCATTGGCCTTCTGGTTATTCTGTGTAGGTAACAACAGTACTATAAGGTATTTTTTTAAATATTCTTAGAGATAAGTGTTGTGAATAGCACAAAGACAGTATGAAAAATAAAAAAGCAAACCCATGGCAATCACATAAAGTTTACACTTGTAAAGACAGTGAATAAATGGGGCATAGGAAATACGGAACTGAGTGTTGGACACCTCACTGCTTCTTTTGGGGTGCTTGGGAAGTTGACTGGGCAAGCTGAGATCAATGTGCAAATGGACAGTTCGTGCCTTCAAATTACCTCCTGTTACTGAGCACTTCAAAGAAACAACTGAGAGAGGAACTGATGTTTTTCATCCTTTTATTTTTAGCAGAGGTCATCTCAAATTAGCCCCAAAGGGAATCAAACACTTTCATATGTATGTATGTATGTATGTATGTATGTATGTATGTATGTATGTAT
>JAHTLZ010000015.1:47219664-47245626 GCA_023846285.1 Phrynocephalus versicolor | reverse complement strand
GTAGGTAGGTAGGTAGGTAGGTAGGTAGGTAGGTAGGTAGGTAGGTATCCTACCCACTACTCAGGGCAGCAAACAGATCAGGATACCACATATAAGATATCTGATAAAATATCTGATAAAAGATATAAACAAAAAATGTTAAAAATATATTAACTACTATAAGGTGCCAAACCAAGGTGTGTACATAAACATGGAGTGAACTCTCCATCGATTGGCAATATTACTCTAGGGTAAGACCATAAAAGGCTTGTGAGAAAAACTAGGTCTTAACTTGTCTCCTGAAACTAAGGAGGGAAACAGCTAGGTCTACTTTGCCTGGTCATTTTTTTAGTATGGTATATGGTATTTCCATATCGGCTAGTATTTTATTATGTTTTTGTATTTTCCATGATGTTTTGTGTCTGTTATGTATTGGGGTTATTGTTGGGTAGTCACTATTTGGTGACATGCTGTACACCGGCCAGATTGCC
Organism: Phrynocephalus versicolor; assembly: GCA_023846285.1. Classification (NCBI taxonomy): domain Eukaryota; kingdom Metazoa; phylum Chordata; class Lepidosauria; order Squamata; family Agamidae; genus Phrynocephalus; species Phrynocephalus versicolor. Next base: position 47,245,156 of record JAHTLZ010000015.1, on the reverse strand, counting down.
CTATGGGAAAATCGGGCGGTCAATAAGTACAAAAATAAATAAATAAATAAATAAATAAATAACCATTCTTCAGGTGGGAGTCAATTCCAAAATGAAGGAGCAACCACCAAGAAGGCCTGGCTTTGAATGGCAGCATCCCAGTGTGGTACACGTACACGTGAGGCATGGGTAGGATGGGTAGATGTTTTGAGGGAGATAGTTCAGACACGTAGCAGGGCTCTAAACTATTAAGGACTTTAAATGTTAACAGAAGCACTTTGAACGTGACCCAGAAACATATAGGCAGCCAGTGCAGTCACACCCGGACATGTAAAATATGTTCAGATTATGATGTTCCACAAACCAGCCTAGTCCCTTTATTCTGCACTTGCTGCAATTTCCAAACAACCTTCAAAGTCAGCCCAACATAGAGAGTGTTGCAATAGTCTATTTTTGAGATGACAAGCACATGGGCGAGTGTTGTTAGAGAGTTAGAAACCTCTGGCCAAGGTAGGGCTGGAGGTGAGCCATCTGCCTCACAGGGTAAAAGGCAGACCTGGCCATGGCTGAAATCTGATGTTCTATTGAGAAAGCCAGCTCCAGAAGCATACCCAGATCCTTCAGGGGGAGAGTGACCCATTGAGACCAGGTAAATGGCCACCTAATTGATCAAGAGTCCCAACAAATAACAGGACCTCTGGCTTGTCATGATTCAACATCAACTTGTTGGCCCTTGACCAGTCCATGACAGTGGCCAGGTCAGCACTACAGGGTCTGCACAGCTTCCAGTGCTAAGGAGGAGAAAGAGAGATAGAGCTGCATGTCATCAGCACATGGATGACAGCAAACTTCAAAACTGGGCTGATCTCTCCCAGCAGTCTCATGTAAAATACATGTTGAACAGCACAGGGGAAATGATTGACCTGTGTGAGACACTGCATTGCAGTAGCCACAGGGAGGAAACAGCCTTCCCCAGCTATCTCTTCACTAAGATGTGAGTATTCAATAGGATAAAAGGTAAAGGTTCCCCCTGCACATGCATGCTACTCGTGTCCAACTCTAGGGGTGGTGCTCATCTCCATATTCAAACCGAAGAGCCAGTGTCGTGCAAGTCCATGGTCACATGGCTGGCATGGCTGCAAGGAAACATTGTTTTACCTTCCCGCTTTTTACAGCAGTATCTATTTATCTACTTGCATTTACGTGATTTTGAATGGCTAGGTTAACAGGAGCTGGGATTATCAGCAGGAGCTCGCTCCACAGCATGGCACCCGGGATTCGAACTGCTGAGCTGCTGACTTTGCAGCCGACAGTTTTCGGAAGCCTTAGTCCACTAAGCCATCATGCCCAACAGGATAGATTAGTGTTTATGGTTTTCTGGCATGTGCCTCTTGAATGCCTTCAAGTCTGTCTCTGTTTTTGCTCCTCTATTTTGAATTTTTTTGTCGTATAGCTGTTCTTGAACTCTTGCCATTTTGTTCCTTTTAATACTATTGTATTGTTTTACAATAGTCCTTTCAAGAGCAGCTGTCTGGATATTTGGCTGAGACGGCTTGTAGTACTGAGGCTCTCAGCCTTGCCTTAACCAGCTTCTGGAATTATCAGTGCTTATGTGGGAGTGGTGGCAGCTGCCTCACAAAGTTTGGCACTCTAGTTCTAAGTGCCTGCCTAGCCTTAGGGATGGTTTTCTGTTTTAGACTCCCTGGATCACAGCCAAGTCTTGGATGCTGAGGTGTCGAGAGTGATATGGTTCTAGCCAACCTCCATGTCCTGCTCTATAGGTGCTGCCTGGGCGTTCCGTCCCCAAGAACAGTGTGACTGAGAGAGTTGTCCTGACAGGGGAACCATGGCATCACTCATAAGAACATAAGAACATAAGAAGAGCCATGCTGGATCAGGCCAAAGGCCCATCTAGTCCAGCTTCCTGGATCTCACAGTGGCCCCACCAGATGCGTCTGGGAGTGCACGAGACTAGATATCTGTTTCGTGATATCACTCCCCGGCTTCTGGCCCTTGAAGTACTCCGGTTTTAAGCCTGGAGATTACACATCTCCATCATGGTTTGTAACCTGTGATGGATTTTTCCTCCAGGAATCTGTCCAATCCCCTTTTGAAGGCATCCAGGCCAGATGACATCACCACATCCTGTGGCAGGGAGTTCCACAGACTAACAACGCGCTGAGTGAAAAAATATTTTCTTTTGTCTGTTCTTACTCTCCCAGCCATCAATTTGAGTGGATGTCCCCTAGTTCTGATATTTTGGAAGAGGGAGAAGAGCTTCCCTCTATCCACTTTACTCATGCCCTGCATTATTTTGTATGTCTCAATCATATCCCCCCTCAGGCGCCTTTTTTCCAGACTAAAGAGCCCCAAATGTTTTAGCCTTTCCTCATAAGGGAGGTGCCCCAGCCCAGTAATCATTTTAGTCGCTCTCTTCTGCACCTTTTCCAGTTCTACTATGTCTTTCTTGAGATGCGGTGACCAGAATTGTACACAATACTCCAGGTGGGGCCTTACTATTGTTTTGTATAATGGCATTATAATGTTGGCTGTTTTATTTTAAATCCCCTTTTTGATAATCCCTAGCATGGAATTGGCCTTCTTCACCGCTGCCATACATTGGGTAGACACCTTCATGGAGCTGTCCACCAAAACACCAAGATCTCTTTCCTGATCCGTCACGGATAACTCAGAGCCCATGAGTTGGTAGATAAAGTTTTGATTTTTTTGCCCCAATATGCATTACTTTACATTTGGCTACACTAAATCGCATTTGCCATTTTGCGGCCCATTCCCCCAGTTTGGAGAGATCCTTCTGGAGTTCTTCACAATCTTCTCTGTTTTTTACCACACGGAAAAGTTTTGTGTCATCCGCAAACTTCGCCACCTCACTGTTTATCCCTGTCTCCAGGTCATTTATGAACAGATTGAAAAGCACCAGTCCCAGGACAGATCCCTGGGGCACACCGCTTTTCACTTCTCTCCATTGTGAAAATTTCCCGTTGACACCTACTCTTTGTTTCCTGGATCTCAACCAGCTCTCAGTCCATAAGAGGACCTGCCCTCTTATCCCCTGACTGTGCAATTTTCTCAGCAGCCTTTGGTGAGGGACTGTGTCAAAAGCCTTTTGAAAATCCAGATAGACTATATCCACCGGTTCACCCAAATCCACATGCCTGTTGACCTTTTCAAAAAATTCTAAAAGATTTGTCAGACAAGACTTACCCTTACAGAAGCCATGCTGATTTTCTCTCAGCAAGGTTTGTTCTTCTATGTGTTTTAAGATTTTCTCTTGGATGAGGCTTTCCACCATCTTACCTGGGACAGATGTAAGGCTAACTGGCCTGTAGTTTCCCGGGTCCCCCCTCCTTCCTTTTTTAAAAATTGGTGTGACATCTGCTATCCTCCAGTCCTCTGGCACTGTGGCCGTTTTAAGAGACAAGTTGCATATAACCGTTAAGAGATCTGCAATTTCATTTCTCAGTTCCCTAATAACCCTTGGGTGGATGCCATCTGGGCCCGGTGACTTGTTAATCTTCAATTTATCAATTAGACCTAAAACATCCTCCTTTTTAACCTGTATTTGATTTAATTCTTTAGTCAAGAGGGGCCGTTCAGCCAGCGGAATCTGCTCACAGTCCTCTCTCGTGAAGACAGATGCAAAGAACTCATTTAATTTCTCTGCAATTTCCAAATCCTCCTTAACCTCCCCCTTTCCTCCCTCACCATCCAGAGGGCCAACTGGTTCTCTGGCAGGTTTTCTACTTCTAACATATTTAAAGAAGCTTTTATTAGTACCCTTTATATTGCTAGCCATGCGTTCCTCAAAATCTTTCTTTCCCTCTCTTATCATCTTCTTACATTTCTTTTGCCAGAGTTTGTGTTCCTTTTTATTTTCCTCATTTGGGGAGGATTTCCATTTATAGAAAAACCTCTCCTTGTGCTTTAGAGCCTCTCTAACTCCACTCGTTAACCATGCTGGCACCCTCTTGGACTTAGAGGAGCTCTTCTTTCTTTGTGGTATGCACTTGTGCTGGGCCTCTATTATTGTTATTTTAAACAGGCTCCATGCACTCTGAAGAGATTGGATTCTTCCAACCTTCCCCTTCAATTTCTTTCTAACTAGTTTCCTCATCTGAGGGAAGTTTACCCTTCGGAAATCAAGGGTTTTTATATCTGATTTGCTTGATACTCTTCCTCCAACATGCATGGCAAAGGAAATTGCAGCATGGTCACTGTTCCCCAGAGGCTCAGTGACATTCACATCCCTGACCAGGTCCTGAGTATCACACAGTATTAGATCCAGAGTTGCCTGTTCTCGGGTGGGCTCCATGACAAGTTGCTCTAAGGCACAGTCATTCAGCAAGTCGAGAAACCCAGTTTCTCTTTCTTGCCCAGAGCTCGCATTGGCCCAGTCGATGTGGGGATAATTGAAGTCCCCCATGATTACTATCCTATCCCTCTTAGCCACCTCCATGATTTCTCTCCTCATTTCAAGGTCCCCCTCAAGTTTTTGATCTGGTGGACGATAGAATACCCCAACTATCACATCACTCCTTGGACCTGGTAGTTTAACCCGCAGTGATTCTATGGTGGAGTCAGACCCTCTGTCAATCTCCATTCTGCTGGATTTTACACCTTCTTTGACATAGATGGCCACTCCTCCTCCAACCCGCCCTCTCTATCCCTTCTATAGAGTTTATAGCCTGGGATTGCTGTATCCCACTGGTTCTCCACATTCCACCAGGTTTCTTTTATGGCTATTATATCTATGTTATCCCTAGCTGCCAAATGTTCAAGTTCTCCCATCTTTGCTCGGAGGCTTCGAGCATTGGCATAGAAGCACCTGTACAGTGGGTCCCGCAACAACAGCTGCTGCTTTGTTCTTTTCCTTCCACAGCTTTTATTTTCAGTAGACAAACTATCACATTGTATTTAAATGAGCAGTTAAAGTTAGCAGAGGCAGAGGTCAACCAGCCCTAGTTGAACTGCTCAACCCAGAACTTACCAGTGCCCAGTTCTTTCTCTTTTGCTCTCACTCCATATTGTAAGTCCAAAGTACACATTGAATGCTGCACTGGTGAGCTGCAATTATGTTTTACACTGATTTCAATGGAATTTGACTAGTCTAACAACTTGTGTAGCATTCGTTGATTACTGCCACCACATTGAGGAAAGATGGAGCCCCCCCCCACTTACTTCCATTAAATACAAAGCCAAGAAAACATCACAAACCTTTTCCTGAGATTTATCTCTGATGTCTAGTTGGCCATAGAGCCCAGAGGTTTCCCCTCTGTGATTTATGTATCTTTACAGAGGTCCTTAAAGTTAATCTGTTCTCCTTTGCTGTCGGCAGCCTGGAAGAGTATGAACATTTAAAAAGTGGTAAAAGTCTCAAAGCTTCTATGGAACAGCTATTGCTCTTGTCCAAAACTATATAAAGATGTGAGTGGGCACATGGATACTGACAAGTGCATTCTAATTTCACTTTCCTTAGGGAAGGAAGGAAGGAAGGAAGGAAGGATAAATTTGCCACTGGCTTGGGTTTTTTAAAAATTGTTTTGGTTTTAAAGGATATGCAGATTCTTACTAATTCTTACAGTTATAATTATGATTAGAGTACTGAGAAGGAAGTCTGCCTTTACCATGCACAACCTAACACAAAATCCAGCAAACCAGAACATCAGAGACCAACATGAAATGTAGGCTTGCAGGTATGCTTCCAAAGCACAAAGCATTTCATTTTCTGTTCACTTCTAGTGCCCAGAGAAGAGCTGCTATGAGCACCCAGGGGAAGTCACCATAATCCTAAATTGGGGTGGGTTGTAGGCACAGACAGGAGATAAGCAACAGCATCATATACAATGGAAGTCCAGATCAGCATCAACACCAGGGTCGTGAGTTGAGTTGTGGACATTGTGCATTAATCAGCAAAATTTCTACCAGAGAGCCAGCAGTTGGCCAAAACGGTCTTTCTAATACACCTTCCTCTTGCCTCACCTCCAAAATGCCCCCTTGTCAATTTTATGGACTGCACCCTGCTCCTGAAGTGTGCACTCTGGTGGAATCTTGGTTTGTCAAGGTGCTTGCAGAACAAGAAGGGAAAGGGCAAAAGCAAGGATCCCAGAACAGTGAGCTTCTACATGGAAATCAGCAAAAGATCTTTCTCCATTCTCAGGGTTTCAGGATTCCTTATTTGATGAAGAAATGCCCAGACTAGAGAACATGACAGCTAAATGAAATCAACAACTCAGACCCACTTCTTAAATTATGGTTGCTCCTGCATTGTGCTCTTCCTCTATGCCGTTCCAACACTATGAACCTTGGCAAAACTGAGAAGATATCGCCACCCATTGGGGCTAGTGTTTTAAAAATATAACTGTTACATCTCTATACCAAACCCAGGAACTATAGTTTTGTTAGAAATCTCTGTGTGCCTCTGTAGAAAATTAAAGTTCTCAAGATTCCTTGGAAAGAGAGAATAATGGTTTAAACAATTTGATTGGCAGCATGGGTATAGAATAAAACAAAATGTTGAAGGAAACTCCCTGTCCTTCTCCTTTCCTTGCGCTCCCTTTTAGGCCAAAAGCTAACACCTCATAATCATCGTTCATTTTGGTTTTCTGCCAGACCCTTCCTTTTGGATAAGAAATCCACCATTTCAAGAATGGCAGGAATCTGTGCTGCTTCTTTGTAAGCCAGTGTGTTTAACTTGGGAGAGGAACACCTGACAGAACCCCACACAGAAGACATGACAGGAGAGATTCCATTACACCATAATGTACCTTCGGGACTGTAGCCTACAGTTGGGTGTCACACTGTTTTTCTGACGGATTTCTGAAGAACACCACAAAGGGTTAGCCAGTGAAAGTGTTAGATGTTAGAAATTAGCCACACTAACAACGAAACATGTCTTCCAATGGCTTCGGGGGGGGGGGTTGTAGCTTTGTAATGGCACTAAGCGTTCTCTGCAAGTCCCTTCACAGACTCACAGGGATCCTCCTGTGCTTTTGTGAAGGCAGGAGGCATCAGCACGAGGGGAGGGAGCTAAACTTTCTCTAGGCTCAAGCTGTGATAGGTGAGTGTATTCCATTGGCACTGTCTAGCTGTTCCAGGTGACTAATGCCACCATTATCAGGCATATCAAAAGGAAATGGACCTATTCCTTTAAAGTGAGCAATATGTTAGGAAGGAAGAAATGGCAAGTTATTTCACCAAAACCCTGGTGAAAAGTGGAAGACCCTTCTTTGGCAACCACCTTGTCTCCTGTTCAACATCTGCATACAGGTTCATGCGGAAGGAGCAGTAGGCAAAGCTCAGGAGTCCTCAAGATTTAACTTTCTCTCTATCAGATTCTCTTTTGTTCCCTTTCTGCCCTCTCCTCCTTTGATTTGAAGGGGGATGAGAGGGCATACCAGTCCATATGAAGGAGGAACACAAAGAAGTGTGTTTAATAGCTGCACCTGCCAAATTGCGAAGGAAAAACACTTACCGTAGAAGAATTTTTCCTATCTTATTTCAAAAGACATAATCACTGGCAGGCAATGTATATCATATTCTTCCTATCTGTAACCTATTGAGCTCATGATAACGTACATGGATATGGTCCCCTCTACATAAAATTATGTGCTCAATATAGCCCCAGGTTAGCCTCAGACAGAGAGTGGCCAAACTCAGTTCAATGGTGATGGTGAATCCAGAGGTGGGCAAAGTGCTCGCCACCAGAGATTACTGTACTGAAACTTCCAGCAGCTCTCATCTTTGACGAGGTGGACTAGAGCTGCAGTTCAGCAACCTCTGGAGGATTACATTTTGTTCACCCTTGTCCTAGGCATGCTAACCATCATGCCACTGTCTTTGAGACTCTATGGGAAGACTCTATATGGGAAGAGTCTACCATAGTGAGACTCTGCATTTCAGAACTTCAGTGCTTTGAATATACCTTCCATAGTTTTATGCAAAATCCTTGGAGATAAATGGAAAACTGCTCCCCCTTTTGGATGTCTGTCACACCATTACATCCTTGAAAACAAAACCATTTATTAAAGTGTTCTGCTTATATACCGCCCCATACCACTTTAAGTAGTAAGGGCTGTGTACTGTTTTTAACCTGTAATTCTGCCCCTCCCTCATAATCTACATTCTAACTTCTATCTGGCAAGCCCAAACCTTGCACTCTTAATTTATAACAAGAGCAAACTATCTGCTACAACTGTGCCAAATTTGGTGCTGATCCAGCTTCAAAGATAACTTTTGGGTTTAGGATGCCCTTATTTTCAGACTTGCCTTGCGGAATGCTGATTTGCTCAGCTGCATAATAACATAGCTACATTACTGTGCAGATATAAAGTATTCTGCAGATATAAGTATCATGCAGATATAATAAAAGACAAGGCGAAGAAAAATATCACACATTCTGAAAATAGACATGTCAACAGCATTTAAAAAAACAGTAAGAAAAACAATAGTTGTGTGTGTGTGTGTGTGTGTGTGTGTGTATGTGTGTGTGTGCAGGTCATAAAATATGGCATTAGCTTGAAATGGATTGATTCAGAAAGGAAGCCACCGCCTTGAATTTGCTAAAGTTGAGGAGGTCTATGAATTGCTGGAGCCTTTTGGAGATCATTAATTAATACAGTCGGTCTATGTTGGGAGGGACTTGCTGGCATAGAAATCAAATATATGTGCATGATTTACACCAATGATACCTGAAGTGTAATTGTATTGGGAGGTAGTGGGAAACAGAGGGGAAAAGAATTCATACAAATCTATAAACCAAGCAACCATTACAAAGGCACCTGCTTTCTAGCCGCACAGCACTGTTTGTGCAAAAATTGCCTTTGACGTTATTTTTCCAATGTCACTAGATTCTGCCGGCAGTAACTTGATTTCATAGGCTTGTCTCACATCACATTGAGAAACAGCCACAAAGGAAGCAAAGCTGTCTTGCGTTTCCCATATGCTGGTAAAAGAAAGGGCCAGGTAGTAGGCAGTTTGCTACTAAAATCTCTTTTCATTACCAAGTGTCTGTCTTAGAATTGGTGAAGCAACAGTGCAGAAAGACACAGTTGTGCATGCACAGATGACCATATCTCTTTAGCGTAGTCCAGCCTCACGTCCTCTAGGACAACTTAGCTCTACTTAGTGTTCTTCGGATGCAGAGGACTACAGCTGAAATCATGACCTAGCAGTTTGGCAAAGCTGGAACCCTTGTAACCCAAACACATCTGGAGGGCACCCACTTGAAGAAAGCTGCTGTAGAAGATGAAGCTGACTGGTAGAGACAGCATGGTCATCTTTCCAAGCTGCAGAAAAAGAGAAAGAAAAGATCTAGAACCAAAGCCAAGTTAGCTTAATGAAGGCCATAAAAATGGGATGTTTGCTGCCCCTCCCTCTCTCCCCCCACATCCCTGTTGTGACCTTTCAGTACCGAGGAGGTTCAGATGGAGCACTGTGATAGGGGTTCCTGCATGACAGAGGGTTGGACTGGATGGCCCTTGAGGTCTCTTCCAACTCTATGGTTCTATGATTCAGAAATGTCCCTTTCATGAACTTCCTTAAATTGCCTTAGGCTCCTGATCCTAGGCATGGAGGAAAGTGTTTGACAACAGGGATTTTTTTATGACGCCAAATATAAAATATGCATTTTAGTGATCTCTTGTGATATGGAACCATTAAAAAAAACGGTTGAGATGAACTGCGTTGTTTGCTTGCTAAATGCCTCTTAAATGGCAATGCACAAGATAATAGAAAGGCATTCTAAGAGGAGGAGGGGGAAATGTTCCCTCAGAAAGCCCACGACAGTCAATTCTTGCTTCTATTGCCATTTAACACCATGGTGGTTGCTGCCTGATGCTCTCCTTGCTTTCAATTCTGACTAATTAATACTACCCCCACGTTGCTTACTGGCAGTCAAAATGCATCTTAAAAACAGTACTTTGGCCAGTGTGGTATTGCGAGCCATGCAACAAAATCATTGCAGGGATGGGGAGGCACCTTAACTTTTGCCCAGCGCAATAAAGCAGCTTAAATTGGAGCCATAATGCTTCTCAAACAGTTTTGTTGTCTCTTCCCTTCTCAGGAAGGATTTGTAGAGGAGAACAGAGAGAGAGAGAGAAAGAAAAAACTCCCTCTCCCCGCTCTCCTGTTTGACTTCCAGTCAGTGGAAGAATACTAGACAAACAGAGAACCCAATTACTCATGCGGCAGTCACTGAGGAATGACAGCATTATGGCTCTCCTGGGCCGTTTAGCAGCACGGCTGGCCAGGAAGAGAAAGGGGGGGGGGGGTGGAACAGAGCTAGTTTATGACTTCCTTTATAAATCCCCCAAAGCCTTGATGGTAAGATTCCTTTCCAAACACTCCCACACCTAGATAATGTTACCTATGGAACAAACTTGGCTGTTTCCCATCAGTGGGTGCTCTCAGGAATATCTGACACACCTACAGTTTGAAAAGGGGGCTTCTTTTCTTCCTCCCTTAAGAGGAAAGGCTAAAACATTTGGGGCTCATTAGTCTGGAAAGAAGGCACCTGAGGGGGGATATGACTGAGAGGTACAAAATAATGCAGGGCATAAGTAAAGTGTATAGAGGGAAGCTCTTCTCCCTCTCCCAGAATACCAGAACTAGGGGACATACACTCAAATTGAGGGCTGGGAGAGTAAGAACAGACAAAAGAAAATATTATTTCACACAGTGCATTGTTAGTCTGTGGAACTCGCTGCCACAGGATGTGGTGATGGCATCTGGCCTGGATGGCTTCAAAAGGGGATTGGACAGATTCCTGGTGGAAAAGTCCACCACAGGTCACAAACCATGAGGGAGATGTGTAATCTCCAGGCTGGGGTACTTCAAGGGCCAGATGCAGGGGAGTGGTATCAGGAGACAGATATCTAGTCTCGTGCACTCCCAGACGCACTAGGTGGACACTGGTTATTACCACATGGTCCTTTGTCTCGGAACAGGAACCGGGAACTAACCGTGACAAGAGAATTCCCCAGCCCAGGGGCAGGTATGGCTTGTCATGCTTTGTTCCCTGTTCCATGGGCGTGGTCGAGACAACTTTTTGCTGTCATGCTATGGATGTGAAGTAAGGGGGTTTTTTTGTTTTTTTTTTGTTGTTTTTTTTTGTAGGAGGAATGAATGGGATGTGAAGTAACCACCTTCGTGATTAATTGACACCCGGCATAAGTGCAATGGCATAAGCAGTGCTGGTAAAGTTCTGCTAGTGAATGACTTGGGTACTTTTCTTCCTCCTCACCCACCAGTTGTGTCAAGCAATGTGAGAGGTCAATGAGCACCAATTCCCTGCTGTGATTTTTGCCATAGCATTTGTGCTTGCAAATTTAATAAGATTCTGGACACACACCGTCAAAGAAGAAAGGAAGAGCAATATATTGTGTGTTAGTTTCGTATTCACTTTACTTAAGTCACAGGTAATGAAGAAGTTGCATTATTATTCTTTCGGGATCAATGGCAAAATGTAGAATGAAATAAGATCAAATTAAGTGCTATGCCTGTAGAGAGAGAGAGTGTGTGTGGCGGGGGGGGGACAAATTAATGACAAACAACCATGGACTCTTTTAACCCCTTTAGTAGATTAAAAAGCCACAAAAGAATATATGTTAGAAAATATGTGTTAAGGAAAAATGCTGAAACATAAAGAGAGTAGACAAAAATCAAATTGAGGTAGCATTGGCATAAACTTCAGGAATAGGATTAGGACAGCCTAGAATTGTGTGGTAGGCTTTTACAAACTAACCCAAGTAGAAATCACTCAAGTACCTTTACTTCTAATATCTTAATTATATTTAGGCCAACTCTGTACAAGATTCTCCCGAGGGAAGTGTGCATAGTAAGACTGCAAACTACAAATCACCCAAAGAATGCAAACAAATTTAATTTCCCAACTGTTAAAGAAATGCATCTGTACCATCAACTCTAGATGTCTCTGGAGGCCAAAATTGTTGAAGAAGGAGGTTGTCCTCCTTTGGGACCATCATAAGAAGGCAGGATTCACTGGGAATGATGATAAAGCTGGGAAAGGTTGATGGCAGGAGGAATAGGTAAAGGTAAAAGTTCCCCTGCACATGCGTGCTAGTCGTGTCCAACTCTAGGGGTGGCACTCATCTCAGTATTCAAGCCGAAGAGCCAGTGTTGTGCAAGTCCATGGCCACGTGGCTGGCATGGCTGCAAGGAAACACTGTTTTACCTTCCTGCTTTTTACAGCAGTACCTATTTATCTACTTGCATTTACATGCTTTCGAACTGCTAGGTTGGCAGAAGCTGGGGTTATCAGCAGGAGCTCAGTCCGCTGCGTGGCACCCAGGATTCGAACCACCGAGCTGCTGACTTTGCAGCCGACAGTTTTCGGAAGCCTTAGTCCACTGAGCCACCACCCCGTAAGAGGAATAGAGAGTGGCCCAAAAGGAAAAGAATCCCTAAAAGTTTTTAAAAGAATTTTATATAATCTGAGAAAAGCCAAGAACAGAAAATAATAAAACCCATCCTAATATTTAGCAGAGAATCTGATTTTTTTAAAATAGTCTGTTTTACATGACACTTTACTCCCCAAGACAGTTTACAATGAGTTTTCAAAGGGAGTGTAACCCCATCCCACACAGTCTGAATTTTTACTCCCTGACTTGACATTTGACAGACAGGAACATATCTGCTTTAGCTCAGTTGCCCTTATGTAGTCCATTACTGAAACTAAACACTGGTCAAGAACCAAAACAACATCTTTCGTTTTAGAAGCAAAGGAGAAATGAAGTTGTGTGCCATCACCATTGCACTACACAAAACACTCATTTCCAGGCATCCTCTTCCAACATTTTCTTGCAAATGCTAAATACAACGAGTGATAAGAGAGAGCTTGGAGGAACCCCATAGGCCAATGATCAGGGTGTCAGGATTCTCCCAACACCACCTTCTGAGCTTGCCCCATCAGGAGAGCCCAGAACTAGAGTAAGAAGGTGCCTCCAAAGTTCATCTCAGAAAGACGATGCAGAAGGATACTACGATCAGTGGTCTCCAAAAACCATTTAGAAGTCAAGCAGAACTATCAAGACCTCACTCCCCTTGCCCTGTTCACCAAGTTGGTCATCCACCCAGGTGCCTACGGACATTTCAGTCTCTGAAGCCAGATTGTAATGGATCAAGATAACCTGTTTCCAGTATGGAAAGCATTAAAACGACTTTGCACTGGGGTGGGAAGATTAAAGGATAATCTGGGGAAATTGGGCTTCCCTATAGAAGACATCATGTGCAAATGTGGAGCAGAATAAACCATCTCATACATCTTATGATACACACAATGCCCTTCAACATGCACAGAGGAAGATCTTATGCTGGTAAGAGGGCCTGGTATTGGGTGGATGTCATCCAGCTTTTTTGTTTGTTCATTTGTTTAAATCTTATTCATTTTATATACCTTTTTATATGTAATAATTTTTATTACTTATTTAAATTCTGCTTGATACTGTATCTGTCAGTATAATTTATTAAAGAAAGATCCGTTTATTCCAGGTAAACTGGACCTAGGAGGCACCCATTTTCTTGTAAGTATTTGAAAGTTAGGCATCAATTGGTAATTATCCAGTATGTTGGGAGTTGGGAGTTGTTCAATGGTGGTCCTACAACTGTCTCTTTTAGACCTGCTTGAAATCGTACTTTCTTGAAGAGAGGCATTTGCTCCTTCCCATTTCCTGTCCCACCTGTTCTTCTTTTCTAGCCAGTTCAATGACCCAGGAAGGGCAAATATCGATTGTTCATGAGATAGCATTGACTTCCTTAAGGATGCTGTCCACATCACCAGGCTGCACAACTCAAAGCGTATCCATCATCAACCGGTGAGCAGGGCCCAGAGTTACATCCACCGGGATTGTATCAATTACAGCGTCCGCGCCGGAAGAAATTCAAGTGATTTTTATCTGCAAAGTGCTGTGCCGATATTGTTCAGAATGGCAGGTTGAGTGGCCTGCACTCTCTTCTCATAGGCAAGAGCCAAATAGGCTCTTGGCTACTTGAAACAGCCCCTCTGGACAACTCCAGGCAGATGCAACGTGGGCAGGATTTTAAAAAAATGCTTTCTTCACTGCCAGCATTGTTACTTAACAGGCTCGCTGTTGGGCTATATCAGGCATGTCCAAACTTCGGCCCTCCTGATGTTTTGGACCACAACTCCCAGAATTCTAAGCTTAAATTGTCAATGACAAAGGACTGTGGGAGTTGCGGTCCAAAACATCTGGAGGGCCAAAGTTTGGACTTGCCTGGGCTATATCCTGGGTTTCCTCAGGCTTCCACCAAGTTTTCCACCATTTTTTAAATTAAAACATTTATTGGTTTTAAAGGAAAAAAGGAAGGGGGGGAAGGGGAAAGGAATAAGAATAAAACATAAGAAATTACATTAAATCTATTAAGTCAAAGGCAAAGATTATACATATCAAAGGCTAGTGACATATCAGTTAACTAGTAAAGTTGCTACTTCTTGCCATCTTCTTTTAGTGGTCTCTTCATAGTCTACTTTCAGGTATCCGGAACGTCGGTCGATTTCGATACATTCTCTTATCTTTTCACAGAAATTTCTCTCTGTAGGCGCTTCAGGTTGTTTCCAAAATTGCCCGTACAATAGCCTTGCTGCAACTATTACATGCTGTAGTACCTTCTTTTGGTCATGAGAAATATTTATATCAACTATATTCAATTAAAAATAGTTCTGGTCTCAACTCTAGTTTAATCTTCAATGATCTCTCTATAAATAACTTTACCATTCTCCATATATTTGACTCTTTACAGGTCCACCACATATCATAGAAGAGTTTTTCACCATTGTCACTCTAATCTCTGACTTTGGCCTCTATCACATGCACACTAAATGTGCATGTGGATTTGAGATAAATATCAATAAATTGAGCAGAATAAAAAAATGTGCACTAACAATGCCCCCACTTACTTTTGATGCACACGTCAATTCTCCAAAAAATGCCAATCAAAAAATTACTACCGGGGGGGTGGGGGGCAAGGATCAGAAAAATGTGGTGGGTCGTGCTTCAGGAGGCGTGGCAGAGGAATGTATTTTTTTTTAACCACATCATGGTGGGGACCAGTACTCCAGATGCAAATTTAAAAAATAAATGATGTGCTTTTTACAAGAAGTGTGATGGAGGCCCTACTCATTTTATCACTACCAACGCCCAAGTAAACCAAGGACTTATTATCCCCCCCACTCCAATGTTTTTCCCCCATCTCAATGTTTCAGAATATAAATACCTGTACAGGAGTCTCCTGCCAAGGCAATGGTAAATTCCACCAGAGCTATCACAAGACCATTCACACCACCAGCCTCTAGGAGTGGACCATTTGAGTTGGCTACTCACTCTTGCAAAGGCTGCAGGTTCTAAAGTCCACCAGGTTGTCTCCAATCACAACAGAAGTACAGAGATCTCCCCCACCTACATCACCATCACCCTGCCCTGCACAGAAAAGCATACCTAGAATGCATCCTGCAATATAAATGGGGTCGTAGGGTAGACATGAAGTCCTGAGCCAGTTCTGACAAGATGTTCTCTGCATGGATTGGTCTCCTCTCACCACAAGCAGAGGAGACTTCAGCACCACTGCCAAGACCAATTCAGCTAGCCCAG
This sequence comes from Phrynocephalus versicolor, assembly GCA_023846285.1. Classification (NCBI taxonomy): domain Eukaryota; kingdom Metazoa; phylum Chordata; class Lepidosauria; order Squamata; family Agamidae; genus Phrynocephalus; species Phrynocephalus versicolor. The sequence goes on along the minus strand of JAHTLZ010000015.1, from coordinate 47,229,533 downwards.
GAGGAGAGATTCTTGAGCAACAGAAATGGGTGGTACAGAAACAAAATCCCTAACCTGTCCTGAGCACCCACCTTGAGGTATACACAACTCCGTTCCAGCAAAATGTGGGACGGGGCACTTGGTGAGAAGAAAGAAATCGTGATAGTTCAATGCAACGACGCTTCTTTACCCACCAAGTCGTTTCTGCTGATTCACTGAGAAGCGTGATGAGCAAAGCTGAGAGAGGATAACCCCTGTGAGCTCCTTCCAGCCACACCTTCCTAATACAAGCCGGGCTGGCATGCTCAGATTGTTGAGTGACAACTGTTTTTCCTCTTCACTGGCCTGACAGCTTCTCATCTAAGGCAAATATATTCAAAATATATTCAAACCACCAGGGAAGAACGTGGCAAATGAAACAGAAGAATTTAGCTGGGAAGTGTTATAACTTTGGATGGAGTGTACGCTCCCTGTTCTGCATCGTTGCAGATCCTGTTGGCTGTATGAGTGATATAGCCGTGTTTCATTTAATGATCCTATTAGCAAAAAAACATTTTCCCCTCTCATTCCCTTTTCCTCCCAAGCCTTCCCCCTATTCTTCCCCTCTGCCAATATCACCACCACAATTTCTCTGCCCTGTGCACTTCCTTTACATCTTGTTCTCGCCACCTGCAGCCTGCCTTGCAGCATCGGTGGACATCAACGACGGGTCCCGGAGACATGGATCTACCATAACATTTTGTAATCTCCTCCACTTAGATCACCATCACCCTTCTGGATAACTCAGTGGCTTTGATCTCAGCCTGCGGAGGCAAAAGTTAAGAGTTCAGTTCTGCAACGTGTCTCCTTCAGGAGGTCTTGAGGATCCATAGGGACCCTCCCATCTCTGCCATTCAAAGGTTCAAGGATAATTTAATGTGTCTGTTGCATACAGCTGTTCAGCATCCCTACACTGTGCAAAACTTGCCTTTTCTTTTTTTGTTCTTCAATTCCTTATTCATAATCTTGAAATCTTTTCCAAAGAACATTGAGGGGGGGGGTTAAAACACCACAGATGTCCGTTCATCATATTTTCAAGTTCTTTTCTTCCATTGTGTAAGCTGCCCTGTGATTCTCAGAGTATTTATATTTTTAACAACACAGTATTGTAGGCAGAACTTGGAAATGTTTTTTCCACAGCAAAACTCCCCCGATCTCCCAGTTGGCAAAGTTATTAGCCATGTAGAGGTTTGGGGAGGTGAGCTCCAAAATATTAGTACTTTGAAGCACTCACGATAGGTTAGATTCAAGTATGGCATCCTACCCACAGCTGGCCTTCTGAGCTTCAGCTCTGAAGTGTATTATGCCTCAGAGCATTTGTGGTTTAAAGTCAAAATGCTGTACCTTCTTTCCCAGTGCCCTCTCTAAATCAACACACAGCTAGTGAGAGAAGGGCAGTAGGTGACTGGGGTTTTAATTTTTTTTAATTAGTCCTTGGAATCTGAAACTGTCACACAGGCTGACGAGGCGGGACATTAAAAAGTTCACCCAGAGTGAATTTGTACACTCTGAGTTACTTATGTATTCCTTTGTATATTCTTCACTCATATAGGTCTTACTAACCAGGAAATACATAGAACAAAAACCTCAGCTTGGCAGGCCACTGAAGAGCCACGCTGTGTGGTGTTAAATATATGTACTCAGTATGTGTGTGTGTGTTTTTTTTAAGTTCATTAAATAGCAGCTTCAGGAAGGATTAAGACCAGCATCAGCTCAAGCAGAAACAAGGCTTTTTTAACCTTTCCCCCACATGCTTCAGTTCCAATCATAATCCATCTCTGAACCTCCTATTAATCTGTGACCATTATAGTTTGAACCTGTAGGGTATTGAAAATAATAAGTCTTATAGGAGGACAATAAAAATAAATATGACTTCCACTAAATGCTCAAAGTTTGGGTGTTTACTCGCAGTATGCCTGTGCTGGAAAAGGACACCAAATCCTTACATTTCAAGACAAGCTGTTAAAAGGCTCAAAACCCTTGTCAAAAATCACATTGGCTACTCTTCTCTGAACTGCTATTGGTTTCGGAGTTTAGTAGTTTGAATTATCAGTTTAATTTTATAGTTTTGTTCCCTTATTATCATATGATAGCATAGCTATCACATAAAGCTATCAAAGCAATGATTGTTGTGCTGAATTGATTTTAAAGCAAGTGATAAACTAACAGAATTGTTATTTGGAAGTTGAGTCATGGCAACTGGACTTCTTTTCCTGAAAGATCAAAACGTTTCACTGCTCATCCAAGCAGCTTTGTTAGTCTAAGGGAAGTTAGTTGCAATTTATAGTCATCTTGATTTCACTTCATATCACCCTGGTCTGAATAGGCTCATTAGGTGGACAGTGACCTGAACAGGCTTTTAGGTGGACAATAGCCTGAATTATTAGATGTACAATGGCCTGGGGTACATGGAAGTCCCACCTATGAAACCTTTCCTAACTGGATGGTTGAGGATCTGGAGGAAATGTCTTATGAGGAACGGCTTAGGGAACTGGGAATGTTTAGCCTTTCAAAAAAGAAGACTGAGAGGGGATATGATAGCTATGTTTAAATATTTGAAAGGATGTCATATTGAAGAGGGAACAGGTTTGTTTTCCATGGCTTCAGAGACTAGGACTCGGGGCAATGGTTTCAAACTACAGGAAAAGAGATTCCATTTGAACATTCGGAAGAACTTCATGACAGAGCTGTTCGGCAGTGGAATATGCTGCAACGGAGGGTGGTGGAGTCTCCTTCTTTGGTGGTTTTTAAACAGAGGCTGGATGGCCATCTGTCAGAAATATTGTGAAGGGGTTCCTGCATGGCAGGGGGTTGGACTAGATGGCCCATGAGGTCTCTTCCAACTCTATGATTCTATGATTCTATGATCCATTAAGTATGAGTCATTAGCTGTGGCCATGCTGGTGGAGATGTGAAGTGCTTCTAATTTGTTTGGGGATGGTTGAAATAGCAGCTTGATAAGTAGTGGACAGATTGTGGTGGAGTCCCCCAACTCTGTTGAGAGAGGGGTTTTCAATATGAATTGATTCCCTGACCTCTCTCTCGGATCACCTATCTTCTCTGCCTTGCCACTAACTTTCCTCAAACTGACAAAGCTGCTTGGATGAGCAGCAAAACGTTTCAGTCTCTCTCTCTCTCTCTAAAAAAAAAAAAAAAAAAGTCTATTGCCATGACTCAACTTGCAGATACTGTAACCTCACCCGGATGACTGAGAATCTTCACAGACATAACTGAATCGTTCAGTAATCCCTGGGCAGCCTTTGCAAAACCGTGCTTTTACACCCCAGGCTTGGGGATACCTATCTACAATCCAAAGAGCTGGTAGAGGCCGTAAAGCAAGGAATGGGGCTTCAAATTCTCAGTCAGCCCTCCGAAAGAAAAGTGAGCCAAGATCATCTGGAGCATGTAAGGACAAAGTGGGTCACATGCCTGGCCGTTTGTGCAGTTCAGGCAAGCTCCACAGTCCCAGACCAAGAGCATTGCCAGAAGGAGAGACTGGTAAGCCACTACTGGAATACATTGAGTACACTCCTGAGTATTTTATGTCTAGAAAGCCCCTGAGAAGTGTCATAATCTGTCATAATTGACTAGGTAGTATCATCATCATCATCATCATCATCATCATCATCATCATCATCATCATCATCATCATCATCTTCATCATCATCATCAATTTAGAGAAGAACATAACAATGCCAGTTCGTTACAAAGCAGAGCTGCCACTTAAGTCTGCTGGAAAGGTTTCATGTTTAAAACGCTCTTCCTCTCAATGAGACAGAAAACTCTTCAGCGCAATTAAAGATAGGGTAACTGAAATGGCAAACTACTCCAGTATTCCTGCCAAGAAAACTCCATGGGCATGGAGTCACGAAGAGTCGGTCACGACTGTAACGACACAACACACACAAACACACACCCCCCTGAATAATTAGTGGCCGAGTCAGAGAAGCTGTCTCATCAAGGGCTGCCCATTATGTTAGAACAGCGTTTTTCAACCACTGTTCCGCAGCACACTAGTGTGCCGCGAGATGTTGCCTGGTGTGCCGTGGGAAAAATTGAAAAATTCTAAAGAAATTCAACTGTTTTGCAGCCAGTTAATGTTGCTAGTGCTATCCAGTGTACACTGACGGACGGAGACATTTTCTAATGGTGGTGTGCCTCATGATTTTTTTCATGAAACAAGTGTGCCTTTGCCCAAAAAAGGTTGAAAAACACTGTGTTAGAATGCCGCGGGAATCAAAACACAGCCAGTGCTGCTGAAATATCCTGCACAAGTGTTAGAGACACCCTGGGGTCTCCTGTTGGTCACCTTCCCTTTGCCTCAGGGGCGGAGCTTTGCCACTTCTAACTGTTTTGGAAGCCCAATCCAGGCCCCCTCCCTCAGCTCATTTGTTTTGAAACTGGTTGATTTAGCCTAGTCATTCTCTTATCATCTGCATCACCCTTTCCTAGTGGCAAGAGCTAAATTGTTTTCCATTGTCTGTGAACTGAATGGGGTGAAGAATCCAGTGAAAGTCAAGCACAGAGGAGCGCTTTTATTTATATAGTCTGAGATTGAAATGTAACAGAACAGATAAGTTATATATACAGTGGTACCTTGTATTTGTTCCAAATGAAATTATGTTAAGCAAATTTTCCAAATGAAATTCAGTTAAGCAAATTTCCCATAGGAATGCATTGAAAACAGAGTAACACCTAATTGCGACCATTTTTAAGTTGTACAGATTCGTCCCATAGACAATTCTGTTAAACAAATATCCCTTATCTCCGGAATTTTTTATGTTGTACAGATTTTATGTTATACAAACCGTTTGTTATATGAGGGTCCACTGTATATATGAAAAAACTGATGTGCAATTACATGAGTTTTTGTGGGACAAGCCACTTAATTAGAGGCCTGAAATGTTGTCTTGAATTTCAGATACACATACACAGCGTGAGGTTAGAAATAAATGACCTCCTATAGAATTCCAGTCCACTCCTAACTCCATTTCACACAAATGGGGGTGGGTGTACTTGGGATGTACATGCCATGTCCTTGTAGAACGTTGGCGATCAGTAGCCTGAACTGGTTTCAATCTAAAGCTATTCTAAACAGAGCAGCTGTGTTCACTGAGGACCATTGGCTTAAGTTCTTAAGCCAGAACGTTCTTCTACACTCCGGGCCATGCTTCCCATCTATTTTTCCTTGAAAGATAACCTGCAGCAGATGATATTTCTTATTGCACGCTATGTGCCCAAAATACTGCAGTTTTCTTCTCTTTACAGTATTGAGGATTTCTAACTTTTTATTCATGTGCTGTAATAAAGCCACGTTCGTGACACTGGCTGTCTGTACATCCACATTTCAAATGCTTCCAGCTTCCTGCATAATGTGTCTGTAAGGGTCCAAGTTTCAACACCATAGAGAAGTATACTGAATAAATAGGATTGAAGTATTGAAGTACCAAGTCTGATAGATGGTTTTGAATTCTGTGCCCCTGATTCTGTACTCAGGATCAATTGAACTTCAGTTCTTACTGCTGGGTTCTGAAGCTTAGAAATTGCAGTTTGAGTATTTGTCATCTTTGACTGACATTTCTTCAACTTAAGGTTCACTGTTGCTAACAAAAGATTATGATTAGAGATGCACACGAAAATGGCATTTTGTTTCATTTTTCATTTCATTTTTATTTGTTTTTAATGGCATTTAATTTTGCTTTTTCATTTTGTTATTATTGTTTCATTTCATTTAGAACAAAACCAATTTTTAAAAATATTCATTTTGTTTTTCTTTTTTAAAGTTTTAAATTTTGTATTTTTTTATTTATCTCATGCCAACCAGCTGGCCTGCGGGGCGAGTTGGTGCATTTTTAAATTTTTATTATTATTAATTTTTCTCGCGCTGACCAGCTGGCTGGCACGAGATAAATAAAAAAAATTAAAAAGAAAATTTAAAAAGAAAAAGAAAACAAAGAAAAACAAAATGAGTATTTTTAAAATATTGTTGTTCTAAATGAAATGAAATAATAAAAAACAAAACAAAAAACAAAATGAAATGCTATTTTGGCGTTTCGTGCCCATCTCCAATCATAATCTTTTGTTAGCAACAGTGAACCTTAAGTTGAAGAAATGTCAGTCAAAAGTCAAGCCCCTGGCCTTTTCATGCAGCTCAGGCTTAGGATGGCGTGCAGGTATTGACCCGTGAAGTAAAGGCATGGGCAGCTTTTCCAGATTGACAGTTCTATGATTCTGTGAAAGGGAAACAGCTGTCAAAAAGGGGTTGGGCAAATGAACAGGCCCTGAGGAGGAACAATCAACACCATTTTGTTAGAGTCCATCTTTCATTATTTAAGCGCCCACCCACCCCCTCTCCATGATATTTTGGGATGGCCATCTGTCCCAGACTGGGGACCGTGATTGCTCTGACATGGATAGTTTGTATATCTCAAGAAATGTATATCCATGCAAATGAGTATAAATTTAGAATAACGCATTGCCTCGTTGTGGCATTGTTTTAGAATCATAATCTCAAATTATAGGAGCATTTTTCCACTCCTTTTACTTTGTAATTGGGTAGAGGGCAACATGGATATTCTTCACACTCTTCGGTAACACTATGAACCCCCCCCCCCCCACAAGCCAGTTGCAGTTGGCTTTGAATCCATTGCTGCAGCTCTATGTTTCTCTCCCTTGTATTCAGTTATACTTGGACACTCCTGTACGTGACAGTTCAAAAATGCATATGGTAGGGACTCCATACAAGGTAAGTGTACAAGGGAGTGTAGCTTTAGGCACAGATCTATAAATTAACATGGCATTCCTTAGGGAATTGTGGTTTCAGGAATTCCCTGCTAATCAATTTTCTTTGTACCACTCTAAATTGAGAGTGTGTAGGGAAAGTAACATTCATCTATTTGAGGCTGTAGAGCTTTAGACCAGTCCACACACCAGCTGGAATGATCAAACAGCTAGACAACTGGAAGGACTACTGTACTCATTATCTTTGGCTAGTGGATGGCATATAAGTTGTATAAATAAATAAATAAATAAATCTGCCTTTCTTTTCTGATTCTTTAAAAAAACCTTTTAAAAACATATTTGTTCAATACATTCAAAAATAAGAACATGTTTGATTTGGGGTAATAATTTCCTCAGTATTTGGTTGTTTTGTTACACATCTTATTCCATAACATTGCGTAACAAAACAACATACTTACTGTCTGATTCTTTCTTACATGTATGTATATATTTAGTTAAAGTGTTTTTACCCCACCTTTCTCCTTAAGAAGGAGCCAAGGTGGTTCATCTCATTAAAATACAATATTTAAAAAAAACAGTAAGTCTACAAATACTAAAAAGGACTGAAAAATACGGCACTAAGGGCGCTTTTACAAGACCCCTAAAATACGAGGCATAGGGCTCCCAGATGTGGAGCTTTAAATTGTTTTCCCACCAGCTGTGCACTTTTAAAAAAAATTAAGTACGACCATGCCCACCTAAGCGTGCCCCAGCACATTTTTAAAGTACCTGGTCTCTGAGGTAAAAAAATTTCTGATGCGGATTGTAAAGCAGCGAGTGCTGAGCTCTCCTCGCCTTCTGTTTGGTTTTTTTGCCCCCCACCCCTTTAAGAGACTGGAATGCTTCTAGGGCTGCTCCGACCGGCAGACCGAGGTGAGCCTGCATTCTTTTCTCCCTTTTTTCCTCCCTTCCCTCACCGCAGACAGGAGCAATGGCCTGCGGAGGGGTGGGAACACAGAAAGCAGAACAAACCCCCATGATCTCTGGTCCAAATTTAAGTTGCCAGTGGATCTTAGGGGTTGTGTAAAAGAGCCGTAAAAGATGGTAATCAAAAGCAACAACAAAAAGACATCCAAAACAGTGAGGCACAACAACCCACTTTAAAAACCCACTCAGGTGGCAAGTCACTGAGGGAAAGCTTGTCTGAAGAGGTCTTTGACTATTTCTAGAAGGACCACAAAAATGGGGTCAGTGACAGAGATCCACCAAATGCACCAGGAAGGTGGTGAGACGGACTGAAAGTCCTCTCCTGATGATCTTAACACCCGCACAGGCTCATAAAGGAAGACATGGTCCTTAAAATAGCTTGAACCTAAGCCATTTTCGACTTTATAGGTTAGAATCAAATCTTGGAATTGTGCTCAGAAATGGTTTGGCAAACACTGGAGCAGCTGTAATAGTAGGGACTGTGTGATACCTACAACCAGCTCCTGTTAGCAAACTGGCTGCTGCATTTTGTTTATTTTGGGCCCACTGTTGTTCTACTCTTCTTCCAAGGCAACACATGTGGGCCTCCTCTCCTCAGAACATTTCCTATGAGATAGGGTCAAGTGGAGAGACTCTGAACCCTGGTCACCCAGAGAGTTTCATGGCTGTGCCAGGATATGAAACCTCAATCTCTAGTCTGACACTCAGACACTGTACTCCAAAGGAATGGCTGTGTTTCACTTGAACCTCAGAGCATAATAAAGTGATACCTCCAAGCTGTAGGTAGTTTATGATGACAGGATACATTAAAAATCTGTTTTAAAATGTTTAATTTTTTTAATTCAGAATTTGCCACGGCTGAAAACCACCAACCACTGGCATTCCTTCTGCTCTGCAGCTGCACCATTTGATCACATCACTAGCTTCCTGTAGGTCTTTCCCTTTCCCTCATAATACCCAGAAAGGTCAGAGAAAATCAGCAGAAGTAGGATGTTTGGGATAGCAGAGGGGAGCCTCACCAGGATGCCAATTAGCAAGAAATGCAATTGGCTGCATGCAGATCAAGCAACAGAGAAGTTTGAGTTGTATTTTTCAAGATGAGAACGAGGGGGGGGGGAGGGAGAGAGAGAGAGAAGTTAATGAGCGGCTGCCATTTTCTCTGACAGACAATCCAGGCCTAGCAATGATACAAGAGGTATTAAAATGGGAAGTGTAGTCTTCTGTGTCATGGGAAAAATGTGAGTAATGACAGTTATATCTCATTAGCTGGAATACACTTTACAGTTGTGTTCACTTGTCAAAAATTAATGCAAACATACCTATATTACTGATCAGGACACAGACATTTTTAAAAAAGCAAAAATGTTTATACAGTGGTACCTCTTAAGACAAATGTCTCATCAGACAAAAAAACTTGTAGGAAGAAAACAAAATCCAGGAATAGGCATGCTTTGCGTGACAAAAAAATCCCCTATGGCATGCTTCACAAGACAAAAAACTGTTCTACATATACCCAAGGAAAAAAACACCTGGTTATTTTTGACTTTATTCTAGCCTCCGGAATGGATTAATCCATTCCCAATGCATTCCTTTGGGGAACCACATTTCGTAAGACAAAATATTTTTAAAATAAAGCGACCCATAGCCTCTGGAACAGATTAATCCATTTTCAATGTATTCCTATGGGAAATCGTGTTTCATAAGACAAAATTATCTTTAAACAAATTGACCTGTAGAATGAATTAAATTTGTTTTAAGAGGTACCACTCTATAAGGCAAAACAGGAATCGGAATGCATATAAAGGAGCAATTGTAAATAATTGGTAATAATGAATTTAGTTATCAGTAACTAGTAACCATTTCAACTAGTATGCAACTATGTTACATTTGAAAAATAACATAAAGAGTGTGAAATCTGGCTTGCTTGGAATAGCAAGGGAGCTTTATTAGTTAATTTCAAAAGGTACTTTTCCAAGCAATTTTGCAAGTTTTATTTCCTTCTCTTATCAACCTTAAGTTTTTTGGTTTTTTTGAAAGAAGAAGTTACCAAAACAATGAGCATCAGAACAGATTCTAAGTTGTTTTGTCAGCACTGGTACATGTAAAAACAAGGAGTAACTTTTCAATATATATAGTTATATATA
>JAHTLZ010000015.1:47192612-47219624 GCA_023846285.1 Phrynocephalus versicolor | reverse complement strand
AATGGGCACTTGTGTGAAGAGCGAAACAACATCGAAGCTCACGAGTATATAGTTATATATATATATAGTTATAGTTATATATATATGGTTAATATGTATATTTATAAATGTACAAATTAACCATAATAAATTGCATTCAAGGCTCTGATTATGATAAAGGTGGACAAAATGCAGAGGAAATTTAAAGACATTTTAGGAGAAAATGGCAATGTTCAGAACTTAAATTCTCAGAGTTCAGGACAAGCAGAGCATGAGATTGGAGAAAGGAAAAAAACTGAGAAAACCCGACACAGACAGTTTTATGCAACCACCCCCATTTTCAGCAGGAACGTACCATTGCCCGCCTAGTGGATTGATGATTCCAAAATCAAACAGGTTCAATACAACTGTTGCTTGGAATTGTTGTTGATGTTGTTTGCATTGCACATGGTAATTGAAAAGATTGTATCAAAGGTTCTATAATTAAAGTTGAATCGTCTATTCACAATGTTTATTTTTTAATTCTCAAGATGGCAGGAAAAGAAGCATGCTCTTTCCAATTCATATCAATTTGAAATTCACACACACATGTTGAAATACAGATACACAGTTAAGAAAGCATCAGGCCCGGGTTCAATAAATGGCATATCTGGGATAAGTACCAGCAGAGAAGTCCTCACCTGGAAAGCTCACCTGCAAGCAGATCTGAGAGGAAGGTGGGCAAAGGGGAGGGAGAATAAGGGGAAGCCATTCAAGGCAGCCTGGGCATGATTTCCCAACATCTGAGACCAGATCTACAGCAGCATTTAAAACATCAAGAGAAACTACAAGTTTAAAAGCCAGAAAATGCAAAAAGCCTTCACAGGGCAGTAGATGGACTGACAAAGGAGTGCCAGGTTGGTCTTCTTGAGGACAGGATTCCATTCCAACTGAGGCCCTTTCACAAGCCAATGTAGCCACTCACGTCAAACACTAGAGATAGTTAAGGGAAGGACCCCAAACAGGACCTCAGAAGATGGGGAAGAGCAGGCTTTTTCCTGGGTATTGAGGTCTCAAATGATGTAGATTCTTAAAAAATAAATAGCAGTGTCTTGCATTGCTCCACAAATTTTAACAGGACTAACAGAATTACTTAACCTCTTGTGGGATATCTTCACTATTACCTATCTAGCCTCTCTCTCTCTCTCTCTCTCTCTCTCTCTCTCTCTCTCTCTCCCCAGTGGTACCTCTACTTATGAGTTTAATCTGTCCAAATGCATGTTCTTAAGTTGAACAACTCTTAAGTACAGCAGCCCTATCTATAAATAAATAAATAAATAAATAAATAAATAAATAAATAAATAAATAAATAAATAAAAAATGTAAGTATAGCAGACCACATCTAAAATTTGTAAGGCAGCAGTTAAGATGTCAATGGTTTTTCAGTCTTAATTCAAATTGCTCTTAAGTCAAGCCGCTCATAAGTAGAGGTACCACTCTCTCTCTCTGTGTGTGTGTGTGTGTGTGTGTGTGTGTGTGTGTGTGTGTGTGTGTGTGTTCAAAGCATTTTGCAATTTGTTCTGCCAGTGGAAGCAAATACTTATTGAACAATTACATAGACAGAAGCAGAATCAAACAAAGTCACAGCTTACTTAAAAGCAAAACAGCTATATTACATATATACACGGCTATATTACATGGAGACGAATCAACAGAAGAACAGCATTTCATCATACATGGCATACATAATTAGCCCATGGCATAGAGATACACGAATGGGTGCCTTACTCACAAAGGCCCATTGAACACTGATTAACAGAGCACTCAGATTCATCTGTCTGTCCAATCACGTAACAAATTGCATCATGGCTATTGCAGCACCTTGCATCAGCCAAGCCCATTTAAGCCCATTGTTTTCACCTGCGGTCAAAAAGTGGGATCATGAACCTGGTAAACCCAAAAGCTTCCATCTGTGTTACAGAAATTTCAAGGAAGGTCAGATTACTAGGCTATCTTTGGTGAACCACCAGAGCAAGGTTTGAAAGAATGAGTGGTAGAAATGAACTCAATTTCACTCAGCTACATCTTTTATTTCCCTTCCTTTGCCAAATTGGAATGACACTTATTAAGAAAAGCAGACACCTTTTTAGGCACAGGAACCAAAAATTAGACAGATAGGTATGCTATGTTCTTTAACGTTTTAATCGGTTAAAGGAAGTTCATTGTAACCTTTCTGTTTTCTCTCAGCATTAGATGATGCCTGCAGAGAAAGTTACCCCTCCCGAGGACATGAAGCCTGCTGGGTTTCAGAGGAATATGTGTATATAATTTTGTGCAAAATTGTGCTTCACAGTTTAGGCAATTCAAAAGAGATATGTTCTGTCTCACTAGGTTTTCTCTTTTTGGGGGGTGGTGGTGGTTTTGAGAAGAGTGTTACAGAACAAGGGTTCATTCTCCGGGAGCTTGCAACGTGCTGAAATATGCTGAATTTGCTGTGTTTTATCTGAGTTGGCCATGGCACATGACATCAGGGACAGAGCTACGATGACAACAAAAGATGTTGTACAAATATATCCCTGAATTTCTGAGGAAGATGAAGAAAAAAAGAACAATTTGACAAAGAATTGAAAGGTGTTATAAAATTCACATAAAGTAAGCCTGAATTTCATAATGGAAGGTTCTAATTCTAATGCTAAACAAGAGATTGTTTGCATTCACAGGAGAATTTGGAAACAAGGCAGCGATCCATGTGCATCCTCTTGAGCAGAGAGATTGTGAAATGAACATACTCATATTTTTCCGTAGCACCCCATGTATAAGGCAATCCCAACTTTCCTGTCCAAAATTACAGTTTCACAACCACTCAGTTCTCCTATCAGCTTACTTCAGTGTATAAGACGACCCTCAATTTTAGACAAAAATATAGTCTTATCCACGAGAAAATACTGTATGTATGCCTGATTTCCTGAATGTGGAAGTGTTTTTGGCAAAGTCCACCATGACAAGACAGTGGAGATGTTGGTGAAGAAAAGTCTTGATTAAAGAAACATATAACTGGCAACCTATAAACCAAGCAGCCCAAGGATTGCAATTAAGGATTCAAAATGGAAGCATGTAGCGTGCTGACAAACATAAATACTGTACCTTGGAATTTGGTTGATTTAACAAGTACCATCATAGGCATATAATAAATGTCATTATAGAAGTGATCCTGAGTGTTTCCCTTGAGGTGAGGCATGTAATATGTAACAAAAACCTAAAATTGGCAGTAAGAAGGAGCAATGTACAGTGCTATATATTCTCAGTTCTACATGGAATGAAATTATGGACTTTAACAGAGGCAACTATAAAAAATAAGCATCATAAATTTGTACAGTTTTTTACAGGATGTTAAGAATTTCTTGGTTTGAGAGGGTGACAGTCAAAGGAACACTAAAGTGGATGGTTAGAGAGACTAAGAAATCATAAAACATGAGATATGCAGAAAGGTAGAATGCACCATTCGTGTGCTGAGAAATGAAAAGTGCAGGTTGTTACAGTTGATCATCCAAGGTAAAATATATCTATGGGGAAAGAAATGCATAAAGGTGACCTGATTGGCTGTGGAAAAACAAGATAATCTAGTCACACAGAAGCATTCTCTAATGTTGTTCCCTGGTTATATTTGGTTCTCTTAAAGCAGGGGTCCTCAACCTAAGGCCCGGGGGCCAGATGCGGCCCCCCAGGGTCATGAATCTGCCCCTGGGACCAATTGCAGAACCCCCCACCCCCTGCTTCTCAAGCAAGCCACCCACCGCAGCTGCTTCTATTGCTGAGGCAGTTCAAAGTGGTGGGCTATGTCGTTTCCCCCACTCCCTCCACCCACCACCGAGATGATTGGCATGCTGGCTAGTGGGGCAGTTCAAAGTGGGAGGGCCACGGCAAGGTCCCCTGCTCCCTCCACCTGCCCCCCTTTTTCCATGTTGACTTTTTTTTTGGGGGGGGACTGTGGTCCGGCCCCAGTGGTGTCTGGGTGCTGGTGGATCGGCCCGCTGTTTGAAAACTTTGAGGATCCCTGTCTTAAAGTATATAACCTTTTTATGCAGATAGGGATTTGTTATGTTCAAGAAAGTATAAACTACCAGCGCTGTGGAAGAATAAATGTACTTAGTGATTATGGAGCTAGGAGAGAAATGAACAAGGCAATAGAACTTAGTACAAAACTTATATTATATATGTACACATGATAAAGAGTAATATACAATAACAATATACAAATCACAGCATAACAGAGTCTGAGGAAAGCTGCCTCTCACCTTAGGCAGTCCCAATTTACAGTGGTTTGCATAATACCTTTATAAACAACGCAATATGGTGTAAGCCAATCACATACTACATGGGATGAGGTGATTTGGCTATACCACCTGTGCCTAATCATCTTGACCTTCCAGTACTGATGATTCATTACACCTGTAACCTAGACCTAATACACATTCTTGTCTAGCTCATGACATAGCATTTTACACAGGATCCATTTTGTAATCTCTTAAATATATATTACAGACATTTTATCAAAACTACAATCCTTGACCTACAATCCTCTATTTGGATGGGAAGGGTGAATTTGGTTGGACCACCCTATTTGGAAATCATTGTTCCATACTGTTGTTTGCAATATCAATTTTTCTGTTGTTCCTGGGAGTTTTTGGGTGCTGATTGCATCGGTCTTGTTGGACAGGAAGAAGGAATTTCGATGGGCTGCCCTGCTCAAAAATCACCAGGCCCAGGCTGTTTGTACTGACTGCTCCCCCCCCCTCCTCCCCTGAATAGATACTGGAAAGTTTTTCCTGAGATTTATGGCTGACTCCATCTGCCTTGTCTAGTCACCCATGTGTCATGAATTTGCTTTGATTATCCAACAAAGAGGTTGCCATTCTGAGTCATTGTGTTCTGTTCCAGTGGATTTGTTGCTGATAGAGGGTTAACGAAAGAGGAATATTTTTCGGTTTGAGGTCTAAAATACTGTTTTGACGCTTGCCCATTGCATCCCAAATGGTTTTGGCACAATTTTTTTTTTATTAAGAAGTTCCCACTCCACCCCTTTTCATTCTGTTCAGGGTTTTACCTGGCCCCGCCTTTTGTATTCTGCATGTGTGCTATGGGAACACTGTACACAGTTCAAGACATGACTCCTGCAATGGAAATGCCATAATATCAGGGCACAGATGCATTGTTCCTTGTCCCAATGCTGCACCTGTCAGGTGGCAAACATCAGGTCTCTCCTTGGTACCAGTTTTCCTCTTCTTTTGATTTCTGGTTACACAAACAGAAAAATGAGTTTGTATTTGTCAGTGGGAAAATGAGTTAGAGAGAAAGTACGTAGCTTCATTTGTTAGTGCAGCAGAGACATGGAGAACGTTCAACATGTGTAAAATTGTTATAAGAGATGTTACTCTTTTAACTCTTTGTGCTTTGGTTATATGTATTTATTATTATTGTATTTATAGACCACCTGACTTTCCCATAGGGAACTCTGGGCGGTGAACAAAATAGATGGACAACATTAAGGGAAAGGGAACTATAAGTTATACATAGTATTCAAACGAAATAAATGCAGTTGTTTTGGGTAAAACTAGCCAAGCAGGAATTGGCAAACCACTCCAGTATTCCTGCCAAGAAAACTCCATGGACATGGGGTGACGACTGCAACGATGCAACACACACACACACACACACACACAGAGAGAGAGAGAGAGAGAGAGAGAGAGAGAGAGAGAAGGTACGTGATGCTGGGGAATAACAAAAGGGCAACAAATTTGGCAGCAAAATCAATGTACTACGGCTGGAAGGATCAAGTTTGTTGCCTGCTACCTAATGAACTTACCTATCCCTGACCTAAGTAGAAAGAAGGACCTCCTTTTTGAGTTTCTGTGCTGTACTACTGACAGTAGCTGGCACTGAGAAGAGCTTCTCATCCCATCTTAACACAGTCAGATTCGTACAGGAGGTTCACTCTTAAAGCACCCAGGTCTTAATTCCCTGTTTTAGTTAGTATCAGCAACTCAAACCACGATGAAAAATGAAAAATGTAGTCAACAAAGATGGTACACAAGGTCTATGTGCATCTTATTTTGCTATAAAAGGGAATCAAATCAGTACAGTTACCCCCTGCCATTTCACGGTTCAGGTATTGCGGTCCCACTACATCGCGGGATCGCAGTACTTGCACCTCGGAGCTGCAGGGGAAGAGTGGTGGTGGGGGCGGTTGGGTCGCTCCGCACCACCCCCCATGCTCCTCCGGGAAGCCTCGGAGCCACGGGGGGGGGGGTGATCGGGTCGCTCCATGCCACCCCCGTGCTCCTCTGAGAAGCCTCAGACAGGCGCGTGATCGCCCCCGCCCCCAGGCCCCACCCCACCCGCTTCCGCATATTGCGGATTTTCATGCATCGCGATTGGGGTGGGTCCCTAACCCCCGCGATCGGCAGGGGGGTGACTGTAAATCATTCGAGGATGTTGAAAAAAGGGGCACTTGTTGGATTTCTGCCTATACTCTTGTGCTACAGGACTCTGCTGGAAGAGCCAAAAAGACTCCTTCTTTTTTTGAGTAGGGGGTGATAGTGAATGTGGCTCTGAAATTTCAAGGTCGAAGGGAAAGAAAATTATTCATGGTGTCATTCTGCTCCCCAACCCCAACCCCCAACCCCCAATGCCATTGTGTGAACAGGCATCTCCTCCATTCCAGCTACTGCTGCGGAATGCATGGCCATCCTTGTACTGTGTGATTAATTGTCCACATTATCCATAGACAGAGAGCTACCCAAGGTCTCCAGGTGGGCGCCTGGGAAGAGATGTTTGCTTTAAAGGTGAGCCACAAATTGAAACTAATTAAGAGGGAATTCATGCTGGCATAAAAGAGGTGATGTAGTGGGCTGTGTTCCACTTCAGCTTTTCACAGAGGCTGTGGTACATGTAGGCTAATTAAATGTCTCTGGTGTGTAGTGTTGCTGATGGAAACATTACCTTAACCATCTTGATGTCACATTAAGAGAAAAAAAAAGGCATACATCTCAAGTAGGCTGCTTCTAGATCAGTTCTAAGAACTTAGATCTCTCTCTCTCTCTCTGCAAATGGAATAGCGTTTAAAATGATAGCAAGGACTAGTGGGAAGGGCAATGAAGAGTGAAACAACCAATTACAATATTGCCTCCTATTCCTACTTCTGCACTTCATCTGACTGCCTATTTTCGCTTTTGCTGTTAAGAAGTAACAGTAATTCAGATACAGTATTCCTTTGCCCATCATCCTGCTAAATTTTATCTTGGAGCTTTTCTATGCCCAGTGTGTATGATGCATCAGACTGGAAGCTAATAACATGCTCCTATGTGGTTAACAGCCAAATAATGCAGCAACTATACTGATACAGCCAATGCTAGTCTCCTAGCATATTCCATAGCTCAGAATTATTGTTAAGGCAAGTCTAGGCAGATATCCTTCTTGCTCTTGGCGCTTGCCCAGATGCAACTCAACTGCTTGTCATTTGACTTTTGGACACTCATACCTCGTCTCTTAAAAAAGAGGCACATATCTCTGCAAAATGTTGGGGCTGACTGTCAAAGGATTCAAGGGAGATCATGTTAGTGACGATGTTATCATGAAGCTAAAGCTCCCATCTTCAGAAATAGCTGCACTTCTGTGTCCTCTGCATTCTGGGTGCTCTTTGAAGGTAGCAACGACAAAATGAAATTCACATGCCTCTGCAAATTAAGCCATGGACATTGGAGATGATCCCATGGCATCTCCGTAAGCAAGATGGTTTGAAAATCTAGGCCTGCATGGAGGCCTTCACGATGACCCTGGAGTCCCTGTCACAAATAGACTTTGCTTTTCACCTAAGGGGACAAAAAACTTTTGGAACTAAAACAAAATTCTGCCTTGTTTCCCTCAGGCAAGACTTTTTACCCTTAGGGCCTTTTTACACAACCCCTAAAATCCAAGGCAAAGGTCTCCCAAATGCAGAGCTTAAAATTGTTTTCCCACCAGCTGCAAACTTTAAACAAAATAAAGTAGGACCACGCCCACCTAAGCGGGCCCCA
This sequence comes from Phrynocephalus versicolor, assembly GCA_023846285.1. Lineage (NCBI taxonomy): Eukaryota > Metazoa > Chordata > Lepidosauria > Squamata > Agamidae > Phrynocephalus > Phrynocephalus versicolor. The sequence continues at coordinate 47,211,594 of JAHTLZ010000015.1, read as the reverse complement.
GCGCACTTTAGAAGTACCTGGTCTCCAGAGGTAAAAAATTTCCAATGCGGATTGTAAAGCTGTAGATGCCAGGCTCCCCTCACCTTCTGTTTGTTTTTTTGTCCCCGCTACCCCTTTAAGAGGCAGGAATCACTACAGGGCTGCTCGGGGCTGCTCCAGGGCAGACGGAGGTGAGCGGAGGTGAGCCTGCATTCTTTTCTCTCTTTTTTCCTCCCTCCCCTCATGCAGAGAGGAGCAATGGAGGTTGGAAGGGTGGGAACACAGGATGAGGGACAAACCCCCACGATCTCTGGTCCGAATTTAAGTTGCCAGAGCATTTTAGAGGTCGTGTAACAGCGCCCTTAGAGAAGTGTTCTGTGGCTGTTCAAAAGTTTAATAAGAATAAACGTGGGTGCCATTTTTCCTTCTCGTTTTCCCTTTCTCCCTGTGTTATTGTACTCCTGGGGTGGGCGGCAGTGACCCTGCAAATGGCTGACAGTGGCATAGTGGAACAAGGGCTTTCAGAGTTGAACACGGCACCTTCTCCTTAGTGGGGAGTATGACGCCATCTGCTACTTCCTCCCACTTTCCTGTTCCTTCTGAGTGTAAGTGAAATCCTTTGCCCTTCTAAGTAAGAACTTTTCCATAGAAAATGAAGAAAAATATATCTTCCATAAACAGAAGAATCATGTTTTCTCAAGAACAGTATATTGTTACAAGCTATCCCTACAATAGGGGCGTTGTGGCTCAGTGGGCTAGAGTACTGAAAACTGTTGGCTCCAAAGTCGGCAGTTCAGTGGCTAGAATCCCGGGTGCCATGCTCCCGCTGTTAAACCCAGCTCCTGCCAACCTAGCAGTTTGAAAGCATGTAAATGCAAGTAGATAAATAGGTACTGGAAAAAGTGGGAAAATAAAACAGCATTTCCTTGCAGCCATGCTGGCCACATGGCCACAGACTTGCACAACACTGGCTCTTCGGCTTGAATATGAAGATGAGCACCACCCCTAGAGTTGGACACAACTATCACACATGTGCGGGAGGGGGGGAACCTTTACCTTTACCTATCTGCAATAATGCCAAGTGGTTGAGTATCAGTTTTGAAAGGGCAATTAGGAGGCATTAATTTTACTGAGGATGTGCCCTCAAGTTGTGAACAAGGATCAATGCAGGTAGTTGCACCTTTGGACTGTCCTTATAGGGCAGAGCACTTATGGTGCTGTTATGGGAATCACTCAAATTCCCATATTTACCACCACCTCTGGATAGTTCAGCTCTTGCCCTTTCCTGGAAAGCCATTTGTGAGAGATCGTGGGAGCTACATTCTAATGACAACTAGCGAGTCAAAACTGTCCATTCCTGTTATAGTCTTTTCCCTCCTTTGTTTACTATCCTAATTCTCTTCAATAGAGAAGAAGGGCATCTTGGAAGACGCTTATTTTAACCTATATTCCCAACCACAAACAATACATATAATCTCTGTAGTGTCACCCTGATGTCTCACATTATACTTGTACCTGGGAATTCTCTGGGCTGACAACACAGAGCTAGAAAAGAAATGTGTTTTTATGTGTGCTGATTTTAGGGCTACAGGTTACCATGTAGGCTGCTGCGTATCTGCCAGCAAAAGCTTTTCTTGCTGAATTGTTGAATGTCAGAGATATTAAAGGTATGGGAAGGCTGCCGGGGGGGGGGGAACAGGCCATCCTAAATATAAGGGGGAATCATGGATTTATTTATTTATTTAAATCCCATGAGATACTAGATGCTAGAGATCAGGTGCAGTTGCCTCTTTATGAGAGAATGATAGTCTGCACACCATCTGCATCAGAAATGCCAAGGTCCCAGATAATGTGGAACATGAGACTGCTTTTCTAGGAATAAACCTCAGCAAATACATCCCCAATTTAGACTATGTGTATCATTTTGGTATACTTTTCTCAGGCCAAGTAAAAGAAACCACCTCTTTAACCCATTCTGCTGAATTCAGGATGATTTGATACGGTCCAGCTTCTGTTTATAAACTCTAAAATTCACACCAACATGCAAAACCAGAAAGCAAAATATAACTCATTTGTAAATGAAAGTTGGATCGCACCATCCATCTTAAGTAAAAATTCAATATTTCCCAATACAGGATGTTTTGATTTGATAAATGGGGACATCATTCTTCCTGCAGCCCCCAGTGTCTCTTATTTGTTATGGCAGATCCTTTGTTTTTTCATTCAACAAAATATTCGTGTAAGAGCTGGAAGTCTACTCCTATGCACCCAACAATGAAGAATTGCTTCTTCTTTTTAAAGGAGAAGAGCAGGCAACCAAATGGTTTCCAAACACCTGCTTTTGTTTATATGGCAGGGCATAGTCTCCCCAGTGACATTCTTTCAGGTGAAGTTGCTCTTCACCTTATCCTAGGCAATTAGGGCCCCTCCCATTAATGAAGGGGAAGATGAGAGACAGGAAGGAAGCATAGGTTTAAAAAGGATCTGACAGATTTTCAGCGGGAATATTTAAAAGGATGGTTAAATGATATGACAATATTTGCAGTTAAAGCGTCCATCCCAGCCCTCATTCTCACATGCATTATTTGAGGCGCAGAAAGCATTAGTAGCGCCTGGGGACAACATTCGTTTTTGCGCCCCTCCTGCCGCTCCCCCACCGCGTCGCACCCATCCAGCAACGGGGGCCCAATCCTGCATGTGTGCATGTGTGTGTGCGTGGGCAGGGTGGTGGTGGGTGTACAGACATGTGTGTGTGTGTGTGTGTGCGTGTGTGTGCATGCCTTACTCCTCTCGTGCAGTGGCCCGTAGCAAGGCAATGAAGAGGAGGAGGAGGAGGGGGGCACCAGGGCCACTGCGCTCCCTGCACGCCTGCCTGCCTGCCTGCTTTGACACTCGCCTGGCGCTCAGCGGTGGAGGTGGCGGAGGGGGTCCCATTGCCAAGCCTTAGCCAGGGAAAAGGAGGACTGCTGGCCAGAGGGCACACGGCTTCCTCCTCCTGCTCCCCCTCCAGGCACCCCCAGATTGCTGCATCCTGGGGCAAATGCACCCTTCTGCCCCCCCCCCCCCGATATGTCCTTGCCTATTCTGTTTTACATGTGTCTAAACAACTCAGTGGTTTAGGTTTCTGGTTGGCCCAGAGGTTGGGAGTTCATTTCCCCACTGTGCCACTTGGGAGGAAATCCAACCAGAGTGGCCTTTGGCGTGATGCATAGTCCCAGGGCAAACCATGGAAGAAGGGAGTGGCAATCCACTTTGGAGTGTTTTCTGCATAGAAAACCCTGGAATGGATCACCATAAGTCATAATTGACTTGACAGCACATGATGGTGGTGGTGGTGGTGATGGCGGTAGCAGTGGTGGGGATTCGTTTGTTTTTTTCAGGCAAGCACAAGGGTCCAGACACAATCTTATTCACTCTCCAGAGATGGAACATGGGCAATAAAATTTACATACAGTTAGGTATATGCACGGAAGGGAAATATAGTGTTTTGTTTTGTTTTGGTCTTCATTTCGTTTCATTTCATTAACAACAGATTTTTAAAAGAATTTTTGTCATGAAACAAAATGCTTTATAAGGCTACAAATAATGGGGAGCTTTTTTTAGTTTAAAAGGGAGCCCACTGCCCTAAATCAAAGACCCTCAAACTTTCCCGTCAATTTGCTTTTAAGCAAAGAACCGTCCGCAAACAAGCTAGAAACCTAATAGCTAGCTACTGCATGGAGAGATCGGGGAGATAAACAGCTGATCCACAGCGCCGCAAGGGAAGAAAAGAAAAAAAATAACCTCCACAGTCCTACTTAAAAAGGAAAAGAAAACAATAAGTTTAAATCAACTTGCAGACACAGCCAGCAAAGGGAAAAGCTCAACTCCTGGCTAGTTTCAGGCATTTCAAGATCGAAGCTATCTCAACAGCTGAGGCATGGGAAGAAAGGAAAGCAAATCAATCACTTTAAAAGTAAACCTGCTGTTCTCAAGACAGCTGGATCAAAAGGCTAGGATGAATCATTTCATTTCTGAAACAAAAAATGGTGTTTCATTTCATTCCTTGACAACATGCTGTTTTGTTTTGTTTCTTAAGGTTTTGTAAGCTTACAAACTGATGAAACAATGTGTCTTTTTTCATAAGGTGCCCATCCCTACATACAGGCATATATATAATGCTGGGCATGAGTAAAGTGGATAGAGGGATGCTCTTTCATACTACACTTTGAAGTCATTTGCCTCTCAAGATAGTAAGCCTCTGCTTACTCATATGCAGACATCCTGAAATGCACACCAGTTGTGGAGCCATCTTTAGGGAAAGCAACATGATCTCCAGCAACTCCCTGAGAGGTGAAGCTCCCCAAACTCCAAGGACAAGTGCATCCACTCCCTACTTGAGCTTCTGCCAGTGGCAATAAATACTGAGTCACCATCTTCACCTTGAGACCAGCTCCCTCCTAGTGTATCAAATGCTTATCTAGGACTGTTCAAGCACACACACCCTCCCATGACCAAGCTATGGGGTGCGTTCTCTTTAGAACAGAAAACAGGAGAGAAAGCAAGTGGTGCCTCTCTAGCATTCTAAGCCTGCCAGTACCGGGCTTCATTAGAGCACCTCATCTGGTCTTTCAGTAGATTCTCCCAAGCCTTGCCCTCTCAAGTGTCAAGAGCTCTTGCCAAGTCTCTCAAGACAGTAAATTCTTATAGTAATTTACTAAATATTTTCTTTCTTTCTCATGGGCCCGGTAAAGTCTCGTGGGATTTGCACTTCACCATAGTGCCAAATGACTACTGCCTGCCTAATGATATCGAACTGAGACAATAGCAGCCAGCTTGCAAAAAGAAAAATCACAAAAAGGTGTGATGGCAAATTGCTCGGCATGAATGAAATGCTGTTTTTGTTCCCAGGCATAGATGTTATGGTGGTCTTGGACACACACCCAGGAAAGCTGTGAGCACTCTATTAATGTAATGAACCCCAGGTCAGACTTATGCAATTCCCTTGCACTAGTGTAAATCAGCAATAGATATTTGGACAGTGTTAACGTTACTATATAACGCTGGTGTAGTTTTGTGGCTTTCGGGTTGTTGATGTATTTGCGTGTAAGGCAGCATGGGAACATAACTGAAAATAAGGTCATATAGAAGAGAGGCAAAATAAAAATAATGTTCATATTTTCACAGTGCAACATATGATAGCATCCTTGACAGGTCTAGTTCCTAAGTATAGCACATTCCACCCTTCTCCCAAGGAGAGCCATGTGGCAAGTAGGCTATGCGCCAGGTTTCAACGCATATCTGTGACTTCCACAAATCCTGTGCAAACAGGTTGACTTGGAGGGATTTTGTGTTTTCCTCTCCCATCCAGATTTCCAGGATGGTTTTAGAACAGGTTGGAAAAGATGGCACCTTGCTACATCTCCCTTACACAGTAGTAGTTCATCCCCATTAGTCACCAGACCTTTCCACATTTGGCGGGTCATCATGAGAAGCAATGGCAGGACATCCAAGGTCTTATTTTCCTATAAATCCAGGGTGGGAAACTGCTTGCAGTCATTGGATTCACTATGAATCCATCTACGAGGGGCACTTCCTCTGATGCTGCCAGAGTTCCTTCTCAAACTCGAATCTCCAATCATCTATAGGGCACAGTCCTTCCATGTGTAAGAGTAGGTGAACCCTCAGACACCAACGGGCGAAAGTTCAGCAGACTGTACCATTTGAACAGCAGCCGGAGTAGGCAGACAAAGAGGCAGCAGAGGCCAGAAAGGTTCTTCAAGGCTGCAGGTGTGGTTGATATCTACTTCTAAGCAGTGTTGACCGACTGGGGAACCAGCAGCCTTCCAGATCCCGGGCTCCAGTTTCCATTGGAACCAGCCTGCAAGATAGATGGGAATTATGGGCCATCAGCAACATGAAGGACTCCAGCTTTCCCACTCCACACTGAAGCTTGATTGAGCAGCAAGGCTATGGCTTCAGCCGGAAGACCTCCTGGTTGCCTTCAGCCTGCCACACAGCCTCTGTCACGGATAGAGTGGCAGGTGTCCAAAGTCCTCAGAGAATGCCATTTCTCTTTTTTTTCTTTGGGATGTTATCATAGTGCCTGCTCATCAGGACATGGGGAAGGGCCTCTGTTGACCTCATCCTTTTCCAAGTCAATCATCGGGCTTTTATCAAACATGTGCTCATCTCCACACACATCTGTATAGTCTCAATAAGGAGGCAGGCTTATCTAGTCTCACTTCAAGGCAGCAGAAGTTCTTTGGCCAACGCTAATCTGGCAGAGCACTCCCCCCCCCCGGCGCCCGGCCATCCCTGGATGCAGAAAAGACAGCCCAGCGGTCGGTCACAGCAAGAGGTGAAGTCAATTCTTCTGCAAGGCACATCAGTCACTTTTTTCTTTTCTTTTTTCTTTTCTTCTTGCTGGGGGTAAGGAAGGAAAAACTATGGGAGAAAACAGGGGAGTAAGCAAGCCCCTTCCACCCTAATTCTGAAATGCATCTTGCACCATCTCAATAGTCCCAGTGCCCTAATGGAATGAAACAAAACTGGGCACTTCTTAAACGGAATTGAAGCAACACCATGCAGTGTCCCTATATTCATCCTTTGCTCTATATCATGGGCTTGACGGGAAGCTAAGGATCTGGTTATATACCACCCTATAGCGTTTCAAGCATTCTCTGGGCAGTTTACAATTTAATTATGCAGGCTACACATTGCCCTCCCCCCAGCAAGCTGGGTACTCATTTTACTGACCTCAGAAGGATGGAAGGCTGGGTCAAACATGAGCCTACTATCTGGGATTGAACCCCAGGTCATGAGCACAGTTTTAGCTGCAGTACAGGCATTTAACTACTATGCCACGAGGCTCCTATGAAATCCTGCCCACCTATTGCTTCCTTTCCCAAGCTTACAATTGGACCCATAAAACTGCAAAAGTTTTGGCAGGGAGCAGGATCTGGCCCCTTGTCTTAAGTAACAATGCAGCAGCAAACCGAATGCCGTAGCTATGGCAACGCACCGTTCAAATTCTCAGGCACATAAAAAGGCAATTTCCTTTATTTTTTCCTTCTCTCTCTCTCCCCCCCCCACTACATTTTTATATATATTTCTGATGTTTATAATGGCAATCATGGCCTCAGGTTCTTGCCTCTGTCAGTCAGTCACTAAATGCAGGGAAATGCTGACTTAACAGCTCAATCTTGGAGCACACAGCCTCCTCTGAAATCACTGGTGCTTGCTCTCACAGAGAGCATCATTCCCTGGCAACTGCCACTAACAAGAGCCACACAAACATACCTAGAGATCGATACAGCTGGTGTGTCTAGGTGCCTGTGTTTTCTCACTAGTCCAGCAACTCTGCCACGCAGATAAGCCAGAACCACAGAAATTAAGGTAATGTGGGCTGGATTTTCCCATCACTTAACTCAGGGGTTGGGGACCTTCAACCCTGCAGAGGGTGTTGATCTTCAGCTCCCATATCCCTGACCAATGAGCAGGGATGCTCTGGCGAGCACTGTGGGAGGCAGACTCCAAAAATATCTGAAGGGCTGCTGGGTCCCTATTTCTGACTTAACTCTATGCCAGGCTTCTGCTTTTAAAGCATAAAAGCAGGGCTAGCTTTTAGCACTGGCGGTGGCAGTAGCAGCACCAACGTCATCGTCATCGCCATCATCATAATCAACAACAGCAACAGCAGCAGCAGCAGCAGCAGCAACAACAACAACAACAACAACAGAGCTTCAAGCCTCAACAAGCCCACTACTACACCTCTAATATTTATTTCGACATTAACAAGCTGTCTATGATTTCTTGTCGTAGAAAAAGAAAGCAAGATCGGTAACAGTTGTATCTGCCTGAGCTGGGGCTGGGTGGGGTGAGGTGTCCAGGGTCTGAACTCAAGCCAGAAAATGTTGCAACCATTCCTCTATTTGTGTCCACGTGGGAGTCTATGTGTCACAAATGCAACTAAGGTGGGGCAACCAGGGCCGTATTTAGAGGATGCAGCAGCTACTCTGCCCTGTGCTCTTCTTCTGACAAGCTAAAAGCAGGGGCAGCCACACAACCTACCTTGCCCCACCACCTGTTGCTCCACCGAGACTTCCAAGCCACTCTCTGAAAGACCCAAGTCTTGCCGCCACAGAAACAAGAGAAGGCAGTCCTCATTCCTCCTGGACCAAGGACCCTCCACAGCACAAAGCTCCTTTTTCTTCAGTGCTGCTGGTCAATCACTTGTTTAATTTATTAATGGATAAGAGAAAGGGGCAAAGTCCACACAAATAGGTTTTGTTTTGGGTTTGTATGTTTTTTAAAGAAGGCCCTCCTTCCTCATATATAACCTTTTGGGAGGCATGGCCCATCTTGTACTTTCCATAGCAGTCTGGCATGCAGATATTAACCAGGCAACCTTCCTTGGCCTGAGGGAAAGGAAAGCTTTATCTCTTCACCATGTCTCTGTTCAAGTGACAGGAGTAGGCCAGGGAGAGGAAAATACAGTAATCTTATGTGTTGTTGTCTCTGTCCAATATGTAGAACGGCTAGTGATTTACACTGCCTTCCTCCTGTTCCTTTTACAGCAGCCTGTCAGATACACTACCATTTAGTTGGTAAAGCTTTTTCTGCCATGGAGATTAGTACAGAGGAAAACTTCCCTATCTAAATTTGTCTGTGGCTGTGTGTGTGTGTTGCATCGTTACAGTTGTGACCATCTCTTCGTGACCCCATGTCCATGGAGTTTTCTTGGCAGGAATACTGGAGTGGGTTGCCAGTTCCTACTCCAGGCGCCTACAGCACCTGGTATTCCCTGGTGGTCTCCCATCCAAGTACTAACCAATGCCAAACATGCTTAGCTTCTGAAATCAGGCGAGATGGGATGTGCTTAGGGCATCTAGGCAGCTTTTGTACGTGGCTAGTTGATGTTAAAACCAGAGGAGCAGAACTAGCGGGGTGGGGAGGGAAGGGGAGAAGGTGCATCGAACAGACTTTGTAAAACAGAAATCCTTCCAAAAACTGAACCGGTGTGTTTTGTTTTGTTTCTAAATGGGCTTTATGAAGCAGAAAGAGTGTGTGTGAGAGAGAGACAGAGATTTACTAGGAAAAACGTCAATTATTCATTTGTGTTGTGTATTCTCTGGACTTTCTGCACCCTCACCTTACAAGGCTGATACATAATCAGGTACATTAAAAGATTTGAAACAAATGGGTAGGATAATAAGCCAGATAAGTGGTTTATTATCCCCCCTTACTTTGTTGAGCATTTGGCGATTTATATATATTTATCTATGTGCATTTATAAAGTGACCACAGGACAGAAGAGGAGAAGCATACTGTTTTCATTCACATCAGTTCATAATAGCTTCTAACGCAGGTCAAGATGAGGTCTTAAACTACTTGACTGCCTGAGAGTCTAAGCTATTATGACATTAGAGACGGGCATCTTCTTCAGGAGGTCACGAATGAATGCATCGGCTGACCCTGGGTGGCCAGGTGGGATAGAGAAACAATAGCAGATGTCAGCAGCCCAAGCTATTAGCATCCATCAGCTCTCCTTTCTGCCCACTTCTTGGCGGCTGCAATGTGGAGCCATTTCTACCAAGACTTAAAACCAACTGGGGCCAAATGGCAAAAATCCTGGGTGACTAAATTTCCCAGAGAAGGTCTCAGTCACGTATGACTAAAAACAAAATTATAGAGCAATCTTGGCTGACTGAGAACAGAATGAAATGTGATTCATTTTCTCTGCCAGGCAAGGACTGCAGCAAAAAAAAAAAATCCTCACTTCACCCTTGGCTTTCTACAAGTCTCTGTTATCTCTCTCTCTCTCTCTCTCTCCCTCTCTCTCTCTCTCTCATCCCAACTCTTATTGGATGGGTGCTAATATTTGCAACTAACAGCCTCTGGACAGTCACGTGATTCCATAAAAGCTTGGAAAAGAGCTCAGGCAATGATCGTATGTCAGAACACAGGGGACAAGGAACCATATTTTGGAGATCATATTACAAATATATGTTCAGTCTGTGCCTTATAGATTGCACTACAGCAATGCCTTTAACCGTGTGGATCTTTCTAAAAGGAATGGATGTGCCACAACATGTGATTGTCCAATGAGCAGTCTGGAATTCTGGACAATATGGAGGAACCAAGTTGTTTCAATAACTCAGGCCTGTACAACAAGTAGACCGTGGGCTACTGGTAGCCCGTGAAGGGTTAAAAAGTAGCCCACCAGGGGATTTCCATAATCAGGCATGTGGAACTTCATAATTGGCCCACTCCTGTCGGCGGCTGCTCTTTAAAAAAATTAATTTTCAGCCTTGATGGCCTGTGGGGTGGGGTGTGTGCCGTGTGGGTAGCCGAATGCCCAATGGATCCCATTGGCGGCTGATTTAAAAAAAAATAATAAATTTTCAGCCCGGAAGGCTGCAAGGCATGTGTGTTTTTGGTTGGGGGGGGTGAGGCCTAATTGAGCTGGCTCCAGATTTTTTTTATTCCACCCCCCTTGTGGAACGTGGGGGGGGAGGGGGAGGGAAGTACTGCTTAGCTGGTCCAGCTCCCTTTTCCCCCTCCTACTTTGTGGCATATGGGTGTGGGGGGGGGAGGCCTGCTTGGTTGGGTCAGCTCCCGGTTCTTGGCTCCCCCCCCCCTCGTGGCTCCTTCATGTAGTAGCCCTCAAGCACTTTGGGCCAGAAAAAGTAGACCTCGGCCTGTTCAAGTTGGACAGCCCTGCAATAATTAAAGGTGTCATGCAAGTTTTCCCCCTGCCCTGTCTGTTCAGTTTTTATGCATAGCAAATCACATGGAAAACTGGATTAGATTCATGTGAAGACAAGGCCTAAACTGAGTAGGAAAAGTAAAAACCGTTGGCAGGCACCACTGAGCCATCTGTTGCAAGGTGGGAAAGGCCTAAAAAATATTGTTCCTCTCTTCTGGATACATATATGCCCTCAAGGAGGTCACAAGGTCTCTCGGTTACTTTAATTTTCAGTCTTTCTTTCCAGAAGGTCCCATTCTTCACTACCCACCTCCTCATTTCATATACATCTCCACCGGAATCCTTTCTTGCCTCAGAAATAGCAGAGCAGTTATATTGTGTGATTTCATTGCTATGACAGTCATGCTGAATCGTATGCAGGCCCATGTCCTCAGCCTTTTTACAAGGGCTCAGTGACTGCTGTATGTTCAAAAGCAGGATATATTTTTTTTTTAAAAATGGTGAATCAGAAGCACCGTTCACTGTGTTAGAAAGTTCCACTAATTCTCACACGCTCTTTCTTTGACTGCTAGAGAAATCGTAGCAGTGGGGAGAGCCGTTTTAAAGGGATTAGAAAGAAGCACCGATGTGCAGCCAATCCATTTTTTCTGTACTTTCTCCTGGTTCTGAAGAGGAAAATGGCTAGATCAGATTGGTGGCTGATGTAGTTTACATCCCATGTGCCGACCTCAAGAGAAGAATGGAATACCCTTGGACCCAGTAAATACAAGACCCTCCCCAACCAACTCTGCCACATTTCTTCCAGCACCTACCACCATCAGAGTCCTGACCAAAGTGAAACAATAGCGGTCGGGTCTTTTTCTGCTCAAAGGAAAACACTTTCTCTTTAAGTCTGACACCCAGGCACTGATGGGAAGGCTGGATACAGCCACATGGCACCAGCAGCAATACCTCCAGGGACCTTAGCATTCCACATTTATTTATTTATTTATTTATTTTAGTGCTTATATACCACCTGTCTTCCAGGGGAACTCCGGGCGGTTTACAACAAAATAAAAATAAAAACAGTAACAAAATAATCAATAAGTGAAACATCACAATATCATCACAATAAAACTAGAAAGGGGCCAACGGCAGGATGGTAGGAACAATAATAATAATAATAATAATAATTAAAAATTGCCAAACGCCTCACAAAAAAAGCCAGGTCTTTAAGGCCTGTTTGAAGGCTGGCAGGGACTGTGCTAGGCGTAACTCACTCGAGAGATGGTTCCACAACACAGGACCAGCCACAGAGAAGGCTCGTAACACGGAGATGGGGGATATATAGCCTTCCTGATGCCTATTGGACTACAACGCACATCATCCCTGGCCATTGAGTCATGGTAGTTTGGCGTTATGGGAGCTGAACGTCAAAGGCCACGTATTCCTCATAACCCTAAGTTAACAGACCTTTGCTTTCTTCGTTTCTCAACCAAGGCCCAACTGCGCTTGATGTTAATTTTGAGAAAGAGCTGAACAAGCAACCGTGTTGTATTTCAGCAACATTCTGAGAACAGATGGGAGGTTTCTTAGGTGCCCCTGTGGCTCACCTTCTTTCCTTCATTGTATCCTGTTCTGCAGTTGCACGCATGCAAGTAGGAGTGATGTCACTGGCAGGAGCAGATGGCTGCTAATTAAGGAGTACCTGCTTTGATTCTGGGTTGAGTACAACTTCATTTTATTGCGTGCAACTGAAAATTGAACCAGATCCTCTTTAATTAGCTGTCATCTGCTGGTGGCATCGCTCCGGTGACACCTATAGAGCTATGGAACAGGATACAGGCCAGTGAAACCTGAATCGAACATCTTTTCAGGATCAGCTTCCATTTTGTCCATTTTACTGCCAATCTATGGATATGAACTTGCTAGTCGAAGTTTTGGCTTGGATTCATCATCATCTAAGGAAATCTTATATAGTTCCAATTAATGGATAGGCTCACCCTAACCAGAGCACTGTAAAACAGTATTCCTTTTTTTGTTTGCAAACTATGTCTCCAGAAGTACATCATTTCCATGCTCAGAAGTAACTAGTTACAAATAATAAGTTGTAATTCATTCTCCCACACACACCCAAAAATGCAAGTGGAACTAATATACAGTATTTATTTATTTATTTATTTATTGTTGCATTTATATCCCGCCCATCTTCCCAACGGGAACTCTGGGCGGCGAACATGGCTGAACAAGTCAGCAAATACAGACAAGAAATACAATACAGAACAGTAAGAGACAAAGCCTACAAATCAAACATGAGTTAAAATAAAACATATTAAAAGAGCAGAGGCGGAGGCGCACCCTTAAGTTCTGAGCTCGCTGCTGCTACCAAATTCAGCAGAATCAGTACTTGATTCTGTGTTTCTGTGGGACAATCTCACTTCTTTTTCACTATACCTACAACATTTTTTGTTGTAACCAAAGCTCCTCTAAGAACATGTATAGTAATAGGGTTTGTGTAGACTCACTGCTTTCGTATGTTTTACCCACAGGCCAGTGATGTGTAGCAACTTCATTTTTCCCACCTAACTGGCAGCAACTAGTTCATTTGCTTTTTAATACGGAGGGGGAAAGGGTTATGTCCTAAAATGCAAGTGTAGAGGAAGTCCCGCCCACGAAAACATGCCGGCCGCTTGATCACTGAGCTCCGTACCGAGATGAGAAAAGCTTTAAAATTTACTGTCTAAAGCCCTCGGAGCCATGAGTAATGTACCCTTAAACCCTCTGGGGTCAACAGGGAAAGCAATATATTATCCTCGAGAGTTAGATAAGCCTGATTTACCAAGACTTAGTTACTTTCAGTTTTGGGTGTCTGAATAGATTGCACAGAGAGAGAGACTAAATTTTATAGGCTCCGGTGGGAGACTTCTTCGGTGTGTTTTTTGCATGTTTTTATGCCTGCCAAAAAGAAAAAGTCTTGTTTTTTAAAAACCTGGGCCAGAAAACCCTCCTACGCCTCATTCCAAAGTGCAGCACTGCAACGTATTGACCCTGTAGTCATGGAAAAAGCTGAGGCAGATATGGCGACTGGTGGGAAGGGGGTAGAAACTACTCCCTCCGCAGATCTAGATTTAATGAGGGAAATGCGACAAATTAAAACAGAACTCACGGGTCTAATGAGCCTGGGTTTGAAAGATGTGACGCAAAGGATTGATGAAGTCTCACAAAAAGTTGATGATACAAAGCAAGATTTATCCCGTGAGATGAAACAAACACAAGCCGCTGTGGACAACAATGGCCAGAAATTGGAAAATATGGCAGGGGAGATTAAGAGACTGGATCAACGTGTTACTAAAAATGAAGGTGAAATCAACTCCCAAAAACAAGAATTACTGACAGCCAAAAAAAGTTAACTTACTTGGAAGACTACTCTCGAAGACAGAATGTAAAACTGATTAATTTTGTAGTTCAACAGAGGGGAGAATTAAAACAGGAAGTGATGACCTGGCTTAACTCATTTTTACCTCGACAACTTGCAGAAGAAGACATAGAGAGGATTCATTATCTGGGAAACTCAAGAGAAGGAAGTCCAAGACCAATAATAGTCAGATTTGCCTCCTATGTAAACAAAGAACACCTTATGTCTTCTATAAGGGCAAATCCTGATTTTTTGAAAAGGGGAGATAAAATCCTGCAAGTCTATCAAGACCTTTCCAAAGAAACCTCTGAATGGCGAAAATTGATGAAACCAGTAACAACAACACTACTGAAGCATAATTTTCGCTACTCTTGGGGCCATCCCCTTTTTCTGAAAGTCTGGAAAGGTTCTATTCAGCACACAATTTACTCCCTGGAGGAAGGCCAGCACCTTCTGAAAGCATGGAATATTCAAGCTGATTCGACTTCTTCTAGTCCGGCTCCTGGGACATCTGCGGCAACATCAGAATGATGAACAACAGCTGAAGCCCACCAGTCCATCTCTCTCTCTCTCTCTCCCTCTCCCTCTCCCTCTCGTCCTTTGTTTCCCCTTTCCCTCCCTGTCTTTTTCCTTCTCCCCCTTTTTTTCTTTCCCTTTATCCCTTTCCCCCCTCCCCCTTCTCTTTTTTTCTTTTTCTTCCCCCCCCCCTAAACTTCCCTCAGGGTGGAATGGGAAAGAGGGTGGTTTGGAGGGGGATAGAATAGTTTTCTGGAAAAAAAATGATATACAGTATCAAGATGACTGAAGAGCTTGTGGGATTTTGGCCGATCATTGTCCGTGGACGGATTTCCTCCCTCCCACCCCTTGAGGGCACATGCAAAAGTGTATGGTAGCTAGTGGGGTGGGAGAAAAGAATATAAGTTTAGGGTGGAGGGTTTGGATTGTTTTAGTTGTTTTTATATTAATTGTAGGTGTTAAGGTTTTTTTTTTGGCACAATGGGACCACTCCAGAATATTAAAAGAAAAAAAGTTAAGTTATGGGAAAGTTTATAAAATTAGCAACATTGAATGTGAAGGGTCTGGGATCAGTTTTGAAGAGGAAGAGAATTGAAACGATGACTAAAAGACATAAAATTGATATTGCTTTCTAGCAAGAAACTCATCAAATAAAAGATGGTGTTAATGAACTAAAAATTCCAAATATTGATATTTATGAGAAAAGTTTTGGCACATCTAAAGCAAGGGGGGTAGCCATCTTATTATGAATGTATTGTTGAAAATGTGGTGAAAGATTCAGAAGGCAGATATATAATACTGCAAGTTGTAATGGGTAAAGAGCAATATACTCTGGTAAATGTATATGCACCAAATGCTAACCAAAGCTGCTTTTATAATGTCCTCTGGGATCAAACTGAAACTGTTAAAAGGGGTATTTAATAATGGCTGGAGACTTCAACATGGTGTTAGATAAAATTAAAGACAAATCAGCTTACAAGAAGGAAGACTGGAGGGTTAGGCACACAACATTAACAAAATTTATAAATAATACAGGATTGAAGGATGTCTGGAGAGAACTTAAAGGAGACGAAAGAAATTATACTTTCTACTCAGCAGTTCACAAGAGCTATTCTAGGATAGACTTTGTATTTGCTTCACAAAGTCTAATACCTAAAGTAAATAATACTGAAATTGAAATTATAAAAACATCTGATCACACCATAATGTCAATTGATATAGCAATAAATAAAAACTATAGAGAAGCCAGAAGATGGAGAATGAATGCAAAAAAAAATCATTACCCAGAAGTGCTGGAAAGAGTTAAAAAAGACTGGTCGGAAACTTGGGTCATTAATGAAAAAGGCTGGAGGAAAAATGGGAATTATATGGGACACTTTAAAAGCTGTAGCCAGAGGCTTTATTATAAGAGAAAACTCTAGAATGAAAAAAAATGGAAGAGTTTAACAAAAGAAATCTAGAAAATTTAATAGCAGATTTAGAATCCCATTTTTTCCAACAATGATAAGAAGATATTGAGGCAGATTGAAGCAAAAAAAAAAGAATTAGAGGAGTTAGAACTACAACAAGTACAAAGAAACTTACTGTATTTAAAAAGAATTTTTTTTGAATATAGTAATAAAAATTCAAAACTTTTAGCCACATTAGCCCAGAAAAGAAGGGATAAAAATATGATAGGGAATATAAAAGATTCTTCAGGTAAGGTCTGTACACAAATGAAAGACAAATTAAAAGCTATACAAGAGTTTTATCAATCTCTATATACAGCAAAAAACAAGAGCAATGAAGATATAGAAAAATATATCACCAAAATTTGAAGAGGGTTTTGGAAGAGGAAGATATGCTGGAAATGGAGAAACCCATTACAGATCAAGAGACAGGTGAGGTAATAGATAAATTAAAGAATAATAAAACTTCTGGAGTGGATGGTCTGGGACCTGAATTTTATAAACTTTTCAAAACAATATTAGTACCAAAACTAAAAAAGCTATATAATAAAATAATGGAAGGAGAACAAGTCCCGAGATCCTGGACCCACTCCTTAACCATTTTAATACCTAAACCTAATAAAAACTTAATGGACATTGGATCATATAGACCAATATCACTATTAAATCAGGATGCTAAGATTTTTACTGCAATTCTGGCTAAAAGAATGAATAATTTTGTAGCTAAATATATTAAAGATGATCAATGTGGTTTCATCAAGGGAAGAAAAATGGCGAACATTATAAGAAGAAATTTGAATGTTCTTTATGAAATGGGAAAAATTACTACCAAAGCAGGCATGTTATCTTTAGATCTTTTTAAAGCTTTTGATTGTGTTCAATGGTCTACATTAAAAATTTTGCTAGAAAAATGGGGATTTGGGAAACATTTTTAGGAGTAATAAATCAATTGTACTCAGAAGGTTCTTCCTCAATAATAGTTAATGATGGAATGACTGAACAAATTATCCTAGGCCGGGGAACTAGACAAGGATGTCCTCTTTCTCCAGTTGTCTTTTGCATTGTTATAGAACTTTTGGCAAATGCAATAAGGGATGACGAATCCATTAAAGGTATTGGGAAAGATGGGGTAACCAAAATTAGTCTATTTGCGGATGATGCCCTACTGACAATTTTAGACCCAGTAGAGAAAATTCAAAGAGTAAAAATTCATCTAGAAGAATTTGGGGAAACAACTGGATTATGTGTAAATTGGCAAAAATCAGAAAGTTTATTGTTTAATTATGGAAGAGAAGATCTTAAGATAATTGAAAACTTCGGGCTGAAATGCGGTAAAAGTATTAAATATTTAGGATTAGAACTCTATAAGGAGTTTACCAAGACTAAGGAAAAATATTTTAAAATTAAAAGAAGAGATGAAAAATAGAATACAAAGTTATACTAAATTGAATTTATCTTGGTTTGGTAGAATAGCATTGGTAAAAATGAAGATACTGCCTAAAATCAATTTTATCTTTAGAATGTTACCTGTTCAGTTTTTAGAAAAGGATCTTAAAACTCTCCAAGACATGATAAATAGGTACTGTAATGGTGGGAAAAAATCAAGAATAAACAAAAGTTTGTGGTATAGATCCCAAAAAGAAGGAGGATTAAGTATACCCAATCTAAGAAATTATTATATAGCTAATCAAATAAGTTGTTTGGGGGAAATTTTATTTAAACCAGAGAAGGTAATATGGTGGGAGCTGGAGTCATTGGACATAAAGGGGGAAATAAATAAATTCTTGTTTAGTGATTTTAAAAATAAGGTAGAGATTGAGAATCCCCTCCTGAATGGTTTAATGACCACATGGAGAAAATATAGAAAGATTTTATCACCGAAGAGTTCCCCATTATGTTTAGTAACAGACTTGGAAAAATGTCCTACGAATTTGAAGCATTATTTAGGGTTATTTAAAGCTAAGAAAATAGCCAGATTAAAAGACTGGTTGGCCAAAATCAGAACAAATCAGGACATAAAAACCACTTTGCAATCTGGTGATTTAATATGGATAAACTATATCCAGTTAGAAAAATGGACAAAGGACTGGGTCAGAAGAAACAGTCAACTTAGAGAATGTACAAAGTTTGAACAGTTTTTATTATCGCTTGAATCTGACGAGGATAATATAGAGAAAGGACTAGTACGAAAAATATACAAAATAATAGGGGACTCACTGGAAGTGAAGGAGTTAGATTCTCTGAGAGAGGTCTGGAAACAAGACCTTAATGTAGAGATTAAAAAAAGAAGACTGGGGGGAAATCTGAAACATGAGATTCTTGAGATCATTATCGGTTAGGATAAAAGAAAATTATTTTAAATTGGTTTCTAGATGGTACTTGATGCCAATTAGGTTGAATAGAATGAATGCTGAATATTCTAAGATGTGTTGGAAATGTGAAAAAAAGATAGGTACATATATACATCTCTGGTGGGAATGTGAAATAGTTCAAAAGTTTTGGAAAATGTTTTTTTTTAGAGCTAAGTGAGATGATTCAAGTAGATATTGATTGTAATCCAGAGACAGCACTGTTATCATTGTCAACTAGTAAAGATTATGATGTTACAACCAAGGAACTAATAGCAAATCTTATGACAGCCGCTAGATTAATTATAACAAGAAACTGGAAATCTAAACTAGATCTCAAGATGGAAGATTGGTATAACGAACTTTGGGATATAGCCATAAATGATAAATTGTCTTGTAGTTTAAAAGTTAAATGAGGAGAAATGAAATAAGACATTTTTTATGATATTTGGGGAAAATTTATAGACTTTGTATTAGTAGAAGGGAAGGGGAAAGAAAAGACGAATATTTCAAGGCAGTTCTGGAGAAGAGGACTTTAAGAAGAATATTAGAACAACAGACGTTGGAGTAATAAAGAAGAACTCATGGAAGAACTGGATGGTCCCGG
>JAHTLZ010000015.1:47170537-47192602 GCA_023846285.1 Phrynocephalus versicolor | reverse complement strand
GGGGGTGGGGGGTGGGGATGCACTAGTATTGTTATTTGTCTGTTTGTCTAATTAAATAAAATTAAAAAAATATAAAAAAATGCAAGTGTAATACTGCGTAATTACTTTTCAGTGGCTTTGGAGCCCTGACTGTAGGTAATTACTTTTTAAAAGTAACATTTCATCAAGGGGGGGGGGGAACGGATCCAAATCTGAGATGGATTGACTCAATCAGGAAGCCACAGTCTTGTGTTTGCAAAAGCTTAATGTTAATGACTGAACATTTGGGAGATCATTTATTCTTGGAGTCCTCATAAGCCAGAGGTGTCTTGACAAGACATGACAAACAATAAAACAGAGCTGAAAAATCAGTGCTTGGAAAAATTAATGTTTGGACTATAAATCTCAGAATTCCCTCAGTGGCCTTGTTGGCCAGGAGTTTCTAAGAACTGTATTCCCACGAGACAATTGTGCCAAGCCATAGCTTAAATATAGTTTAATATCCTGGCAAGATACCCAACAGGAAACCACTGTGTTCAGGGGTAAACAGGCCAGTAGTTCAAATTAACCAGGGTATAACAAAATAAAGGACAGGGGTTGAGAGCGAATAAGGTCATAAGAGCTCAACATTTGTTTCCAATTTACTAATGGTTTCACATACTAGTGCCATTCCAGCTAAACTGGGTTTTAAATACTTACTACTTACTCATAAGAAAAGTATTATTTAAATATAATTGTTGTGTATGTCTTGGACAGAGAACTTCCAGAAATCCAAGCTGGATTCCGAAGGGGCAGAGGAACTAGAGATCAAATCGCCAACATATGCTGCATTATGGAGAAAGCCAGAGAGTTCCAGAAAAACATCTACTTCTGCTTCATTGAATATGCCAAAGCCTTTGACTGTGTGGACCACAACAAACTATGGCAAGTCCTTAAAGGAATGGGAGTGCCTGACCACCTTATCTGTCTCCTAAGAAATCTATATGTGGGACAAGCAGCAACTGTCAGAACTGGATATGGAACAACTGACTGGTTTAAAATTGGGAAAGGATTACGACAAGGCTGTATACTGTCACCTTGCCTATTTAACTTATATGCAGAGTACATCATGCGAAAGGTAGGTCTGGATGAATCACAAGCCGGAATTAAGATTTCCGGAAGAAATATCAACAACCTCAGATACGCAGATGATACTACTCTGATAGCAGAAAGTGAGGAGGAATTAAAGAACCTCTTAATAAGGGTGAAAGAGGAGAGTGGAAAAATGGGCTGAAGCTCAACATAAAAAAACTAAGATCATGGCCACTGGTCCCATCACCTCCTGGCAAATAGAAAGGGAAGAAATGGAGACAATGACAGAGTTTATTTTCTTGGGCTCCTTGATCACTGCAGATGGTGACTGCAGCAACAAAATTAAAAGAGGCCTGCTTCTTGGGAGGAAAGCAATGGCAAACCTAGGTAGCATCCTAAAGAGCAGAGACATCACTTTGCCAACTAAGGTCTGGATAGTCAAAGCTATGGTTTTTCCAGTAGTAATGTATGGAAGTGAGAGCTGGACTATAAAGAAGGCCGATCGCCGCAGAATCAATGCTTTTGAGCTGTGGTGCTGGAGGAGAGTCTTGAGAGTCCCCTGGACTGCAAGGAGATAAAACCTATCCATCCTGAAAGAAATCAACCCCGAATGTTCACTGGAAGGACAGATTTTGAAGCTTAGGCTTCAGTACTTTGGCCACCTCATGAGGAGAGAGGAGTCCTTGGAAAAGTCCCTGATGTTGGGAAAGATTGAAGGCAAAAGGAAAAGAGGACGGCAGAGAATGAGATGGTTGGATGGTGTCATTGATGCAACCTATATGGATTTGACCAAACTCTGGGAGGCAGTAGAAGATAGGAAGGCCTGTCGGGCTCTGGTCCATGGGGTCACGAAGAGTCGGACACGACTGAACAACAACAACAAATGTCTTGGACCTGCTATCTGCTTGATCAATATCTACAAAAGACTTAATTAATTAATTAATTAATTAATTAATTCTAAAAAATTGCCTGCAAACATAAACATTTTGCCTGCACCATTTGCCTGCCATAGTAAAGCTAAAAACAATAAGTATACAAATATTGAGGGATGAACAACTACTACTCTGAGAAACTATAAACACAAGCAATACTAAAAACATAGTAAAATCACTAATGCATAACAATCCAGAGTGAGGGAGAGGAAGGGAAACATGACACAATTATACAGGGGAAAAACCCTCGTGAAATTGCCACACTGAATTGGGAGTCTGAGATGTTTTTCAGAAGCACTCTAGCAACCTCACCTCTGACTGAAACTGAATCAATGAACCTTTGATGGATTTCAATGGGGACTATCAGAGCATCGCTGGGAGCTTGTGAGAATCCAGTCCACAGTGCCAAATGTCATTACTTTGGAATATATTTCTGGCTATTGACTTGCAATGTCAATTTACCTTATCTAACTGTGTGTTTACATTGCATTTGGATGTTTAGCCCGGAAGAAACAAGAAATCATTGTGGGCAAACATGTGATTACAAAGTTTCAGGTTCCTTAGGCTGAACTGAACAAGACACCCTTTTCAAAGTTCCTACTAATGTACTTTAATAATAGGTTTAGACCGGGAGACAAGACAAGGGGTGCTGGCCAGCGTGTATATTTCAAGAAAAAGCAGCAGGAAAAGCTATGCGGCCAAGCAACACACGGGCACATTGGCATGTCTTCCAAGCGGCTACTTCTGAGCTACAGCCAAGGAAAGAGAAAAGACCCAACTTACAAAATGTATGCACCATATTGCCTTTGCAGAGGGTGGGGGAACGGGATGGGGAAGCTGAGATATCCTAAATGTGGTTATGGCGATCATCCTTAATCATTGTTGATGCTGGTAATTGGAGCTGAATTGTTTGTTTGTTTGTTTGTTTGTTTGTTTTTTGTTATATTTCTATGCCGCCCATCTTCTGGACGGAACTCTGGGCGGTTTACAATTAAAACAAAACAGCAATAGACAAAAAAGCTGGTAATAATAAAGTAGGAGGAACAATACCCTCCGCAGCAGATGACACGGGCGGCAAAAAGACGAAGGAAAAAAATTACACAAAAAGGTCGCCATATGCCTCTTTAAAGAGGTGGGTTTTCAAGGCTTTTTTAAAGGCGGGCAGGGACTCTGCTAGGCGCAGCTCACTAGGGAGATGATTCCAAAGCGTAGGGCCCACCACAGAGAAGGCGCGGTTACGGGTTAGCGATTTCCGCACCTCCCTGGGTGTGGCCACTCTTAGTGAGCGCACCTGCGCCATTCTCGGGCACCACCGGTTCATCAGCCCACTATTGGATCTTTGCCCAAATGGCGCCATATAGCAGGAGGAGGAGGAGCTTGCTATGAAAGGCCCCTGGATGGGTTCCACACTACCGCTGTACTGGCACTATGGACATGTAGAAGTGGCCCCTCTTGGAATGCCTCTTGAGACCCTTCTGTCCCCTTGGAAGTGCTCTCCCCAAGTGGCAAAGCATCTAGGCTTCCCCTTGACAAAAGGACAAAAAAGGTGCTCCAGTTCCCATTCCCCCCCCCATGCAGAAATCGATGGGACTGCCAGAGCCCTAGTGTTGTGTGACAGCATCTGTGACCAATGTCAGGGCCGCAACCTATTTTAGGGAAGTGGTTCTCCGACTCTGGCCTTACACGTTTTTCAGATTTCAGCTCCAGGGATCCCGGATCAGCAGTCGTTCTGGCTGAGGCTTCAGGCATTTAAAGTCCAAAGGATCTGGAGGTGGAGAACCACTGCTCTTAGCAATCAGGAAATGCCCAATGGCACACACAGATGACATCTGAGAGATGACGAGGAGGAGGAGGAGGAGGTCTGGGAGGTTCGGGAGGGACTGCTGGAGAACTGCCCCAGGACTGCACCACCTGCTTTGGCTTGTAATTGCCCATCTTCATAGAGCCTGGATCTGATCCTCGTTAACTTATAGGAAGTGACAAACACACAACCCTGGGTGGTTTGGCAGTGACTTGATGCCTTAGCTTTCAATCACTGTTTATCAGGACACAGCAGCTCTTTCGGTGCATTGTAGCTATTCACAGAAATGACTTGCCAATTTTTCAAACAAGCATGGAAACTGATCTTCCTTAATCCAAGGCCAGCCATAGCCTGCAGTGATATTAACAGTCTGCTTTGGGCAATGGATTCAAAGGGCAGCATTATTATTTTTTCTCTTTGTAAGACCCCTTTTTCCTGTTTCCTTTTTCTTAAAATTGTGTCATTTGGAAAGGTATGTAAGAGATGGGGCTTTCATTTGATTCCATGCTCTGGGTATTTTAAAAGGGCTGTTTTTTAAAAACCAGCATTACAGTAACAATGAGCTCAATCAGATGGACATTTGTCTCCATGCATTGTGAGGCTGGTTTGTGCTCTTTTTCCTAGAGATTAGATGGCCTGATCCTTAAAATGAACTAATCCATCTCCAGAACATCTCTACCAGGAACATTTGAATCCCTATCAGGGGCTTTTACATCTTTGGTGTAGGTAGGTGCACTCCAGACTGATTTGTTTCCAGCACAGGTGATCACTGGAGATGGACCACAATTAAGCTTTGCAGCTGTCAAAACAGCCAAGGCTCCATAGTTGTTGCGAGAATACATTGCCAAGACTCCTTCTGCTGTCAATTTCTTGTATCAGGAATACCATAATAAGCAAGTCACTTCAGGATATTGGAAAATTGAATACTTCTCAACAGAAGGGCAGGGAAATCATCATCATCATCATCATCATCATCATCATCATCATCATCATCATCATCATCATCATCACACAATGTGAACATTTTTAAAAATATGATCTAAGTGATTCAACGTATCAGTGAAAGTCTACTAGAGGCAAATTTCACTTCACCTGCCCTTCTGTGGAGTAGCTGGAAAAGTGCTCAGTTTGCCACTATCCTGAAGTGACTTGTTCATTAAGCCACTTAACAATACCAGAAATCGGCAGCGGATGGAGCATGATTAAATAGAATCACTGGAGGTCTGTAGGCTGTTTGAATGAGAGAATCACACCAAATGGCATTTTGCTCCTTTCCCCCAGCCCAGCCTCAGGCAACTCCAATTAAACCTCACTAGCCCACTCCACAAGGGCCAGTGTCATCTCAATTCTTCACCAGATGACCTTCAGGACAAGAGTTCCTGGTTCCTTGGATAGTGCTAAGATATGTTTCTTGTGACTTGAGGGGCAAGGAGCAACACACTTTAGCCATCCTACTTGCTTGGTTGCTAACTTTACAGAACACCTCTACAGCATAATCCTAGTGTGGATTATCTGCTTTCTAAATCTTTCTTATCCCTTGGTGGCAGTGGTAGAAATATGTATCACAGTGACAGGGCATTTGCTAAATTAAGTACACATTGCTGGCCATTCCAGTAAATGTAAAAGGCCTGTATGGAGGCCTTCTCAGTATATGCTACAAAGTCTTGGCAAGCCATCATTTAAAAGTCGCATTTTGCTCCTGATTTAAGGCCCCAATGAACCTGTGACAAAGCCATGCAAGTCCTTCATACAGCAGGTGTCTGCCTAGAGCCAGCAATAGATTAAACCAAACGAGAAGCCTCCCAGGGCCAAGCAGCACTCGGGCAGTTTGTCAAGGTAGAAGTCTGCAGATAAACATGCTGCTAGCCTCGGAAGGCTTGATTTGGGAGCTGCTCTCTCTTATTTACTAGGTAGTTGCAACATGCCTGCAAGGAGAGAAGTACTGTACAGTAAATGGGTGGAGGAAACTTAGGAAGGGACTCAAAGGATTTTTAAAAGGGCAATGGACACTAAGGGTATTTCCACTTGATGCCTCATTTCTAGAAGAACACGGAAGGTTCGGAGAAATGGTTTTGTCCATTCATAAGATTTCTCTGTTAATATACAATTCCTTCCTTCCCTTTAATTGCCACAGCCCATCCATCCAAGATGCAAAGACAGAACAGATACACAATGTCCTTGGATTGGTAGCAATGGGGACTTGTTTGTCTGGAAGCACCTCAGATGTCTCTCTCCCTGAAGGTCCCTCCCCTAAGCATTTGCCAATAGACTTGGTGTCAGTGAAAGCATCTGTGTATTGTCTAGCAATTGAACCTCTATGGTAGACATCGGCACGACCAGAAAAAAATGACATTTCAAGTTTTCGTTTGTCAGGATGGGTCCGTTTTGGGTCGTTTCCGTTTGTTGCGAAATTTTTCAAAAATTTGTCGTTTCATCGTTTCGTTTGTCGTTTCCACCGCGATTTAGCGCGATTTGACTTCCCAGAGCATAGGGGCGTCCCGCAATCAGGGCTGGCGCTAGGTGTTTTTGTGCCCTAGGCAACGGGCGGGGCCGGGGGGCGGGCGGCGGGGGGAGGTGCGGGTGGGCGGCGGTGGCGGGGGCCATGGGCGGGCGGTGACAGTGGCAGGGGGAGGCGCGGGCGGACGACGGCATGGGCGACGGTGCGGGCCACAGGCAGGTGGCGGCACGGGCGGACAGGCGAGTGGGCAGTTAGGATATCACTTAGGACAGAGGTTCTGTTCTTGGCTTGCACCCCAAATGTGTGTGTGTGCAAGCAAATTGAAGTTGGGAAAATAGAAAATAAATTGCAGTATATAATATATTTTTAAAATAAATCCACACCTCCCACTCCCAGTCGAACCTCCCCCTTTATCCAATATCAGAAAAAAATCCTCACAACTGCCAGAGAAGAAATAAAGAATAAACTGCTATTCCCTTCAGCAGACAAAGCTGCAGGGAATCAAAGAAATTATTTTCTAAATTCAATTCCCTCCCTGCCTGCCTAACTTAAATCCTAAAGCCTCCAGCCTCCCTCCTCAATCTCGATCGGATCACACCAGCACCAGCAGCCAGCCCTCCTCCCTCAACAACATCCATACACCCGACTGTGATTTCTGGAAGGTGCCTCGGCTTTTTATGTCCTCCGAGACATCCAGAAGTGTCAGTCAAAAACCTGGCAATGCCATTGGTGGAATGGTTCAAAAATTTGCATGGTCCCATCCCATGCCCAGCCCAAATGGACAGGTCTAAAAAAATAAAAAATAAAATAAAATAAAATAAAATAAAATAAAATCAATACGACGTTTTATTGCTATAAAAAAATCCCACTGCTGCTACTATTAATATTCAGGCATTTAAAATAAATAAATTTCACATGTTTCTGTGGTGATTTGGTGTGTTTTTTGACCACGATTTCAAAAGAAAAATTGTGGTCGCCATTTTGGATCCCCCCCACACCGCATGGCATGGCGAGACGACGAGGATGACCCCCCCCCCCAGCCTGGTGCAAGCAGCCCAGGACAGGAGAAGAGAGGGGGAAAGGCCAGGGACCCCCCAGAAACCACCCCTCTGGTAGGTGGCAAAGCCTCAGGCAGGCATATTTTTGCCTGCTTTTTTGGCCGGGAGTCGGGTTTTTTTTAAAAAAAACTTTTAAAAACTTTTTCTGTGCTTCGCATTGCGCAATCGCCGTGATGCCACAAACGAAAACGAAAAACCCGACCAAATTTTTCTTTTTTCGGTTCGAGTCCGAGTTCTGACAGCTTAATTATCGTTACCGTTTCCGTTACGTAATGGAAATGAAAAACGGAAACGGAAATGAAAATTTCGCCGAGTCGTGCCCATGTCTACTCTATGGCAGTGTTGGTGAATCTCTGACATGGGTGCCAAAGGTGGCATGTGGAGCCCTTTCAGTGGGCATGTGACATCGGCCCCTCACAGCCACAGCACTTCCCCCTCCACTTGGAACACACCACTGTGCTTCATGCCATTTTGGTGGTCTCAAAATGAAACCGTGAAGAGAAATGAACAAAGGGGAGGCAGCAGTTTGTGGGCTCTTTCGTCATCCCAATTTACTCTCCAGGCACGCCACTTTTGAGATACCCAGAGTGGCATGGATGGAGAGTAAACTGGAGCTATGAACGAGCCCACAAGCTGCTGCCACTCCCCCCTGGTTTTCCCAATGGTGTAACACCCCATCTGAGGTGCTACTCTTTGGGAAAATGAGGATTGAAGAGCAGTTTTTTTAATTTCTCAGGGCACAGCAAGGGTGCTGTATTGGCACTTTGCAAAAAATACTGTAAGTATTTGGAGATTTTGGAGATACAGTGGTACCTTGTATAAGGAATTAATTTGTTCCATATGAAATTATGTTAAGCAAATTTTCCTTTATACAAATTTCCCATAGGAATGCATTGAAAACAGAGAAATCCCTAATCACGACCATTTTCATGTTGTACGGATTCGCCCCATAGACGATTCTGTTAACCAAATTTCCCCTAACTCTGGAATTTTTTATGTTGTACAGATTTTATGTTATACAAATTGTTTGTTATACAAGGGTCCACTGTACATAACTCATTCCTAGGATTTCCACAAGGTGGAAGTGATTTGATGGTTCATAGCAGCAACAACAACAATAAAGTTGGACTGCAGATCTATAACAATCTTGTGATGTAGTTATTTATTTTAATTTTTAATATTTGTCTCATTTTTCTGGCATAGGGATCCATGAAGAATATCCACAGAATTTCTTATTCTCTGCAGTTTTCAAAGTCTTGCCATGATGAGACTCCCCTTTGTATCTGGAAGAAATCTTGACCTTCTGCAAAAATAATGCCCAGGTCTTGTTTTCCTTTTAAACTTTCCTTTTTTAAATGGTTTTTCTGTGATAGAAACTGCTGTACAGATCAATGTAATTTCTGGTGAATCCTGCGCAGGAAAGATGTCACGTTCTTAGGAACAATCCTGGACAGCTGCTCGTTTCCTTTGGGGTTGTGGGGGAATTGCCATGAAATGTCTCCAAATCCAGTAAGATTCTCTGCAAACCCTAAGGGTCCAGGGAGTCTCGTGCAGAGAAATTTCACTGCAAATAGAAAGGCATCCCACCACCATCATCCGCCTGCTTCTGCTTCTGCTTCTGCTTCTGCTTTTATACTGCCCCATACCACTTCAAGTAGTATCTGGGCGGTTTACAGTTTAATTGCAGTAGGCAGGCTATACATTGCCCCCCCCAAGCAAGTTGGGTACTCATTTTACTGACCTCAGAAGGATGGAAGGCTGAGTCAACCATGAGCCGGCTACCTGGGGTTAAACCCCAGTTTGTGAGCACAGTTTTAGCTGCAGTACAGGCGTCGAACCACTGTGCTACGAGGCTCCTAAATTTGTCTCTGAGGACAAGGAGCCATGAAATTTACATCTTTTAGTCTGAAATATATGCTCTACATTTCAATCCAGCACTGTGTGATATAAGAAGAATGTTCCCTGGTGGAGTCTAGAGAGTTCATCCAAAATTCGATCCTCTCCATGACGTTACAGTTGATACGGCTTGAGAACAGAATTCCCTGCCCATGCATGTTTTTAGAAGTCCACGTGTATTTGAAGCCACGGGCTTTGAGAAATATTTCAAAAATATTTCGAATCTTAAAGAAGCCCATAAAAACGATCTTCTCTGCTGCGTGAAAGTGAGTGTACATGCAGGTATGTATGTCTGAATTGCAAAGGATTAGCACTTGGATGGAAATCTGATTGGGGTGGGATGGGGTGTCTTTGGTAGTGAGTGAAAGTCCACTGTTAAAACAAACAGAGGGTGGGAGAGGGAAGTGACAATGCCCTGGGGGAGTACAGGAAACCAGTGCTTTGGTCCACATTCCACAATGATTGGTAAGAGTTCCAGAGAAGCAATTTGGCTGCTATGGATGTGGGTTCCTCTTTTGCTGTCAGCTAGGAAGGGACAGGAGGACAGGCAGTTCCTAGTTTGTCACTTATCGGGAGGCATCATCACACCTTATGTGGAGAGGGAGATGAATATGGGGCGTCATTCCTGCGGTGGCAGACTTGACAAGGAAGTCAACTCCTACTGCTACCACCTGGACTTCTCAGAAGGGAGGGGGCTTGATACAGCTGGGCATCCACTGTGTATGTGTGCACTGTAGCAAAGTACAGAGTAGTGCTAAAAATGGGAAGCCGATGGGAGCTCTTGGCAGCTACGTCTCCTCTAATCAATTTTCAGAAATCTGCTGCCTTTAAATTGCTCTTTGGGAAAATGGTTAGAAAGCCCTTCAAAAACAATTGTCTCTGCTAGATTTCTGTTGTGGGTGTGGGTGTTTTGTGTGCACACTAAAATAGAAAGCATGCAACAAGATTAGCACAAAACAAAGATCACAACAAGAGAAGGTGTTAATGACTGAACTCCAGCAGTGTAAAAGGTAACAAACAAAGATTTCTATAGGGGGTGGCTGAGAGAAAACCAGGGTATATGTTATAGTTGGTCACTGTTGGTCCCAGTTTAAGCTTAGTGTCATCTGGACTTTCCTAAAAACACTGGTATCACAAATGCACATAAACTGCAACTAATGTTTCTTTTGAATGAGCCCAGAGTGGGTTCCAAAATATAAGAACCAAGGAGTTAATAAAATATTGGATAATTTGGTAAATCCCTTTTATAATTAGCAGAATATGAAGTATAGTATGAACAACTGCACAGGGAAAACATGAGAGAGCATTTCCTGACAGAGAATAGCTTAGTCTCATCTGCCCATCCCCTGTTCATATTGACTATCACTTTGTATCTTGGAAATTCACTCTAGAAACATCTTATGTTGGGGAGATAAACCATATTCGCTTACAATTCCTGTCTATAGTTACAGTAAGTTGAAAAATAGGGGGAAATGGAGTCTCCGCACATGAAAGCGACCCTCAATGCTTCCTGCAAGCTCGGAGGTCGAGAAAGGAGGGAGGGGAAACAAAGGAAGTAAAAGAAACAAGCAGGCCAAGCTAAACACACTATTTTTCTCAACTAGGTTTCATAGGGCTTGGTCTCCAGATTAAAGATGGGCAGCCACAGAGTCTGGCGAAACTTCAGGAAGAAAAACTTCCAGAATATGGCCAAACAGCCTGAAAAACTCACAACTATGGGCATGAATCACATCATGCTTGATTGTCCTAAGTTGTCAGTATGGCATCCCACCCACCCAGCTCCCATACTCACAAGCAGGGGTGCTGTTCATTTCCCTCCTCGCTGCACAAACAATCTTCCAGTCCCAGTCGGAACACCACCCTCCCTTCTCCATCTTCTGCAGCTGCTGGACACTCGAAGGGCAGCGCTGCAGGAATATCTGTCCTGCCTCCTCGTCCTGAAGGGGCGACTGCTGGAGGAAGTGAAGAAGGGAAGTATGTATTCCGGCTGGGACTGGAAAATTGTGTGTTGAGGAGGGTACAAGCAGCCCATGCCAGTTTATGAGTGGGGGAGCTGGCTGGGGTAGGGTGTGGGAAAGGAAAAATGCAGCATCTGGGGTGCTACACTGACAACTGACGATAACCCAGCACAAATTGGTTCATGCCCAGCTCTGTTCCAGATCCTTTAAGATCTTGGGTTGCCCTTTTATGCCCATGTTTCAACTTGTCCTTCTTAAATAAGGATACTGAGAACTGGACACAGAACTCCAGGTGCCGTAGGACCAAAGCAGATTTCTTCTCATGTGAGTAGAGAAATGATCCGTCTTATCTTGTCATGGTGAAAGGGAGAGCCCACAATCATTATGGCTCTCCACATCTTCGCAGCTATTGGGAGTAGACATCATTCCTTGCTCTGCCATGTGGGAAATGGGTGCATGGCAAGGCCAATGTCCAAGCTTGCATTAGTGCAGATTGGCTTTAACTACCACAGGAGTAGGTGCCAGAGAGCTTGCTATGTCCCATTTGACTAGCGCAAGTGGCATTACCAGGGGTGCTCCCCCTACCTCTAGGCCACAGCAGAAACTGTGTTTAGTTGGAGAAGGGACAAAAAGGGTGCACTGATCAGAATAATGGGATTTAGATTTGCCAGAAAACATCTGCATCGGCATGCAGAGAGAGAGAGAGAGGAGAAGAATGACAGGAGTAGATTTCAAAGCTTTGACCAATTAGAATGGGTTGTGGGTGGGGGTTTGGGGGTGCTTGTGTATAATTAAATATTAAAGCCCCAAAGACAACAGGGTAAAAAATGAAAGAAACTGAATAAAGACAATTAGCAAAGAATGAAATGGGGATGGGAGCAATATTAATTGAGTCTATTAGAAAACACTAATGACATTTGAAAACCTAATTTTTGCCTTGTCGAAGCATTTTGATTAAGTGTGAAATGCTACTCTTATGAACCTGCCAGATTTTGTGCTGCTGGGATATTAATTCCCGCCTTGAGCTGTCTTTGGATCTTTCTTGCTCCGCATAGGTGCTCCTGTACCCAGTTCAGCGGTGCCTGCTCCCTAGCTAGGATTCCTCCGTTTCCCTTCTGTCGTTGCACCCTGACACTTGGTTTCCTTGCCCTACCATGTTGCTGTGCATAAATTTTGAACTACAGGCATTCATCATGACACTCCCTGTAGCCATGCCCTCAATGAGAGTGTGCAAATCCCTTCACTCTGTTAATCCACTGGGGGGGGGGGGGACCAAGATGTTTTTGTTTTCTACAGCTTTGTTTGGGCCTCAATTACTCATTCAAGCCGCACCTCCCCCACCCCTGAATCATCCTCATCATGTGCCATCAGATCAATTTGGACTTCTGGTGACCCTTTCACAGTTTTCTAGGTAGAGAGTGATTCACCATTCCCTTCTTCTTGGGGGTGGGGGTGAGAGGGGTGTCCTGGGTGTGGGCAACTTCCCCAAGGCCACTAGGATAGCTCTTTTGGAAGCCACGCGGCAGAGTTCAATCCCAAAACCTCTAGGCCTGGAGCCAGATACCTAAACCACTCAGTTAGTCAGCCATTTCCTATCCCGCAAAACATAGCTGGCAACAATATGTTTTTTCTGAGGAGAACCATTTCTCCTCAAGTTACTGTAAGGCCTGCAGCTAAGCAGAATGGTCTCTGCTGCCAGATGGATGGTGTATAATATAATATAACATAATATAATATAATATAATGATAAACAAACAAACAAACAAACAAACCCAGAGGGGAATGGAAAACAAGTTGAGACATCATTGTCTCAACTAAATCAGCTTTCTATTGGCAGACATATTAGTCTGTGACAGCAAAAACTACATAGAGTCTTATAGCACCTTTAAGACTAACAAGCTAATTGGCATGTGCTTTGGGGTACTGGATAAAATACATTTCAGATAAAACTTGTAGATCTTAATCCAGTGAGGGAAGTCCAAGGGATGCAAGTGCTTCTGATGGAACAAGGGGCCTTCCCATGGTGTTGCCTCTCCTGTTCCCATTAAAATCCTGACCCAAAGGGCCAGGAAATCCTTTAGAATGGCAACAACAAAATGTTGGCATCACCCACAGTTGGAGCAGTGGCAGGGCAGGAAGGGAAAGAAACTCCCAATGGCGTTGGGTGTCAGAATTCCCTGTTGGATCCTGCTCTAACAGGCTACCTGGTGCTTTGTTGTTCTTGCACATCAAGAGGTCTGGGCTCTTTGGCCCCATGAACCTGGGCTCCACTACAACACTGCTGCCACAGGAGAAGAGCCACACTCATGAAGGCAAGGGGAATGATCTAGGAGCTGTTTCTGATGGGAGGTGAGCGATAATAGATGGAGGCTGTCGCAGTGGATGTGGGAGAACAAATGCTCTCTGTTAGATGCCAGCTTTTTAGAATGGAATAAACACAATAATTGAAAGAAAGAAATCTGACTTTTGATTGCTTTTTAAGTGTTTAGCATGAAGTTTCATCTAGGGAAATGACAGTTATTTTTATCTCTAGCTGTGTCATTCATGATTTCCCTCCCAGAAGTTATTTCTTCTCAACTCAGGAAGCCAGCTGCAAGGAGCTGCACGGAGAATGACAATGCCTTATCCCACTGTAAGGTAGTTGCCATAAAGCACATTTTGCAGTCTCGGGAAGGGAGCGGATGCAACAGCCCGGGGGGGGGGGGTGTCTCAAGTTCAAACCCAGGTCTTTGGTCTCAACAAAGGTTGATATGCAGCTCTAAAGAGGGTTCCTTTTCCCTAAGATTTAGAGGAATGCCAGGTTTGGAATCAAGGATTAGGACAGAACTCTAAGTTCCGTGCTATTGAGGCACACCTATCTGAGGATAAATCTTTCGAGGCAAGTGAGATATTTAATGTTTTGCAGGATTCGCACAAAGAGAGGGAGAGAGAGAGAGAGCCACACACACACACACACCCAATGCTCTAGGGGAGAAAAGGAGTCAGCCATTTCTTGCCTGGAAACAATGCAAATATGGAGACAATTTTTAAAAGCCTACCAACTAGTCTTTCCATGACAGCACTGAAAGGACCCGGTGACAACTTTTCTAATGGCAGCCCTAAAGGCATTAAGGAAGAGGTTCCACTGAGCCCAGGGGACTTTGTTCAAAGTCAACATGCACAGGATTGACCCATATGGAGGGATTTAACGGATGAGAAATATGCAGGTGGCAAATGACCTGAAAGAGCAGGAACCCAGTCAAAAACACCAAGCAAATATCATGTCCACAGAAGAAATTCTAATGAATGTGAGGGTTAAGAAATCATTTTGGAAGAGACAAGGTTTTGATCCTGTGCTTCTGGAGAACAGGAACTAACTGATCCATCTTGGAGTAAATGGGCTGTTGGATTTTTATTCCATGGATCCCTGTGACATAATTACTGTGGGCTGACAAGTCAGTTCTGACTTATGGTGACTCTTTTCAGGGGGTTCTAAATAGGGAGCACTCCAATTTAGTTTAGCACTCTCTTCCTGAGAATATGCAGCTTGCCCAAAGCCACACAGGCTAGCTGTTCTCCCAGGGAGCATGGTGGAGAATCAAATTCACAACCTGTACCAAACCAACATATGGCAGTGATATTTTAGGGACTTCCAGGTAGAGAGTTCAAAGAAGTGGTTTACCATTTCCTTCTTCTGGGGTGAGCCTGGGACTGTGCAGCTTTCCCAAGGCTACACAGGCTGGCTTTTCTCCCAGGAGAGACAGTGGAGGTATGAATTCCTGACCAGATACTTAACCACTGAGCAATCCGACCAGCTTTTTGTAGATGCCATACAGTAATATTTTGATTCGGCTGACTTATAATAATGCCCAGTTAATTGGGTTTTAAGCTAGTGCTGCCAACCAAGCAGTTCAAAAGCATTAAATACAAGTAGACAAATAAGTACCACCGTAATAAAACAGTGTTCCGTGTGCAGAAATGCATTCAGCCATGCCGGTGACATGGCCACAGACTTGTTCAACACTGGCTCTTTGGCTTGGAAACGGAGATGAGCACCACCCCTAGAGTCAGAAACGACTAGCATGCATGTGTGTGGGGAAAATGTTATCCTTTTTATGCTAGTAATGGGTTATTTTTCTGTACAATGAATTGCTCTCATCTCTTTCCTCGCCTTGAGACTTATACCAGGGCTTGTAATACTTTAACGTAGAATTGCAGTTTTGCCTCATAGGGACTTCACAGAAGAGATGAGTCCCGAAAACTAGGAATTGTTCTGTAAGCTATTTTCCTAGCTGGGCTTGTAGGTGGGATAGGCTGCTGAGGAAAGAGACCGTGGAGAAGAGTATGGAGGAAAAGGCATTGTTTTTGTGTTGACATGGTTACTAAATGAATTTTCTGCTGTTTTCCAAAACTGGATCACTCTTTTCCCTGAAAAGGACCCACCGAGCTGAGCAACGCAGGTCAAAAGCATGACATATTGTGCTTCGCCCAACTGTATCAAACCTACACAATAATTGAAGAAGGACAGGAATGTGATAAATACATATACACACATCTGTTTTTCCCCCCTGTTTCATTCCTCCACTTTTCCTCTGTGGTTGTGTGTACATCTCGCCTTGTCCTCAGTTTTTCTCCCTTATCCCCTCATGTATGCTTCCTTTCTTCCCCCCCTCATTCTGCCATCCTATTCTGGAGTGTGTATGTAGCGGCCTAAATCTCCACCAGTATGACTGAGCAAGAGGTAGGACCTGGTTTATTCTTTGCAGATGCGAATCACCTTCAGTTGCCAAAAAGAAAAAGAAACACAAGTGTATGATTTTTCTCTTCCAAGGCACAATGATGGGAGCTGGCAGTGATAGGAAATTCTCAGGAGACCCTAATTCCCTTCAGGCAGGGCTTCAGTCACCATTTAGCCCTGGCAGTCTATAGCACTTGGTACACCCCCCTCTCCGCTGTAGCTGCTGTCGTTGCCCAAACCTCTTCATCTCCAGCTGCCTCTTCGTTGCTTCGTGCTGCTTCCTCAACTGCCTTGTTCCCTCTGCGTGTGCTTTTGTCTTCTGTTTACCTCATTCTTCCTTCTCCCAAGGGTGGCTTTCCCAAGAGGAGCTGAAGTTGAATTGATCTGCCATTTAATTGCCGGATGTGTTCATTGCTCCGGCTTGTTCTGTGTAAATAGCCCTGCCTGTGTTCACCCTTCCAGGCAGGAGATAGCGAAGGTGTAGCAAAAAGCTACTGCCAGAGATGCCAGGCTGCAGCTTCCCTCAAAACAAGGCACCTGCCAGCGACACCTGTACTCGTCAATGGTCCTGCCTTCCTTGGGCAGGGCCCAGCATTGAAGGGGAATGGATGTGTCTGTTCCATGGCAGTGAGACAGCCTGGCTGGCAGCAATGCATGAAGGCTCTAACAAGACACCTGGCCCCTTTCCAGCTCAACTCAATTGCTTCACGCCACGGGCTTCTGGGCATAATGGGAGAGCGTAAACTTAGGGAAATAGAGACAAAAACAAAGGTGGACGGCTGGCTTTATTTACCTTGCTCTGGGCTGTCCTTGTCCAAAGGTTTTCTCTATCCCAAGATAATGCTTTGTGAAATGGATAATGGGCGGCAATTATTCCCTTCCAGACCTAGAGTTCCTCCACCAGTTGCTGCATTTTGTATTGTCACGGCTGGTCGAATCACCTGGTGGCCAGCTTTCTGCCGAGGAGTCTTTCTGTGCTGAGCCAGATTTGTTCTCAGAGAGCAGGCACACAATCTGCCTCCAAGGTGAGACCTGTAGCATTTCGACCTCAGTAAAGCTTCTCAGAGGTTGGATTCGTTGGGCAGAGCCATTGAGAGTCCCAGGTCGGCTCCTGATCGGTCACAGTTGAAGAAGGAAGCTCAGTCTTTTTGCCAGATGGACTACAACACCCGAAAATAATAAGTTGTTTGGAAAAGAAATGAAGGTGTGCAGGGCAGATGATCAGGCTTCTCTCCACACTGTGAAAAACTTCCTGTGCTGATTCCTGCAAATGACCCAACCACTTTGAAAAGCACTGCTACTGGCATTGAGTTCAAAAAGTGGCCGGCCTAGTTTGGCACCTGAAAAGGACTGGAATAGAAAGGACCATGGAAGATGATGAGTGCCAACATACGTGGAAGAGGCCAAAAGGTAAGAGCAGTGTTTGGGGGGGGGGTGGCACACATTTTCTTGCCTTCATTGTTAAAATGACAGGCTTGCATCAAGTCGAGAAAGCATGCTTCTTCTTCTTCTTCTTCTTCTTCTTCTTCTTCTTCTTCAGTTTAGGGCAGGCATGTCCAAACTTCGGCCCTTCTGATGTTTTGGACCACACCTCCCAGAATTCTAAGTTTAGATTGTCAATGACAAAGGACTGTGGGAGCTGTGGTCCAAAACATCTGGAGGGCCAAAATTTGGACATGCCTGGTTTAGGGGAAGGTGCACAATATCTCCAGACTGGATCAAAGGCACCTTGTGTGAGTGGGAAAGTGCTTTCCTTCGTGTAAGGTGCTGTGCCCTGTTCCCGTTTCATGGTACTGCACCCCTCTCCCTCTTACTGGAAGGAGTTTATACCTTGTATAAAGGAATTCATTCGTTCCAAATGAAATTAAGCAAATTAATCAAGCAAATTATACAAATTTCCCATAGGAATGCATTGAAAACAAAGTACTGTAATCCCTAATTGCGACCGTTTTTATGCCGTACGGATTTGCCCCATAGGCGATTCTGTTAAGCAAATTTCCCCTGCCTCTGGGATTTTTTATGTTGTACAGATTTTATGTTATACTAGCTGTTTGTTATATGAGGGTCCACTGTAGTTCCCCAACTCCAGAGGCATAGCTGTCTTTCATGAACTCCCTTGAGTCAGCTTTCTTTTTTAAATCTCATCCCACAAGTCAAGGGATCTTCTTGTTGTGTATTGAGCTGTATTCCTATTGGTTTCTGTTCCTGTTCCAAAGGGAACAGGCCTATTGGTTTATTCAAGTTGCTGCATTTGGATCCTCAACCCTATTGGTCTCTGCCAAAAGGCAGCTTTGTAATTGGTTGTAATTGTTCCCTCCAAAATGTATCTTTTCCTAGCCAGTCCTGGCTCCTATAAATGTATCTCCCTCTCCCCAGTCCCCAGTCTTGTTCTCTCCCTGAATAAAGAGCTGTTACACTAGAAGCTGTCTCCAGCCTGCTATGTCAAAGAGCTGAATCACTAAACCCACTCTACAACACTTCTTACCAAAAAGAAAACACCAAGGTGAGTCTTGCTAGGAGGGCATCCTCCATCAGCCCCAGCAAGCATAATCAGTCAGTGTTGAAATGTTGCATCTTGCAACGTTTGGGTGGCCTGTGTTCGCCTTCCCTGATCAATGCAGAGACTAGCTCAGACTGGCCTGCTATCTAGTTGCATATAATGTGGCCACATCCAGGCGCGCAAAGCTCTCGTATTATCTTGAGCGGTGAGCGGTGAGAGCCAGCCCTAGCATGATGCAAGGGGTGAAGAGGAAGCTGCTTCGGGGACCGAATTTGGATGCCATGAAAGGGCAGCAAGTTTTTTTTTTATTTAATTTCTTTTTAGGCCCAGGCAGGAACTGGCACTTGTTTGATTTCCTGCCTCAAATTCCAGAAGAAATTGAGTAGCTAGTAACATGACTCGGGAGTCGGGACAGCCCTGGGAGTCAGGATGGAACCTCTGGGGTGGCTGTGGGGGCTGCAGGGGTTTCACCTCTATTTTGCATGTTTTCCATCCACTAATAGCAATATGGCACTTTTGAGTGTCTTTCCTTCTTTTGGCACCTAAAGCCAGGGCTGCAACGGGGGGGGGGAGGTAGGGCATGGGTCCAGGTTGCTGGGGAGGGCGTGTGTGTGTGTTCCAAAATGACCAAATAGCATTTGTTTACAGATTGTTTCCTGGCAATTATAATAATCCCCAAAACTGGTATTAAATAACCCATGGGGAGGGCGGAATCCATGTTTTCCCCGGGGGACACAGACCCTGCCAAGAGGCTTACAGTTAAAAAAGAAGAAAACTGAAAGAGCTGGTGTCTTCTGAGATTTGCCAAAGACCCTGCATTACAGATGCCATAGTGTGTTGTCATGTTGTTACATCTACGCAGATTTCTTTGACCTGGGGTGGAAATGGAGGAAGGGCTTCCTGATGGCTTTGGAACACCTGAGGAGCCGCTTAGTTTTGCCCCAGCAGCTACTGTGCTCTAATAATCCCACTCCGCTGCAGCCTCCAGCTGATGGGGTTGTTAAATGAATATGGATTTAGGCCTCCCTGTTTGGTGTGAGTGGGTGGGTGTGCATGTGTGAGAGGGAGGGAGAGGGTGAGCATTTCCATTGCTGCATTTTTTGCTCTGTCAGGTTTTAAGTATGGGGCCATCATTCACAACCAGGAGCTCTGCTGTGGTTTAGTTTTGTGGCTCATTTCAATGTTGATTCCCCCCCCCCTGCACAAATATAGGTGCTCACACACACACACACACACACACACACACACACACACACACACATGGGGGGGAGATAAATAGAGAGAGACAGAGAGAGAGATCTGTTGCTTTATTCGATAGAATATTTCTCCCCACTGGATTTATTTTCATTATGTTCAACAAAGGCAAAAAACATTTTGTATCAACAGGAAAATATGTCTTCATTTAAAAAACCTCTGAAGTGAGGTGGAACTTTCACATGGCCATCTATCTCTTGGGCAGAACAGTCCTATTAATCTGTCTCTATGGGTTGCATCACTTCCTAAACCCTCTTGGCTTGCTGTGGCCAAAACAGAAGCAACTTTTCCTTGGATATGGGAGGATGACATGTATTCCCCCCCCCCTTATTATCTTGTTGTACTTAATGGCAAGGAATCCACTATGGTATTTCCAGTCCTGGTCACCTGGGAGATCTCTTTGAGAAACAAGGAGGGTGGAATCTGGCCCTCCTTTCCCACACCAGATAAGCACCCCTTAAGATGGCCGTCACCAAAAAGAAAAAGAAGAAGAAGACAGAGGGCATAGATTTTCACACATGGTAATTTTTTAAAGTCAGTCATTATTACAGCTGGCAAGTTGCAGCTAACAAAATGTCAGACTAGAACTCAGGAGAACTGGGTTCAAATCAGTTAACCATCAGAACTCATGGGGTGGTTCAATGGCAAGCTATGGTACACGTGTACAATATACACAACATAGATACAAATTCAATTCTTCAAAAAACAAAAGCAAAAAGCAAAAATCCCTCCATCTTTGATTGTTTCTGTGACCTTTCATTGCCTTACAACAGGCATGTCCAAAGTCAGGCCCGGGGGCCAAATGCGGCCCATTTTCAAATTTCAAGTGGCCCACAGCCTCTTCTCCCCACTGGCTCAGCCTGTCCCACATCCCCGCCAGCCGCTCCCTCCCCATACTGGATGGAGACATCAGCTTGCAGTTTTATGGTTTGCTTGCCCTCCCTGCCTCTGTCTGTCTTCCCCACAGATACCAGCCACCTGCCCAGCCTACCTGGCCCCAGCTCCATTGCTGCAACGTCCTCCCTGCCTCCTTGCATGTCCTAGAGGCTTGTCCAAAGTCCAGCCCAGGGGCCAAATGCAGCTGAATGGTTGGCCCCCACACATTTTCACCTCACCAAAACAGGCCCTCCTTGCAAAAAGTTTGGATACCCCTGACATAAGCTTTTTCGAAAAAGAAACACAAGACCCAGAGACAAAGGAAGAAGAAATTAGGAAACTGAGAGAAATAACATCAAAAGAGGCAAATTAACAAAACCAGAAAAAGGTGACAGAAAAAGAAATGGCTAAAAAATAAACATAGCAGGACAATAAACTCTAAATATTAGGAAACTGGGATTCCCCCCCATAGGTACTGTATTTCCAAAATTCACTAGATCAGAAATTCACTGCTTTTGGTATGGAGAAAATGAAAAGGTATATAAAAACACCCAGACAGGTATCACCTATGGAAACATTGGTTCACCCCAATGTTTTCAACTCTGAGAAAATTTAGACCTATACAAATATTTTAGATGTAGAACAGATATTAACAGCGAAACAAGACCTTAAAGACCATGTCTTTCGTTTATCTTGTTGCCCTTTAATGGAAGCATAATCCAGATATGAAAGGGATTTTGAAATTTATGATTTTTATAAAGAACAGGCAATGTTTGATCAAATAATTTTGTCATCTGATGATCAATAAAGAAAATACAGAGTATAAGTTTCGCTCAAACAGGAAAATGGAAGTGAAATAAATAATGGTTTAATGGGTGAAAAATAGTGGGCATAACATTGAACTAGAGAAATGGCAAAAGCGGTGGAATAGAAACTGCAAAATGAGTATAAGGACATCTTATAAATAGAATTTGTATAAAATGTTTTATAAATGGCATTGACCACCTGTTCGTTTAGCTAAAATGTTTCCTAATATGTCTATAAATCTTGGAAATGCAATCAAAAAGTGGGTACATATTACCAAGTATGATGGATTTTGAGAAAGTTTTAAAACTTGGATTAAAATACATTCATGTCTTGTTAAAATGTTAAAAATACATAGATTTTGAACCAGAGAAGAGATGGTATAATACCAGTAAGTGATGATAGTTAAAATATATACTGAACATTGCATGTTTTGACAACAGCTAGGATCATCCTGGCACAACCTTGGAAAAATGAAGAGATACCTACAGATGAAGAATTAATTAAAAAGTATTTTGACTCTACTGAAATGGACAGACTACCTTTGAAGATTAAAGATAAGGAAGATGCAGAATACTTTAAACCTAAAATATGTTGTATCAATGTTTAAAAAAGAGAAGTAGGGATTAAGGTTCTAATGTGTATGAACTAAGTAACCCATGTAAAATGATATTTAATAAGCATGGACTGATTTATTAATAGAAAATTAATAACATGTTTAATAAAAAAGGAAAACATTTGGTCTTTATTGGGACTACTGG
>JAHTLZ010000015.1:47145418-47169537 GCA_023846285.1 Phrynocephalus versicolor | reverse complement strand
TTCCCCTCCGCTGCCTAGGACCACCAGCACTTCCTTCTTTGGGGTTTAGGTTGGGTTGGGGCTTAAGACTCACTTTCTCCCATATTGGGAGGGAAAGGGAGAAGCAGGTGATGGCCCAGAAGGCAAGCCGCTCTAGTGGACCAGTGGCCTTTCTGGGCAGCCTGCCTTCCAGAAGGAGTGGAAAGTGTTGGGCAATGCTGAGAGTTCAGCCTAAACGCTGCCTTGTCTTCTGGGCAAAGGCTGCAAAACCTTTCATGGGGCAAGAGGGCGATTGGAAAAATACACCCCATCTTCAAACGTCACTTGCAGAAAGCGAGGCCCCTTGGGCCAATTCCTAAGAAGCAAAAGGAGTAGGGATGGCTACAGCTGATCCTTCCAGGGGATGGGGCGATGGGAGGCACAGGAAGGAGAAGAGAGTTTTCTCTGAAGGCTCTTGGAAGACAATAAAAGAGAATGGCCATGTTCAGAGTCAAGTCAGAGCTCAGGAGATCCTAACTCGGAAAGGACC
Organism: Phrynocephalus versicolor; assembly: GCA_023846285.1. Taxonomy (NCBI): domain Eukaryota; kingdom Metazoa; phylum Chordata; class Lepidosauria; order Squamata; family Agamidae; genus Phrynocephalus; species Phrynocephalus versicolor. Next base: position 47,169,029 of record JAHTLZ010000015.1, on the reverse strand, counting down.
ACTAAGAGTGGTCTGAGGAAAGCACCCCTGGGGCTGCCCTTTCCTTGCAACTCACGGGAGGTCTCAGATGACTCTTCTGGGCCAACACGGATGACAGCGGCAGGATGAGGGCCTCAGAGCTGAAGCCAAGGTTTGCCAGCCACTCTCACAGAACAGCTGGACCAGTCATTGGTGGGCTGAGCAGAACAATCAATAACAGGATTTCAACCATCCCTGGTCAGCCTTGGAAGCAGAGGAAGGACAGAAGACCGGGTGGTGAACACAGGTCGAGCAAGCGGGCATCGCAAGAATGCAGGGGGGAAAGGTGCCACCCATCTTCCCTGCAGAAGTGCTGTCAATATTCTAAAATATTCTAAAAGTCGCATCATGGTCACGCGCAGAAAGTCACATCATGGTCATGCGCAGAAAGCTTGACTGAAGAGAAAGGATTTCGCCTGCTTACAGAAGGGCAGGAAAGCTGGGCCAGCCTGGCCTCCAGTGGGAGGGAGTTCCAGAGCCTAGGAGCAGCCACAGCAGAGGCCCTCTCCTGTGTCCCCACTCAGAACACCTCTTAGGGACGTGGGACCCAGAGAAAGGTGTCCCCTAGTGATCATAAAATCTGGGGGCAAACGTACAGTATAAAAGGAGAGGGGGTCTATTTAGAGGTATAGAACAGCCCTTTGAATTGGGCTTGGAAAAGGGATTGGCGGCCAGTGGGGCTGTTGAAAGAGAGGATTATGGGGTCCCTCCCACCTCTCCCAGTCTGGCTGCCGCATCCCCTCTAAACACGGAAGTCCGACGCACGAGGGACGGAGGGAGGTCGTCCAAGCACTGTCCCACACCTGACGTTCCGGGCAAGGAGATGGAGCAAAAGTTCAGGGGATCCTGTGAATCCATTCTGGTCAATACGCTGGCCAGGTCTGGTTCCTCGTGGAGGGCAGACAGGATGGAGACACACATCTCATTGCAAGTCCCACGGCTCTGATTTCACCAGGAACCTCTAAGCTGAGACCTGTGGTTGTTTTTGTAGCGCACCTGCCCGCACACCAGCCTTGTGTAATTGGCCTGATGGGACCCAGGAGAAGCTGAAGCCTTGGGCAGCAAGAAGCCCTGGGTCAGGCGCTTCCTGGGTTTTCTTGGGCATTGCACCTGCCCTGTCTTCCAGTTTCAGGATGTTTCTTGTGGAACTCTGCTGCCATTTCGAGAAACAGGGGTTATAAATAGCATCTACAGTCATGGGAGAAACAAGGCACACACCCTCTTTGACTTCTATGGTTTTGCAAATCAGGACATAAAGAAATAGTCAGCTGAGCTTTAGTGGGTCTAAAAATTAGATAAAGGCAAACTTAATGAACCACAACACATGAACCAATATACTGTGTCCTGGGGAATTTTTCAAAAATAAAGCCAAAGGGGGGGAAAGCCAAAGATTGTGCCCACCTTTAAGCAAATGTCAAATTAAAAAAACAACAGGAAATGAAGCACCAGTACGAACACCTTCAAAGCAGGAAGGCACATCCCTTCTTTGGAAAACCCCAGAGAAGCAGCCCGTCATGAAGGGAACGTCTGCCTGGCCTTCCACTGTTTGTGGAAGATGAGGCCAATCTGGCCTCCAGTGGCAGGGAATTCCAGAGGCCAGGAAGAGGAACAGACCCTCCCCCCCCAAAAAAAAAAAAAAAACTCTCACGGATTTCCCTCTCAGAAGCATCTGATCTCCAGCTAAGACCCTGTAAATCCCCCGGGTGTGTGTGTGTGTAGTGAACACCTCTGCCCGTGGAACCAGGAAAAGGAGCCTGTGTGTTAGGATTCCAGCTCCCATCAGCCGCTACTAGTGCCACAAATCAGGGCTGTTATGGGAGCTGTACTCCAACAACACCAAGAGAGCCTCTAAAGACAATGCATCCTCCTTTACCCTCCTCCTTGGCCATGAACCGTTTTCTCTGAGAACTCTGAGCCCCTGAATTTTCTCATTTGGAGGCTATGGGACAGTGATGGAGAACCTTTTAGAGACTGAGTGCCCAAACTGTGATTCAAAATTAATTTTTCACAAAGTGCCAATACAGCAATTTAACCTGAATACGTTTATTTACCTATTTTATTTTAGAGTATTTTACCCTACCTTTCTCCTTGGAAAAGGACCCATGTGGCTGTGAAGGGGCAATGTCAGGTGCCCACAGAAAGGGCTCCGAGTGCCATCTTTGGCACCCATGCCATAGGTTCGCCAACACTGTTATAGGAGATGAGGGCCAGAGCAGGATTCGAACTCCCATTTGGCCAGGAAAGCTCCCTGGAGCTGTGGAACCAGGGGAGGCCATCTCAGGGAGACAGACAAGTAAAAGGAAGGTATCCCCTGATTCAGTTATGTACTGATTCCATTATCCGAGGGAGACACCACAGATTGAGACCTCCCTCAGCAGAGGAGGCTAAATACGCAGAGACCGCATGTCATGTGTGGGGTGCTTCAGAGGAGGTCAGTGGAGGACAGGTTAACCTGTAGACTGAGAAAAGAGAAAGAGAAACCATGGATACAAATCAAAAATGATGGAAAAGAAAAAATGTGATCATAGGGAGATGAGAAACAGAAAAACAAAAAGAAGGAATTGGAAGAAATAAAACAGACCCCAAAGAAATTAATTTTTATTTTATTTTAGATTGTTTTTACCCCTTCTTTCTCCTTGGAAAAGGACCCACAATGGCTTGCGTTCATGAGGGACAATATACAGCCCAGTACATTCAAGACATACTCAAGTTTGAGAACTGGGAATTGAGGCACATCTTACAACATTAAAAGACTACATTAATGTGACAAGAGAACGTGAACACTTAAAGAAAAGAGTAAAAAGACCATTATGAGGGATGGAAGTAACATGAAAACATAGGTGTATTTATGAAGTCACTCAGTGTACTCATGAACTGTAGACCTTCTAAAAGTTATGAGGGACGAAAGCTAACATTGAGAACATAGTGTCAATGCAATGATACAAGGAGATACTGTATATAAATACAAAGTTATAAGTGGTTATGTACACAAAGTCTGTGGTGTTATGTGTGGTAGTTCATATAAAGATACTTTACATAATAATCATTCAGGGAAAGCTTGCCTGAAGAGAAAGGTCGATGCCTCTTTCTGGAAAGGCAGCAGAGATGGGGCAGTCTTGGCCTCCAGTGGGAGGAATTTCCAGAGCCTGGTTGCAGCAACAGAGAAGACCCTTTCATGTGTTTGCACAAGACGTATCTGTGAGGGTGACGGGATTGAGAGAAGAGTCTCTCCTCATGACCTTAACACCTGAGTCGGTTCATACTGAGAGATTTGATTTTTTTTTTTTTTAGGTAGCTTGGACCCAGGCATTTACTGCTTAGTAGATTAAAGCCCACCCTTTGAAATACCAAAAGTTTATCCCATATTCCATTAAAATCATTTCAGAGAGATGAGTCAGGAGGATACTGTGGTCTATAGTGTCAAAAGCAGCTGAGAGGTCTAATACAATCAAAAGGGACAGAAATCCCCTATCCATTTCCCTGCGTAGGTCCTCTACCAATGCCACCATTGCCATCTCCATCCCATAGTCAGGCCTGAAGCCAGATTGAATGGGGTCCAGGTAGTTTATTTCCTCCAAAACCCTCTGGAGCTGCAAGGCCGCAACCCACTCTAGTATTTTCCCCAAGGATGGGATATTTGAAACTGGTTAGTACTTATTCAGTATTGTTGGATCTAAGGAGAGATTCTGTATTACTTCCCTCTCCCCATATTTCTGCCCCATAGACCATTTGGGCCAGAATTTTTGTAATAAAAACCCTGAGAGCAGGGTTTATTAGCTGTTCTCATCTGGCATAAAATAATCTTTTAAGTGGTCCAGTTGTTCTGGTGGTGGCTTTTACATGTTGTTTCCAGGGTATTTTCTCACTAAAATGCAGGCCCAGATATTGGAATGGGTGCATCTGCTCCAGAGCATGTCCATCTAATGACCAGTTATGCCTGGGAGGTTTCTTCCCCAAAACCATAATCTTAGTTTTGGCATAATTAATAGTTCATTGTTCCATCTTACAAAGCTGCCCAAATCGAGGCCAATTTTATTCAAAGACAACAGTACCAGCTCATTGTCATAGAGTAATATTGAGCTCTTACAACTGTTTTGGTGTAACAACTGTATTAGCCACAAGAGTCTTTTGTCAATGTCAGTTTTGCTCAGTTTGTACCATACTCTCTATTTATCAGGTCAAAGGCTGAAGAAAAGTCAATAAAAGCAGTATAAAGGACCTTATTTGGGCTCTTACTATATTTGGATACTAAATGGTGGAGGACGAAGGCTTGATCTATTGCAGGGGTGTCCAAACTTTGGCCCTCCAGATGTTTTGGACCACAACTCCCAGAATTCCAAGCTTGTATTGCCAATGACAAAGGACTGTGGGAGTTGTGGCCCAAAACATCTGGAGGGCCAAAGTTTGGACACCACTGATCTATTGTACTTCTACCTTTCCTGAATCCTGCTTGTTCTTCAAAGATAATGAATTGGCCCCTGTCCCATTCCATAAATTTGTTCAAGAGGTATTGTGCATAAAGTTTGGCAGCCACATCAAGAAGACTAATGGGTCTGTAATTAAGAGGATCCATTGGATCACCTTTCTTAAGAATAGGCATAATAATACCGGTTCTCCACCCTGAAGGGAGATTTCCCGTGCAACTAATATGGGTGAATAAATGGCAGACACTTCAGCAAGGATCATGTCTTCCCCAGGAGCCTTGCCATTATGAAGAATGGAGATCAAGTCCCCAATTTCTTCTGGGGAACAGGTGGCCAATCTGGGAGATTATTTGAAATTCCATTTATAGGTTGTAGATGATGACTACTTCCAAAATGTGGCAAAAATGCGAGACCCCTACTTCAGTGGTTGTTGAATTGGCAATATCAGGAGCTTCCTGTGAGAAGTCTCTCTCTCTCTCCATCTCCAGTGTTTACTGTCGTTCCCTTCAGAAAGGGCAAGGCCCAGGGATTTCCAACTGTTGATTTAAAAAAGTTTTTTTTGCTGGTCTTATCATTTTACTGAGCTTTTTTTTGTAAACTGACAATCCTTATCAAACCATGATATGTGGGCTCCTTGATTTTTTTTCTGAGCAGGGTCTGGGGGCATTTATTGTATCCTGATATGTTCCACAAATGTTCCGGGACCCTTGGAGGGCATGCTGACACAGTGCTTGAAGTTGATCTGTTCTCAGCAACTGCCTTATATTAGCATCTACTATTGTACTTGGAGGGGCCATCTGAGCTGCTTCTCTCCTTGTATATGACCCATCATTTTATAATCAGTTATGGTACCAGATTGTTTCTGCTGAGATCTTATAGTTACTCTAAGAGGGAGATGCAACCAGGAGCGTCTCTGTCCCATAGCCAGGCTTGAGGCCAGATTGAAATGGATCCAGGTAGTTTATCTCATCCAGACAGGGCCGGCGCGTCCATTAAGGCGAACTAGGCAGTTGCCTAGGGCACCAAAATGGAAAGAGGGCGCTGGCCAGCCTGCCGCCCCCCGCCCCCCCGCCGCTGCCACCGCCGTCCGTCCCCCGCCACCTGCCAGCCGCCCGTTGCCATCCACCCGCTGCCCCCTCCGCCCATTGCCACCCACCCCCGGTGCCCGTCGCTGCCCATCACCCGCCACCGTCACCGCACCCACCATCCACCGCCCCACCGCCCGCCCTGCCCCCAACCCCACCCCCACTGCCCACCGCCCCCTGCCGCCCCCTGCCCTGCCCACCCGCTGCCCACCCCACTCCCCCGCCCCTCGTCTAGGGCGCAAAAAAACCTAGCGCAGGCCCTGCATCCAGAAGCCTTTGGAGCTGAGAGGGCACAACCCGCTCTAGTATTTTCCCCAAGAATGGACTATTCGTAACTGGCTGGTACTTATTCAGTATTGTTGGATCTAAGGAGGGCTTTTTAAAAAGTGGTTTTAGCATTGCCACCTTTAATCATGCTGGAATCCTGCCCTGTTGCAAGAGGACATTCATTACTCTTCCTAACTAGTCTGCCATTCTTTTTCTGGGTGTTTTTATGATCCATGAGGGACTTCATCTCCCCAAGAGTCCTGACCACATCATCCACTGTAGGGGCTGAAACTCATCCATTAATATAGCGTACGCAAGATGTGTGTGTGTGTTTTTTTTATTTACAGACCTTGGATCAATAGCAGCATTGAAAGTAGACCAGATTGGTTCAATTTGCCCTGCAAAGTGTTGTGCAAGTTCTTCGCAGTGAATTACAAAACAGAAGTCTTAATGAAGAATAGGGACAAGGAAGAAAGACGAGAGACAGAATTGGCAATCTTTAAAGAAGAGAAAACAGTTACCTATGAGGAATATATATATATGTACTGAATTACTGTTTGACACATAGAGGGGAACTAAACAGCGCAGGAGTCCCTGGGAGCAGACCAGAGCAGCAGACATCAGCAGGATCCAGGGGCACGAAGGAACAGGAGCAGGATGACTCCCTGGGTCACAGGAACTCAGGCATTGTCTGTGGGGAGAAGCCATTCCTATATCGGCCAGCCCTCAGGATCCACAGGGTACAGGAGCTCAGGGCCTGTTGCAGGGATGGGCTAGCCCTAGCCCTAGCCCTGCTTTTCCCCCTAGGAGCCGATCCTGCACCCACTAGGGCTAGAAAGCACAGGCACTGCCCTGCTCCTAACACATCCTCTGGGCAGCAAATGTCACAGCAGCCAACACCTTCAACTCTCACCAAAGATATGGAGGCAAATTCTACGTAAATGTTACAAATTGGTTCACATTGTTAATCTACATATACAAATGAGTACCAGAAATCTTCTGCAAAACTACCAATGACTGTCACTTTCCTTCCTTCCTTCCTTCCTTCCTTCCTTCCTTCCTTCCTTCCTTCTCATCATCTACTCCTTCATTCATTCCTCTCTTCCATCTGACTCATCATCCACTCCTTCCTTCCTTCTTTCCTTCCTTCCTTCCTTCTTTCCTTCCTTCCTTCCTTCTTTCCTTCCTTCCTTCCTTCTTTCCTTCCTTCCTTGTTTTTTCCCTTCTTGTCTCTGGTGCAGGGCCCCTCTCAGTGGGTTCTGAGCAGGAGAGAGTTTAGTGTCGCAACCCTTCTCCTGGTTAAGCTCATTTCTGCAGACGGCAGCTAGCCTCTTTTCCAAAAGATTCCCATTAATTTCCAATTAGCACCAGGCCCCTTAAAGTTGGGAGGAGGGAGCTGTGGAAGAGATGCTCCAGCTGGCATGTGGTTTTTGTAAAAGCTTCCTGGGAGTTCATCTTGGCTACCCATTTCACAGAAAGGGCTTTGAAAATGAGACTTCTGGGGCCAATCCAGGGAAGCCTCAGGCTCCCTTAGCACCAAAGAGGAAGACACGGGGGAGAAAGAGAGGGAGGATGCGGGTCCCATCCAGAAGAGGTCCTTTGCCAGGATTTCCTGGGACATGGGGACCACCCCCACCTGCAATGACTTGCTTCCAATAGACGGATGATTGGATTATATTTTAAAATGTTTTATTTCTCTTTCTGGGCTCTAAACTGAATGGAAAAAGGAGTGAACTTGAAGGGATACCGATTAACTGGAATTCAAGAAGATACTGATGGGATTCAATTCATAAATCAAAAGAATTCTCTGAGAAACACATAAGCCAGGCATGTCCAAAGTCAGGCCCAGGGGCCAAATGCGGCCCATTTTCCAATTTCAAGTGGCCCACAGCCTCTTCTCCCCACTGGCTCAGCCTGTCCCACATCCCCGCCAGCTGCTCCCTCCCCATACTGGATGGAGACATCAGCTTGCAGTTTTATGGTTTGCCTGCCCTCCCTGCCTCTGTCTGTCTCCCCCACACACACCAGCCACCTGCCCAGCCTACCTGGCCCCGGCTCCACTGCTGCAGCGTCCTCCCCGCCTCCTTGCATGTCCTAGAGGCTTGTCCAAAGTCCAGCCCAGGGGCCAAATGCAGCTGAATGGTTGGCCCCCACATATTTTCACCTCACCAAAACTGGCCCTCCTTGGAAAAAGCTTGGTCACCCCTGCCTTACAAGCATCTCTTTCTGAACCATGAAGCTGCAACAATGTATCTACTTTGAAATGTTCTTGCTAGTAAACTAGTTTCATGCATGTTCACTAGAGATGTGCACAAAACGGAAATATAGTGTTTTGTTTCATTTCTTTAGTAGTTTTGTATCATTTTGTTACTAACAAATTTTTAAAGTAGTTTCATAATGAAATGAAATGAAATGAAACTAAATGCTATCCTCCCCTGCGTGTGGGAGTTAATTTAAGCACCTTAACCACAATTAACCTCTATATTGCTGGCGCACAACGTACACACTCTGGCAGTTAGCTATGGGAACCCCCCCTTTGGAACTTAATAACTCAGCCCCCTAAAAACCAAACCTCCCCAAATTTCAGAGTCTTACAGTGAAGAGCTTGATGAAGCTCCCCAGTGGTTTTGGTGCCAATACATGGCTGTAATCTGTATTTTTGAGTAAAGTACATAAACATAACAAAACATTATGTTCTCAAAAATACAGATCACAGGCATGTTTCGGCATGGAAAGTGCAGGGGAGCTTTGGCAAGCTCTTCCCTGTAATGCCCCCAAATTTGGGGAGGTTTGGGTTTCAGGGGCCCAATTTATTAAGCTCCAAAGGGGGGTCCCCCTAGGAAAAAAATCATTCTAATTGAGTCAGAAGTTTGGAACTAAGTGATTACCAGCTTCCAATTCAATTAGAAATGACTTTTTTTCCTAGGGGTATTCCCTTTGGAGTTTAATAACTGAGCCCCCTGAACCACAAACACCTCCAAATTTAGGGTGCTTATAGGGAAGAGTCCACATAAGCTCCCCTGACATTTGGTTACTCTAGGATCGATTGTTTCATACTGTTTTTTTTAACATGTTATTTTTTTGCTATTCAATTATCGTTGTTTGCTTGTATATTGTGTTTTGTTGGAAGCCACCCAGAGTTCCCATCGGAAGATGGGCGGGATATAAATTCAATAATAAATAAATAAAATAAATAAATAGAAGGAAAATGGTGTTTCATTTTATTTAATAATGAAACTCATCCTACCATTTTGTTATCTAACAAAGTAATCCGTTACATAACAAAATGATGAAACAGTTTCATTTTTTTGTTTTGTGTCCCTCTCTAAAGTGGCTGTTTTTCCCTTTTGAAAGGCATGTTATAGGATGAATAGGTAAGCCAGGATTTGTTTTTTTAAAAAAGTGAGTGAGGCCAACCAATCGCTTTTCAGTTAAGCAATATTCCTCTTTTCAATTTCTACAAGCTATTTTAAACCTGGGGAAATTTAATGTCACTTGTTTTTGCATGGAGAGAGTTTCTCATTATTAATATTTTTTTAAATCAAAACTCAGATATCTTTTGCCCAAGCTTCCCCAAATGTGACACATAGCAAGTGCAGACTCTATATTACATATATTTCAAAGTCATATTTTTGTTTGGGTTTCTCTCATTTTTATAATTGCCTTTTAGAACTTTGATTTGCTCTGCTGTACAGCAATGTCATTGTACTCTCATGCAGCGATAATGTAGAAATAATTATGCAGAATTGCAACGTAGGTATTCAATCTTCATGGGCTGCTTCAAGTCCTTCTTTGTCCACTCTTAGAGTCCTTTCGTTTTAAAATGGAATTGGATTAGGTGCCTTCAAATGCAGGACACCTTCAGAGAGACCTTCTCATAGACTTCCTCCAAGTAGGCCCTTATTTAAGTAGGCCACATGGCCACTCTAAAGATTTTTAATTCCAACTGAACTTAAGACTAAAGCCCTGCAGATGCAAAACCAGGCCACAGAACTACCATACCACTTGTACCAGAGGCTGCTCCTGCTTCTGGCCAACCTAAGTAACATGTCAATCAGATGTAGAAGAAAACGATTGCCATAGGGAAGGCCACTGGAAAACTCTGAAGTGATTCTCGGAACGAGCACATTGGTTTTATCATTTGTTTCAATGTTTCTGAGCCAGACCCTGTACTAAAGTTAGGCTGCAATGCTGCTCCTTGCCAGAAATCCTTTACTCACACATACTTTACGCCTTGTAGCCTATTGACTGAACACCTTGTAGCCCATTATGTTGCAGATTAAAGTGTTCTGCCTTATTCTGCTATCTTAGCTGCTTGTCTGGAATGATGCATTTATCTGATTCCCTACACCTAATTACAATACATTTGACAGCAACAAAGAGAGAGCTTAGCAAGTCCTCATGTTGTTCAGGCAAGAGAATATTCTGGCCAGTGACTCTAGTGAGGATGGGGCACCAGCAGTAATGAGCACTTCATAGCTAAATAAGAAATGGTTGCTCTTTAGCCTAGCAAAAAGCTTTTTGTCACCTAGTGAAATACTGCAATCTCTCCAGCAACTCACAGATGACTGGCTAGTTACCCTTTTCTACCATATGAAGTAATGCCCAAGCTCAACTGGTGATGACACACTCAGTCAGCCGTTAGTAGGCCTACATGTCAGGACTCATGACCAATTTGCTGGTGGGAAGGGTGGGTTTTTTCTTGTTTTGTTTTAGAGTGTTTTTACCCCGCCTTTCTCCTTGGAAATCAACCCAAGGCGGCTTACACTATTAAGCTGCCTGTACCCCTGAAAGCTTAAAAGTACCCAGCTTCACATGCACTAAAATAGGCCTTCCACTCACAGTAAAATTAATTCCATGGGCATTTGTCCCATTGTTTGTCCTCTTTAGGAGACAGACTGCTAGTGGCCACATGACGTAAGTCCCAGCCCACTCTCAGAGTGTTCCTACCTGCACCTTTCTGGCTCCATGTTAAGAGGTATCGTTTTTTCAGTGTGGGTGGAATCATTCCATTTTGGTTCATTTCCCACACATGCTATCACTGGGATTGCATCAAAGTGGAACTTGCTGCTTTAAATTTCCCATCTAGTTTCAATTTCCCAATATCATTAAGCTTGGCCACTGGGCCCCAAGACTTGCCTACTCAGCCTTATGAATAATAACACAAGCTTACCTCTTAGGGCAGCTCTGAGCTTTGATAGCTTTTGGGGATTGAAAGCTTCCTCCCAGAAGGAAGAGAGATAGTTTTCCTTTCCTTTTGTTGTTTCTTTTATTTTCGTAAAGGAAGTGGGCCAAACAGAATTGCTTAAGGTGTGGATGCCATATGAATGCAAGGATCACACCAAATGGCATACCAGATCACTATGTGACCTGATCTCTGTTTAGCCCAATCCAACCTGCTCCAATTGAGTCATCTAACCAAATCCTTGTCCCATCATACTGTAGGGAGGAATGAGATTATTGATTCTTGTTGTTCTTACATAACACCTTGTTGTCACCTTTGACTTCCTCCTTCTCCTGGCCAAAGAAAAGCAGTCCCTTGGCTTCTTCATACTGGCTGAACAGAGACATACCTACACAGAAACCAGTGTTAGTTCATGAAAGACTAAGGACTCTTTCCCCTGCATTGCCCCTGAGCACTGTCCTGAAACAATAAACCTGCATTCCCTATTGTTCCTCAGTTACAAATCCTGGGCCTAGTTAGTCTTGTTCAGTAGTCATAAGTTTATCAATGGTCAGCTAATGTAAGTGCCAAAGCATTCTGTTACCTTTTTAAGGAGCTGTTCAGTAAGGTGGCGACTTTCACTCCATTGTGAACAAATAGAGACAGTTTTCCTCTGGCAGCTGTTTTCTCAGTGGGGTCCCCAAGGAGCCACTGAAACAAGCAGTGCTATTGTCAGCTCCTCACCTTCCATTACCACCCTGGGTCTCCTGAGGCAGCAGGATTCCTTTGGCTGAATTTGCCTGCTGTGTGATGAAAAGAATGAGGAGCACGTCAAGTGGTGGATGGATGGACTCCAAGCATTATAGGCGGTTATGTTATAAGACAGAGGTCTGCTGCTGAAACGATTACCACCAGGTAGCGATGGCTGAATCAATCAATGTCGCTCCCTTTCATGTTGGCACGTTTTAAATCCCAAACTCTTCTTGCCTCATCAAAGTGGAAGTGAGTAAACGTTGGAAAGACTAGTTTTAACAAATACTAACGTATCCTCCGCTACACTATGACCACATTCAACAGGTACCGCTATTCCCAACATGGAAAGGTCAGGCTGTAGCCACCTGTTGTGTAGCTTTTAAAGCTGAAGGGTCTGTGAGGAGAGTTTTAAAAATATAAATAAAGAGGCAGCTGCTCTCCTGAAGCTTAAACAAAAGTTTTTAAACATGGCTGGATACAGAGGAACAGAAAACGAGGATTCTGAGTAGTAAATGCTTGGAACCATTTGCTCCATGTAGGAAACGTGTGGTTTGATTTTTGCACTTGAGTGTCTATATTATGTGTTTTAAATATAAAATGTCTTCTTCCCATACCATAATCTGAGGCAAAAAGAAGAAAAAAGTGGCCATTGCCCACAAAATGCATGAGATAGTACTCACCTAACTCAGGTGGCCAGATAATGTTTTCCACAGCCATCAAAACAAAACAAAAGAAAACCACAACTCTTGCCATATGTTTCAAGGAAGATGAACAACAGCATGCCATCATAGTACCTGTAGGACTGAACTACACAGGAAGAGACAATTTTTTCCTCAGAGAAATTTACTTAGTACCACATTGTTTTTCAGGGCTGGCCTAAGACACGTTGCCATATGAGGAGATGAATAACATGGGACTCTCCCATACCATGTGCTGATGAATCTTATTCTCCTTTTAGACCATCTGGTAACAAACATTCAGGTAGGCAGTTAAAACAAACAAATAGCAATGCAAAGACTGAATATTGCATCCTAATACAATCAATGGTTTTTTAAAAAAAACCCACCTGTCAACAAATAATAAAACCAGTACATCATACAGAACTTAAACAAAATATTAGAAGCAAATGCTTTAAAGGTGCTTTTAAAATGGCAACTTATTAAAAACAAAATTAAATGAAAGAGAAGAAGGAATATAAATCAGCTGAGTAGGCCAATTGGGGGGGGGGTCCAATTATTTTTTAAAAAATGAAAAAGTACTTCCCTGAGTTCTTTACTTCCCTACTTGACTTCCTGACAACGCAGGTCAGACATCCATTAGCATGAGAGAGCCTTTGATGGCTGCCCGTGGGGATAAAAATCCACTTCCCACCAGAAATCACTAAGATGTGTCTCGATAGGTTCCCTACAGGTGCTGGGTGCTCCTGCATCCTCCCCCAATGATTTCAAGGACACGAAGGAGAGAGTGTCTGTGTTAGTCTATCCCCATTTGGTGTCACTCACAGTGAATTCACATAAGCAGAAAGGTAGTGATTCTGAGGAAGATTATTAGACAGTAGTATATTATGGGCTATCATCTCCCAATCAGGGGAGGGCCTAAGGGTTACAAGACAAAAAAAAGTAACCTACTCAAGTCCTAGTCAGGGGCACATGATTGCACCAGGAGTGTGGCAGAGAATACAGCCATGAATTGAGTAGGCAGGAACAGAAAGTGGAGCCATCCATAACACCATAGGTTTTGTCCTTCTTCCATCATTAAATCCCAAACTTATTTATTTATTTATTTATTATTGGATTTATACCCCACCCATCTTCCCTAAGGAACTCTGGGCGGCTTACAAAGCTGATCGAGTCAGCAAATATAAGGAACACAATACAATACATAAGCAGCAATGAGTTAAAACATGTTAAAACACGTGCACCCTGGTCAAAACGAGTGTAGCTCAGTAAAAAAGTCATGTTAATAGAGCTAACCAAAAAGCAGATGGCGGGAGAAATTAAAAAAAAACACTATTTAAAGCAATTTAAACTTGGTCTCCAAAGGCCTCACGGAACAGGATGGTATTCAAGGCTCTGCGAAAGGCCAGCAGGGACTCTGCAGAGCGCACTTCGCTGGGGAGGCTGTTCCACATTGAAGGGGCAGCCACCGAGAAGGCCCGATTGCGAGTCGAGGTTTTTCGGGCCTCTCGGGGGGTGGCAACCCGAAGCGAGTGTGCTCGCAACTGCCGAACTGGTCGGGCAGAAGTTGATCTCTGGGCAATCCGCTCTGCCAGGTAGTCCGGTCCCAAGCCATGGAGGGTTTTATAAACTAAAACCAAGACCTTGAATCTGATCCAGGACGCAATGGGCAACCAATGCAGGCGGGCCAGGACTGGGGTGATGCGGTCGTAATGACGTACACCCACCACCAGTCTGGCCGCCGCATTTTGTACCCGCTGCAGATGCCGGAGGAGAGTCAAGGGCAACCCCATGTACAGGGCGTTGCAGTAGTCCAACCTCGAGATCACCAGTGCTTGCACCACTGTTCTCAGGGAGTTGCCATCTAGGTACGGGCGGATCTGGGCAATTTGTCAAAGGTGATAAAACGCGGTCCGAGTCACGGCAGCTACCTGGGCATCCAAGGATAGAGCCGGATCCAGGACCACGCCCAGATTCCGAACCCTGTCCGACAGCTGGAGGGGAACACCCTCCAAGCTGGGGAGAGGGCCTCCATATCCAGATGGAGAACTCCTGAAGAACATCACCTCGGTCTTCCCGGGGTTGAGTTTGAACCTGTTGGCCCTGGTCCAAGCCATGACCGCTTCCAGGCACTGGTTGAGAGTCCGGACAGCTTCCACTGCAGCAGTGGAAAAGGAGAGATAGAGCTGTGTGTCATCAGCGTACTGATGACAGCAGACTCCAAATCTCCGAATGACTCCAGCCAGCGGTCTTACATAGATGTTGAACAGCATGGGGGAGAGAGACGAGCCCTGTGGAACCCCACAAGGGAGTATCCACGGGGCCGACAACTCTCCACCATGCTGCACATACTGGAGCCGACCCTCCAGGAAGGACCAGAGCCAACTGTGAACAGTGCCTCCGATACCCATCTCAGAGAGCCGGTCCAGTAGGATACCATGGTCGACGGTATTGAAGGTCGCTGACAAATCCAGGAGAACCAACAAGGTAGAACAACCCCTGTCGGCCGCCCAGATTAGGTCATCTTGCAGCGCGACCAGAGCTGTCTCAGTTCCCCGGCCAGGCCTGAACCCGGACTGGCATGGATCAAGGCACCGCTGTTCCTCCAGATATGATTGAATCCGAATCACGGCCACCCTCTCGATGACCTTGCCCATGAAGGGGACGTTGGCAATCAGACGGTAGTTGGCCAATTGGTCCGATGCCAAGCCCAGTTTTTTTAAAATGGGCTTTAGCACCATCTCCTTCAGACGGGAGGGAAAAAACCCCTCGCTGAAGGAGGCGGTGGCGATGGCAGAAGCCCATTCGGGCATAGTCCCCCCGGCAGCTTTTATGAGCCATGATGGGCAAGGGTCGAGGAGGCCTCCGAAGAGGAGACAGGCCCAAACTCGACCAATCGAAGAGAGCGGGGGAGTGAAGCACCAGGGGGTGGCAAGGGAGGGCTAGTGCAACCGGATTCGAGGCCGGCCCGGATGGCCTCTATTTTTGATCAAAAAAGACTGCAAAGTTCTCACTACTGAAATCAGTAGGAGGAGGCCTTGCCAGACTAGGATTGGTGAGGTCTCGAACCACCCGGAAGAGCTCTGTCTGGCGGTTCGAGGCCTCATCAATTCTTAGGGAGTAGTATGATGTTTTAGCCTCCCTGATCGCACAGGAGTAGCACCTAGTCTGGATTACGACTGCAGTCTTATTAAAAACCATCCGGCTACATCTCCAGCTGCTCTCAAGCCTCCTCCGCTCCTGCTTCATCGCTCTCAACTCTGCCGTGAACCATGGTGAAGGTCGAGCTCTGCTGCGGAGGGGGTGCTTGGGGGCGATTTGGTCGATGGCACAGGAAGATGTCTCAAACCATTGATCAGCCGTAGCCTCGGCCGAATCGTCAGCCAGGCCACCAGGAAGCTCCCCGAAGGCCTCACGGAACCGAACAGGATCCAAAAGCCTCCGGGGACGAGCCCAAACAAGGGGCCGTGATTGACAGGGAAAAGGTTGACAGGTGATTATCTGAACATGACACAGGAAGGGAGACAATGCCCCCCACCTCCAGACAAGAATCCCCCGTCATGGAGGAAAAAACCAAGTCAAGGGTATGCCCACATCTGTGGGTAGGGAAAAAAATATGCTGGGATAGGCTCATGGAGGTCATGGACTCCATGAATTCCAGAGCTACACCAGATAGTTCACCGCTGGCATGCACACTGAAGTCCCCCACGACCAGAGGCTGGGGGGACCTCAGGAGGGCCGCCACGATGAACTCTGAGAGCTCTGGTAGGGATTGTGCTGGGTTGCGGGGAGCACGGTAGCCCAGCACAATGCCAAATCTATCCCACTGACCTACCAACAGGTGGAGGCATTCTAACCCCGGACTAACCAATGTCAAGCCCCTAGTCACATGAAGAGATTCCCTGTACACAATGGCAACCCCTCCCCCCTTCTGACCCTCCAACCTACCCACTCCCTGGACCAGAAACCCAGGCGGGCACAGCTGGGTGAGGGAAGCTCCCCCCCCCCTGTGCCCACCCAGGTCTCTGTGATACAGGCCAGGTAGGCCCTCCCATCGCAGATGGCATCATAAATGATGGGGGTCTTATTATGGACCGACCTGGTGTTCAGAAGGAGGCAGGACAGGTTGGAGGCGCTGGTGGGATGGCTCCGGGACACATGGCAGTGAGTCGAGGGGTCAGAACGTGGGACAGGCGTGAGATGCCTGACCCTAGTTCTTCTTATCTGACTCCACCCCCACGGCCGGACACACTTGGTATAGGAGCCCCTGCTAACATGGAGACCTGGGGGGGGGGGAAGCAAGCAACAACAACAACTACCTCAAAAACAACAACTAACAACAATCAATGTTCTGAATCAATGTTCATTGCAGTTCCCGTCACAACCGAAGTTTTAAAATGCTGTCAGAGGCAAAGCCTAAGTTCCCAAGTAGACTGAAATGACAAACATTTCCCCCATGATGGACATGGAACCATTCCAGCTTCTTCTCCTTGTATGTTGAAGAACCCTGTCAACAAGTAAGTCAAAAGAATTGTTCTTGCCATGCCAATGTATCTCTAGATGTGGAAGGGAAGTTGAAATGAACTTTCATCGTTTATTGGAAGAAATGCAATAACAACAGCACCCAATCCTATTATTTGTGACACTTGATAATAACTGCGTTTCTCGTCACAGTTGCTTGGCATCTGACAAGCCCTGACACCATAAACTCTGGCCTGGATCTCTGGCAGAACAATGCGGGGATTAAGTCGCTTTCTTTTTCTAATACTATTGGATAATTTTGCACAGTTTCACCAACTTCTTCTCATCTGACTTAAGTATCAAGTCTGTATGTCTGGGAATACGTTTAATTCCTGCCCACCCACATGTTCCTCTTAGGTTGTCATCCTATCCTGTCATTATATCAGGCTGGCTGCCTGGGATTTGCTATTACGGCGTCTTGTACTTTAGCATGACTTTCAGACTTGAACTGCCTGCAGCATTGCTCCTTTTGCTGCGTGTTATGCCCCCCCCTCCAATGATTTCACAGACGCTGCAGGGGGAGGGGGAGTCAAAGTCTTGCTAAGCCTATAAAAGCAGGTGGCTTTCCCTGATTACGTTTAACCTTAAATGAATCCTGTTCTGATGGATTTTTCTTGTCTATGTGGGATACTTTTTGGGGGGGGGGGGTCGGAGACGTGTTCTTCCCTGACGGTCAACTTCTGATTAAGTCAAATTACTGATCTATCAAAGGGAAAGCAAGCATACAGTCTGTCTAGTTCAGCTAAGTATCAAAAGAGGCCAAGGAAACTGACTGCGGTTGGTTCACAGCAGAAGCAGACTGGGCGCACCAGAATGAGTTTGGAAGCTGCCTTCAGTAAGAGTTCTGTAGGACTGAAGCAATAAAAAAAATCTTCAGCCTGAACACTTGTATATTACCATTTAACCTGGCTATGTACCACAAATATGGATCAAGGGAAGAACCGGATGCTTTTGAAAACATGCCTTAGTACTAAATTTACATGTGATCATTATGTTCTTTCTGGGTGTCTATGGGTGTTGCTATCTTTTGCGTTGTGCCACTGTGAAACCTGTACAGTCTGTGCAGTTGTCTTCCATTGTTCTCATAAGTCCTTTGTGTTGCTGCTTATGGCCAATGAGCTAGGACGGACCATCTGGCTCTGGTACAATTGGCAATCCAAGGGGCTGTGTAGCTAAACATAATGTTGGGGAAAAACCATCTGAGAGGCCAACTGGCAGCATGATTTGTCCCCAGAGTGCGACTCTGGAAGGGGCAGAACTAAGGGACAAATTTCCTCTCTGGGTTGTTTCTGGAGCCAATACTAACACCCCACTTTTGACAATTGCTATGATTGTTTTCTATCCTTTGGATTATTAATAGTCTTCCATATTTTCTGCAGGCGTTGGGTGCCAACTAATGGAGATATCAAACTTTGTTACCCAGTTGGGTAGTCGGCTGAGCAACATGGTTCCGCTCTTCTCCCCCCCCCCCACAGCAACACTTCCTTTCTGTTTTCTGATTCCTAACAGAGCACAGCAGAGAAACAAAAAATGGAATAGACCCCAGGGAGCAAGCAACTGGGGAGACCAAACAAAAGTGTGATGGAAGAGAAATCATAAGGAAAGGTAGTGAGGAGAGAGTCAGCTTGAAAAAAAGACAAAAGGAAGGGGGAGACCTGGGAGATAACAACACAGGGATCGCAGCAGAGAAATAAAACTGGGGCAGATCCCAGGGAGCAAGCAACTAGAGCAGTGGTGGTGAATCTTTGGCACTATAGATGTTTTGGACCACAACTCCCAGGATTCAAAGCTTATATTGCCAATGGCAAAGGGCTGTGGGAGTTGTGGTCCAAAACATCTGGAGGGCCAAAGATTTGCCACCATTGAACTAGAGTGAGCAACTCTAACGGGGTTTGACTGGAGAGACAGGGGGAGGGGGTTACTATTTTTGTTTTGTTTTGGTTTCTGGATGTAGTTATAGATTACTGAACGCAGTTGTCCCTTCAAGAGCACCTGGATCAATATAACTGAGGCAAAAAGCAAAGCAAAAAGAACATGGTAGTTGGACTCTAATATCAAGTGCCCAATCAAGGGCCGTTATCAATCCATGTCACATCAGCCTCTTTCATCAGAAGCTTACCTCTTTCATCATCATCATATAAATTTTATTGTGTGGCTCACAGAGCCATTGCAAAATGCCTCAAGTAAAAACAGTACAATAAAAATATCAATAAAATAACAATATAAATAGATAAAAAGGGGCCTGAGGGTACAGAAACCTAGATATCAATTTGACTATTAGAAGTAGTTAAAGCAACCTTCATTTTAATAAGTAAGGAACAGAACCTTGACATTCAAAATGTAACAAATTTATCTGTATCACAGAGTAAGATTTTGAGCTTTTCTTCGTCAGATCTACCAGGATATTTTTCTAAAATGAATTTCAAAAGTCTTTCACTATGGATTGCAAATAGTGGGCTATAAAGCATGACATGTACCAAGTTCTCGACAGATTTTTTATCACAAGAGCAGACTCTCTTATTGTATGGGGATTGTGTATAACGGCCCTTTAAGTTGGCAAGTGGTAGCATATCAAGACGAGCCCAAGTAAATGCTTTTCTATGTTCAAAGTTCATTAAATCAACAAAATAAGATGGACAATTTAGCAGCTTAGGTGTAATGTTCTTATAAAGAAGGGCTGTTTTTAGAGTGCCAAGTGAGCCTATATCTGAACACAGAGGTCAGATAATCTTTGCTTTAGTAAATGTTTAGCTGCTGTCAATCCAAGGTGTCTCACATGCTCTTGAGAAGAACCAAGTTTGGCTACTAGATTCAGTACAAAAAAATTCCATGATCCAGATCATTGTCAGCAAGTTGGGCCAGTGAAACCACACTGTCTGATACCAGACCTATGCCATGTGTAAGGCGGCAGCCAATTGGGATCTGGCCCATTTTAACCAACACTGAGCAAAGCATGGAAGATTCCTTTTTGGGGGCTACAACTTGATCCAATTTGAATTCTGAATAATTGAGGTGATAGTAGTTGTCCATTGGAGTAGGAACTGGCAAGCCACTCCAGTACTCCTGCCAAGAAAACTCCATGGACATGGAGTCACATAAAGTTGGTCACGACTGTAACAACACAACACACACGCACATGGAAGCCTGAGTGAATCCAGGCTCCCATTTCCACTATAAAGTGGGAAATACATGTAATTTTTAAACAACTTCTGTTCATCCATTGGAACAACATCGGAAGATTAAAAAAAAATAGAAGAAGAGTTGATCCTGTTATGAACTCAGAATTTGGATTTCCCAGATAAGAATTATTTTGTAAGAATTCCTAAGTCTTTCCTGCCTGCCTGGGCCATTTTTCCTACTTGCTCTGGCCACAAAGGAGATTTGCCATGGGCATTCTGGAATGAGAGAACTGGTTTCTTTTACTTGATTCTCAACTACAGCCTCCTGTTCTCCCACCGGCCACCATTTTCATGAATTGGGAGACTCTCGGTGTGTGCCTGTGAAGCAATCCTTTCAATTAAGGAAAACCAAGTGCATTTCCTACGTTTCCTCGCCAGCGTCACAGCTCTTAGAGAAATGTATTTAGAAGAAGGGAGCAGCTTCACATACTAAATCCCCTTGCTACCTGAGCAGCTAAGGAAGCGTGCATCTTGCTGTAAGTCTGTAATCGAAGAGGAAAATGTCAGATGGCTTACTTGAAGGTCCATGCAGGGAAAACAGGAGCTTCTGCGCTGAAGTGACATTCAATAAGTCTCCTCTTGAGGCCTGCAAAGGTAACAAAGGAAAGTGAGCCTCTCTTCTTTCCACAGCTGTTCAGTTATAACTATTCATCTATGAACTTCAGAATGTACATTTGTCTTCGTTAATCGCACATAAAGGTTGATTGCATCTTCCAATTTCTTATTCCTCAAGTATGGAATGAAAGACATTTAGGCAAGAAAAAATCCTTTTATGTCAAGATGATTTTTCGGTGCTTTCTGGTTGAAAATTTATGTGCATTTATTTCTCATATCTATGATTTTTTAAAAAAATATAACTGTAGGTTGTCACATTTTGATATGTACAACGTATTGGATGAATAATGTTATCAGGTCTAAATAATACACCTGTAGAAAAAAACAGATAAGGTTGCTTGCAAACAGCATACAGTACTGTAGGTGTCCTTTAAAGTGCAAGTTCTTTCTCTTAGCCTCGGGGCTCCTGTGTACAAATGTGATACCACCAGAGGCCTAGACTAGAGCCAGCATCAACAATGTACACGTTCTGCTACTAGTGCCCTGCTTGGCCTGGAAAAGCTTGAAAGGAAAGGTGGTTTTTCTTAGAGACAGGGAAGAGCTGCACAAAGGCAAAAGGAAGTCAGCAGTCCATGGTGGTTGAAAGAGAGTGAATTAGACACATGGTATTCAGGACCATGGACAAACCCTTGAAAAGGCAACTTCTTGTCTATGGGCCTTTTCACACGACCCCTAAGATCCGCTGGCCACTTAAACTCAGACCAGAGATCATGGGGGTTCAATGCTCTTCCTGCGTCCCCACCCCTCCGCACTTCCTTGCTCCTGTCTGTGTGAGGGGAGGGAGAAAAAAAGAGAGGGAAAAATGCAGGCTCACCTCCGAAGCCGCCCAGAGCCCCGTAGTTGTCCTGATTCCTTCTCTTCTGTTTGTTTGTTTTTTGCCTCCCGCCCCTTCTCTTAAAGGGGCGGGAGGCAAAACAAAAAACAAAAAACAGAAGCAAGGAGAGCCCGGCACTCATCCGGATCTGGGGATTTTCACCCTCTAAGAGCAGGTACATGAAAAGTGCGCTGGGACGCGCTTAGGTGGGCGTGGTCGCACTTAATTTCCTGCAAACTCCGGAGCTGGTGGGGAAACAATTGTAAGCTCCGGAGCTGGCAGCCATTTGCGGCGGAGTTTAGGAGTCGTGTACAAATACCCTATATAAACTATCAGAGCAAGAAAGGGGGGTGAGTTATGTGGCCATCACAAAACACAATTGCAAAAATAGGTTACAGGTGATGCCTGTATAGGCCACTATTAAAATAAAAATTCAAAAAGGAACATTGCAAACTTTCGAGTGCAGTAGATCACCCTTCTTCAAAGCAGGTCCTGGAAGTTCAGACATGGTAAAATATGGGCTTTACCAGGAGTTTACTTTTAAAGTCCTTTGTTAGATGGTGTTCTTAAAATCCATGGCTAGGTGATGTTGCAGCCAGGGCTAGAGTCTTGTTGGAGACAATATGGGCAGTTGTAAAAGGCTGCTTCTTAAGTCACACCCCCATTCTTCAAACAAAGGAACATGGGTCATATATCACCTCCTACTCCTTAACCCAGCTACTAGTGAAGATTAGGCATGGGCTGGGGGTGCTGGCTGGATTGCTCAGTGAATTAAAGCCAGAGGTTGGGAGTTTGATAACCACTGTGCCTCCTGCAAGTACTGCAAATCTATATGACCTTTGCCAAGGCATCTGAATCATCACCATCATTAGACTAGCTATGGTTAACATCATCATGACAATTGCTACACATGTACACTTGCATACATACACAGTTACCACCTCCCCAATGTTATTGCCGCCACCAATGCTAGACAGTTTCTGTTGGGAAACACAGGCCATGTCCTTGATTACCCAATAGAACTGGTCACATTTTGTCACGGCAGAAATGTGGCAGATGTAGCTTGGCAGAGATGGAGGGAGGGGGACCAGATGGGCTGAGAAGGGATCATATCCCCACAACCATCCTGGCAAGTTTTTGGTGTCTCTTGTAGCCTCAAAAGCAACAAGGAGTGGTCCTCTTAAAGGGGTCGTGTTCTGGTCCTTGATTCCTTCAGTTTTCCTGTGCAGAGTGTGGGCTGGTGTTACAGAAGAAAGAATGGGAGGATGTGTGAACTTTGCCAGTTAGCTGCCTTATTGACAAGGCTCCCTTCACTGGCCCATGTCTCAGCAGGTGACCTACTAATCATTATTGACCAGTAACTCTTCTTCTCTCAATCAGGCACATTCTCTTTGCTACCCACATATGCTTCTCCAGGCTCTTCCTTTGTGGCGGGGGAGCAAAATGGTGATGAAAGTGAGAAGGAAGTAAAGGTGCAGCCACAAACTATTCACTTACTTATATGCCTTTTTTCACGGTAGGGAAGTAGTAGAAACAGTCTATGCTGGATTAGCCCCCTGATATCAACAAACACAACAAAGAAGGCCACTGATTTACCTGAAGGTTGGACCTGATTATTCAGGTAGGTGCAGATTTAGAAATAAGTTCTAAGGCACCTGACCTGGATGGAGGAGAGTCTGTGTGCTGCTCACTGTGGTGTTTGTTTAGCTATATGAAAGCCGATGCTTGGAAGCATCAGCAACAAAAAAGTAACATTTTGCGAGAGTGAACTGTTTTGGGGGCAAGAGAAAGGTTATGATCTGCTACTACCACTGGCTCCATGACTAAGAGGAAGGAATGTGTGAGAAGAAGGGACATCAAACCAAGACCGTCCATCATAGGTGAGGAAGCAGCAGATAATACAAATAGGAACATCCCAGGGAATCATAAACCTTGTGTGTCAAGAGTGAACCGTGAGTGCAGAAGATAATGTCCCATAAAACTCTTCCAATTCTCTATTCTATTCTATTCTATTCTATTCTAGTTAGTTAGTTAGTTAGTTAGTTAGTTAGTTAGTTAGTTAGTTAGTTAGTTAGTTAGTTAGTTAGTTAGTTA
>JAHTLZ010000015.1:47117419-47145408 GCA_023846285.1 Phrynocephalus versicolor | reverse complement strand
TTAGTTAGTTAGTTAGTTAGTTAGTTAGTTAGTTAGTTAGTTAGTTAAAACATTTTGTCCTGCCTTTCTCCTTGGAAAAGGACCCAAGGCAGCTTACAATAATGAGGGACAATATACAGCCCAGAACATTTAAGACATATTCAAGTTAAGAACAGGGAATTAGAAGAGGCATCTTACAACATTAAAAGGTAATGTTAAAGCTACAAAGGGCATGAGAAAATAAGGAAATTCCATAATGAGGGATGAAAACTAACATGGAAAACTGTGTTCTTATGAAATCAGTCAATGCAATCATGCATGGTAATCCATCTAAAAGTCACATAATAGGTAGCCCACATAACAGGTTGATCCTTCCCTTTTTCAGGGGGTGCCCTGGGACTGTGCAGCATGCCCAAGGACCACTCCCCCCCCCCCGGCTGGCTCTTCTTCCAGGAGGCCCAATGGGGAATCAAACTCCCAACCTCTGGCTCCACAGCCAGGGACCTCAGTCACTGAGCTATCCTGCCAGTTATCCAGTCAGTTACTGTACACAGACACAAATATGATGATATGCTATAATTGCAGCCTAGCCAAGAGGCTTCTGGCCATCTTTGTTGAAGGCTTTTGAAGACGGTTCATGCAGCACATATTTATTGTCTGCCACCTTTGCAATACCCACGCAAGGCAGGATAATCCTGTTCTCCTGAGGACACCTAGGTGTGCCTATGCACATGAGGTTCTAATTTTCCATCCAGTGGTGCTCAAAAAAACCCTATCCTGTCATGTGCCATCGGGAACCTGGAATGTAATCAGGATTGTGAGCTGGAACTTGTTCATGAGCACCAGCTCCACTGCCATGACTGGTGGAATCACTCTTACTTTGGCATACATTCCCAACAGGATTCTGGCCGGTGCTCACAATGCCAGGTCATGCTTCCTGTGGGCAGGAACAGGTCTGGGCAGGGTTGGTCTTCTGCCTTGCTTTAGACGTGAGTTGGCTAACATGGGCAAAAGTGCTTTCCCCGCATCAACCTCAGTTCCCTGTAAAATGGAAACAAGTTCCTTGGGGAAATAATGTGGGATAAATAAAAGATAAAACTGGCACACTTTCTTTATTAATTTATTTTGTTTAAAAACCTTTATTCTTTGCACTCCAGGAAAGAAAGGCTTATCTAGAAAAACAGGATTTCCCCTGAAACTCCTATTTCAGAGGAAAAGTACACTTGGTCCTCTGACAGTACCTGCTTTTGAGCCCGTGAAGCCAAGAGATGATTTGCCACAGAGATGGCACCCAGAGAGGTTTTTTAAATACACGTTAACATACATTCACCCAAAACACTTTCGGCTTCATGTCCAAGCTGTCTCTGTTGCACAAGCTCCATGTTAGTCCCCTGCTTGTCCCCTGCCTGCCCAGGGCCTGGGGGACTCCAGTGCACAACATGGGTTATTATGTAGACATTCATCTCTTTGCAAGGAAATCAGGCCATCAGGGAGGAGGGGGGGAATGATTATTGCTACACCTATATTGATCTGTCTAATCTTATTAACGATACGGAGATGGCGTCGGTCCTCTCGGTGGATGGACCAAGCCAGGAACTGGAGAAGGAAGTGTTTCTACTGCTGGGCCCCTTGGTGGCTTTCAGTAGCATCCACCATGATATCCTTTGGCTTACGTTCTCTCTGGAAGAGAACTTAGAGGCATTGTTTTGTACGCCATTCCAATCCTTCCTAGAGATGAGACCTCAGAAAGTATTGCTGGGGGAAACCTTGCCTTTTGGCCTATGGAACCCTTTAGGGTTTAGCTCTGTTCCTGACTATTTAAAATATAAATGAAACCATTGTTGGTGGGGTTTTTTTCGGAAGCTGGATAGGGCTGCTAAACTCAGTAAGATGATGACATCCATCTCTCTCTCTGTCTCTCTCCCTCTCTCTCCCTATCCCTCTCTCTCTCCCCCCCTCTCTCTTTCTCCTTCCCATCTGCCTTTGAAGAATTGTCAAAAATTACAGCTGTTCCCAAATGCTGCACCCAACTTGTTGACTAAAGCTAGCTAGAGGCAGCATGTAATGCCCCTGTTGCACCAGCTCTTCTGGCCACTTATTCATATCCAGGGAGATGTTTAAAAGACAGGTTATTATCTGTAAAGCCCTGCATAATTTGGGTCCAGATGCCAAACTATCTGAAGGATCTGAAGGATAACTGTGCAGACCGTGGAGAAAGGACCTTTTCATAGTGAGGGTTTGCTGTAGTTTTCAATTGTTTTAAGCTCTTCTAAATGGGTGGTGCTTTAATAGTACTATATGTCTAATAGCCGTTTTTAGCACTACAGTGGACCCTTGTATAACAAATAGTTTGTACAACATAAAATCTGTACAACATAAAAAATTCTGGAGATAGGGGAAATTGGCTTAACAGAATCGTCTATGGGGCGAATCCGTAAAACATAAAAATGGTCGCAATTAGGGATTACTGTACTCTGTTTTCAATGCATTCCTATGGGAAATTTGTATAACAGAAAATTTGCTCAATGTAATTTCCTTTGGAATGAATTAATTCCTTCATACAAGGTACCACTGTATAATGTATTGTGGTTTTAGCTTTTAATCTGGTTGTAATTATTCATTAAACTGCCTTGGGCCCTAACTTTGGGAGAACGGCAGGACAGAAGATGAAAAGGAACGTAACAAGTAAGGCCTCAGCAAGGCCCGCTGCTCCCTCCTAAGCCCCACTGCTCCTTCTTCTCAGCTCCACCCCATTCACTCAACGGGTAAGGAAGTGAGGTGTGGCCACAGCAGCCATTTTCTTGTCCCTACTGCTGTCCAGTCTCTTAGCCTGTGCAAGACAAGCAGGGTCAGGGGGGTTGCTATGCTTCCTTGCCAGTCTAGACAGGCTCTCTTTGCCCCACATCCCTCTTCCCAGTTAAAATGGTGCAAAATCAGAAAGAAGAGGAAGGGCTGCCATCTGAGTAACTTACCCATTGTCTCCCTCTGAACCAGAGGAAGTCTACCACCTGATGTCAGAAGGGTGGTGCCTTGAGAGTGTCCTTTATGCCTTGCATTTTTTTTAGAAAGAGAAGCAAAGCAGAGAACCCTTCTCTCTCCCTGTGTGTGTGTGCGCGCACACACACACGGCTCACATCCATAACACAGCTATTTGCAAGAAAAAAAAGAGCTACTGCTATGAGCTAAACGCCATTCCTGTTCCCAAGTGAGGTACTATGAATGATTTCTGGATAAAAATAGAAGGAGCCTTGTACAGGAGCATTTAGAACGATGTCCAAGCCTTGAGGTTCTTGAGGCAATTGCCAAATTGTGTGTGGTAAGCCTCCTTTCTTTCTTTTTCTCCCCTCCTCCTCCCTCCTCTATCTGTCTAAACCAGTGGTTCTCAGCCTGTGGGTTCCCAGATGTTCCCAGACTGCAACTCCCAGAAATCCTGGCCAGCTCAGCTAGAGATGAAGACTTCTGGGAGTTGCAGTCCAGGAACATCTGGGGACCCGCAGGTTGAGAACGACTGCTCTAGATGCGTGGTATGTTACTTGCCTGTTATGTGCTGCCTTTCCTCCTATGAGTCCAAGCTGGCCTGTGTAGCTCTCCTCTGTCCTATTAACAACTCCCAAGAGGCAGGCAAAGTCAAGAGTAAATGCCTCTCTGAAGGTCTCCCAAATACATTTTGAGGCCCAATAAGAACTACAACCCAGAATCACAAAGGCCCTGTTTCACCGTCTAACCACCCACACCACACTGGTTCTCGCTACCCTATGGCAGCAACTGGAAAGTTGAAAACAGGGTTATGAACTGGGGTGTAATTGAAGTGTTTCCAGAGGAGGCCTTTATGATACAGTTACTTGTCTTTTTTTACTGGGGGTTTGGATATTGTCCTCTTTTAATTTTAACTCTCCTATGGCTTTGATCCGTGGTCCTTGATCCAAACAGAGGCAGGTACTTCATTACCACTATGGGGCTTCTTCCATCTCTCGTTCTCCCAGGGAAAAAAATATGTGAAAGAGGAAAAGACAAGGTTGCTGTTCAGTGGATTGGCAGAACAAGGAGACCTCCAACCAGGATGCAACCTTTGCCTTTAACTAATCCTAAACCCCTTTCACACTGCAAGCCAATGGGCCTAAGCTCAGCCTAGGAAGAGGCCCAACCTAAACAAGAGGGTGTGGGTGCTGTCTGGACTCACCTCAATCAGCATCCTGTTTGGCGGGGGGCGTGGCGTTATACTAATAAAGAATCCACAATCTAAAAATTAAAACATCAGAATAGAAGTTCCACTTTTTGTTACACATTCTCTTGATTCCACCCCTGTTTTAGAACCCTTTAGAAACAGGAGATGTGACTGTTGTGGACTGCAGCTCCCAAAAGCTACTTTCCCATCATTCTAAACATTATAAAATGTTACTACCAAGAAACGACCTTATGATGATTCCCTATAAGAGGTACACCCATTTTTCGGTATATGTCTTCCTTTCCTCTAGAGGAGTGCTTCCCAATCTTGGGTCCCCAGATATTCGTTTTGATATTTGAACACCTGGGTTACCGAAGGTTGGAAATCACTGGTCAAGAACCTTAGTGGCACGCCCTTCTATGAACCAACCACTTCCACGATGCCTCGTGAAAGGACTCAGCATTTTCTCACCCCCAAATACCAGCTTTGTCCGGGCTTAGCTTAATTAGACAGTAGGATGGCAAGATCATTATGGGTTTAAACTGTTGACTAGAATGATTAATCTTTGAAGGGACAGGCTGAGCTGTTTCTGCCTTCTCCCTGCATTAAACATCTATTCATTTCTTTATCACCTTTCTCCCTATGAGAGGAACTCAAGGCAGGGGTTAAAAATATCAGGTTCTTTCCTTTGTGTAAAGGTTGGTAGGTTCTTATCCAAAGCGAAATGCAGCAGAAATCCCACCTACTCCTAATTCCTCTGGAATGAATTCAGGTGATTTTTCTGGAGCCATTCTTCCAGAAAGCCCAGCCTTGTCTCCTTCAAGAGCCATTGAGCCGTGTGCTAATCGGTTTCCTTGCTAACAATATCCGACGTGTGTGTCATTTCACGGCCAGAATGGTTCTTGGGTGGAGATGACCATCTCAGTCTGAGGGCTGGCTTTAATCCCAGGACCAAGACTGAGGGCTTCATGGCCTCTTCTCTACCAGCAGCTGCTGACACGCAAGGCTGAATCTCATTTGGGCATCATTTGGAGGGTAACTGACTCCCTGTCTTGCCCTTGCTTTGGTTAGGATGACTCTCAGATGGAGGCTTGGAATCCTCTCCTGATGGGATTCTAGAAGAATCCGGTGGCTGGGTTTCCTGGTCACAATGGCTAGGAGGGCTGACAGGAAGTGAGGTGAGGAAAAGTTATTCATTTTCCTTTCTCGCTCTTTCTGCTGCCTGCCAAATTGCTCCACCGCTGCCGCCACAACCCTGTCTGGCTTCAGGTGGCTCATCAGTTTTGTGGCTGCGAATGAGAAATAACAAAAGCGCGTCATTTGTTGTAGTCATCTCTCTCTGGAAAGGATAAAACAGCCAGACAGACACTCCATTCTGCCGCCGATAGCACAATCACAGCATCCTGTCGTTGTTCTTGTAGGGACCGATCTCTTTCTTACCCCCTGCACATGACAGCAAAATGAAAAGTTCATTGATCCACTGATTTTTTTTTTTTACGTTCTTTCAGGGGAGACTGTGGTTCTGCATTTGTTTCAGCAACTCAGAGCAAAGCAGCCTTTTACATTCCTTTTAATGGAATCCCTTGCTAAAACACAAGAGATGGCTAAAACACAAAAGTGGAAGGAGGGGAGGCGTGGAGGAGCCTTACCAAAAACACTCAGCACTTTGTGATTCCTAAAAGAAAATAAAGTAGAAAGGCACTATGGGCCTTAAAAACTTCATTAGTATGAGCATTCATCAGTGGCTGCCTTGTTTTGTTATGGACATGTGTTCTGGGCCTTTAAAAGCCTGTATGCTGTAAGAAATGCAAGTTTTTCTGGCTGCCTTTTCCCTGTTACACAGCACTTATACTAGGGTGGCCAATCTTTTCTCCTAACCCCTCATATTGAGCTACCAACTCCTACAATCTCATACCATTTGACACTGGCCATATTGGACCAAACTGTTTTGAGATTCAAAGCCCAGCCCACTCCCACTGTGTAGATCTTGGAAAAATGTACTTTTTTGCATCATCATCATCATCATCATCATCATCATCATCATCATCATCATCATCATCATCATCATCATCATCACAACAACAACAACTACTACTACTACTACTACTACTACTACTACTACTACTACTACTACTACTACTACTACTACTACTACTTTATTTTTATGCCGCCTTTCTCCCCAAAGTAAAGTGACCTCTATGCCCTGCCCCTCTGTTATTTCCTCACAAGGAGGGGAAAAGCTTTTCCCATTGACAGACAGATTTCCTGGTTTTACCTCATGATAGATTGTGCCAGCTTCTGTCTTAAAACATCATGCCAGAGAAGTCAGACTTCCAGATACTGCAGGATTATTTACCTTTCCAAACACTCTCTAGATCCATGCCTGGATAGCAATAATGGTGGTGCCAAAGATGACGAAACAACAAGAAGAGGTGAGGTGTGTGTGTGTGTGTGTGTGTGTGTGTTTTGTTACGGTCTTGACTGACTCTTTGTGACCCCATGTCCATGGAGTTTTCTTGGCAGGAATACTGGAGTGGCTTATCAGTTCCTACTCCAGGCGCCTACAGCACCTGGTATTCCCTGGTGGTCGCCCATCCAAGTACTAACCAGGGCCAACCCTGCTTAGCTTCTGCAATCAGGCAAGATCGGATGTGTTTAGGGCATCTAGGTAGCTCTGAAGAGGTGAATTTCTAGATCTAAAGTGCTAATAGTCCAATCCTATGCCTTCCTAACAGGAATGTGCCATTTTCATTTTTCTTAGTATTCTACATTCTGGAAATTCTACCTCACATCTTTTGTTGCTTTTGTTGCTATATTGCTGTCTCTCTCACTCCTGGTTAGAGATGGGCACGACTCGGGAAAATGACGTTTTCGAGTTGTCGTGTGTCGGAGGCAGCCCGTGTTGGCTCGTTTCCGTTTTTCGCGAAAAACCGCAAAAATTAGTCGGTTCGTTTTTTCGTTTTTTCGTTATCGTTATACTGGTTTTTTTTGGGGGGGTAGCGGGCTCCTGGAGGCACCTCTGTGGGGTAGGTGCCTCCGCCGGCCCGCTATAAAGGAAGGGACAGCAGCAGCAGGCTCCAAGAGACCCCTCAACATGGGGGTCTCCCATCCTCACCTGCTGCTACTGCAAAATGGCATGCACAACCATTTGGTTATGCATACCATTTGCAGGCAGTGAGACCTGCTCAAGTACCTGATACCCTGGTACGAGCGTGTCGCCATTTGCAGGCCAGGCAGTGCCACTGCACCTGCTCAAGTACCTGGTCCCTACGAGCGGGTCGCACCTGCCATGTCCCACAAAGAAGGGAATCGTACTTGCGTGTAGTGCAATGCAAGTAGATCTGGCTATGGGCTAAGGTGGATTAGGGTTAGGGCTAGGGTTAGGCTAATGACGGGTAAGGTTATGGTGGGCTATTGGGTTGCACCTCTGGGTGCCTCTCTGACCCACTAAGAAGACAGTCTGTGACGTATGGGTAAGGAGTCAAGGATTAGGGTTAGCGGGTTAGGGGGCTAGGGCAAGTTTTAGGGGGCTTTTTGGCACATCCCAGAAGTCTCAGTGGCCAAGTGGCCATGCGATTGGTGAGATGGCTCCAAAAATTTGCATGGTCGTCCCCTCCCACATGGCTGGCCAGGCCACTGGGCCAGCCCATCATTGCACACTGCGCAGGTGTAAAAAAAATAAAATAAAATAAAATCAATAAAAAAAACAGGAGGAGAGGAGAGACATTTTGTTGCAAGAAAAAACCCACTGCTACTGTGAAAAATCTGGCAGTTCATACATTTCCGCGTGTTTCTGTTGTGCTTGTGTGTTTTTGGACCACGATTTCAAAAAAAATATTGCATTCGCCGCCCCATTTTCGATCCCCTGCCCGCACCGCATGGCATGGCGACGAGGCGACTCGAGTCCGGCTGCCCAGGACGGGGGGAGGCGGGACCCCCCCTCCAGACCAGAACCCCCCCCTCCGGTAGGTGCCCTACTGAGTGAGTGCCCTTAGTCAAACAGGCATTTTCCGCCTGCTTTTTGGCCCGGGAATGGGTGGGGGGGGAGACCCGGGGGAGAGTTTAAAAAAGTTTTTTCCTGTGCCGCCCGTGCCGCTTGCTTGCGCTTTGGCGGCCGGCGGCGAGACTGGGCTTTTTGCGGCGGGCGAGTCCCACCACCACACCAGGGCATCCCAGGACGGAGGAGGGGGGGAGGCCGGACGGGGACCTCCAGAAACCACCCCTCTGGTAGGTGCCCTGAGGCACGGCAGGCATTTTTCCGCCTGCCTTTTGGCCGGGAACCGGGCTTTTTAACTTTTAAAAACTTTTTTTCTGTGCCGCTTGGCATCGCGCGTGATCGCGCGATGCAAGTAACGAGCACGACAAATCAGACCAAATTGTTCGTTCGTCGGTTCGAGCTCGAAGTCTGGCGGAGTAATTCCCGTTTCCGTTTCCGTAGAGTAATGGAAACGAGTAACGGAAACGGAAACGGAAATACCGCTAAGTCGTGCCCATCTCTACTCCTGGTTCAAAACAACCTTCTTCTTTCATTTTTCTCCTAATGTACAGATGTGGGTTGCCACCTTTCTTTCTCAAAGGCCAGGAATAAGGCTGAGTTATTTCTACCCAGCACTTCTGCCTCTTTGGGTCTTCATGGCTCCATTGAGAAACATCACCTTGAACATTACTGGTGATCAAACATCTGTCAAGTTTTAAGAGATTTTCCATCAGAGCAATTCCCGTTTAACTTTCTACTCACCCAACATGCAGAGTTAAGAATCACAGAGTTGTATTCCAGGGTTCACCTTGACTACAAAGGACTTCTCAGCCTGTCGTTTGAGGTCTATTGCATGGTCAATTTCTTTTTCAATGTATCAGGCGATGTTATTTGACTCTAACCCTACTGTTACCATGATCTTTCAGGTAACGTGAACCAGGGTGTCAAAAAAGTGTATTTCCTCCAGGATTTTTGGCCAACATCTAGAAGATTATTAGATGTTAAAAGGGAAAGGAAAAACTGATATACTTTTAACAGCAGTATGGAAGCTAGACCATCAGTAGGCCTCAAGCTAGTTCTACAAAGAGGAACACCTACTCAAATGTCATCTTCTGCAGAACAGCTGTATGATAGCAATCATGTACTTGTTAGGGGACTCATCTATGGAACATAGCTTTCTGTTAGAGATGGGCATGAACTTCAGTTCAGGAGTTTGTGCTGGTTTGTCAGTATGGCACCACAGGAGCCGTATGTCACCACCACCACCACCACCACCACCACCTCCAATGCAGTGCTGTAGAATCCCTGCACTACCACCTTGTTTGAGTGGGCGACTGCCAGAGGAGGTGGAGGAGGGAAGAGGGTGCTCCTGCCAGGACTGGACAGTAGTTGTGTGAAGAGGAGGGAATGAGCAGCGTGTGTCAGCTGGTGAATAGGAAAACCAGCTTGGGGGGGGGGAGAGAGTGTGCAGTACCACAGGTGTCACACCAATGAACCAGCACAAACCTCCAAATCAAGGTTTATGTCCATCAGCAGCTGGGAGTTTCTTTAGAGTTATTCACCACCAATATCTTGTCCAGTATCTTTAAGACAGAGGTTGGAACATGTAGTAAGCCTTCAGCAGTTTTTGGACTACAGCTTACGAGATATTTCACTAGGGGCTGTACTTCCTAGAGCTGACAGGAGCGGAAGTCCCCCCCCCCCAAAAAAAATGAAATAAGATGTGTTTCCCATCTCTGCATTAATATGCCCTCCCAAAAGTGTCAAGTCTTGCCATTTGGAAATCAATGAGATTAATGACATTTTAAATATTGACTTCTTTTCTGGGCGTTAAGAGCATCTTGTGGCCCCTGGATACTGCTGAACTGGAACTCCTATCATCACCCCCACCCCATCACTGCCTTCCTTGACTAGACTGGGAGTTGTCCAGCTGGCTGTGTTGTTTAAACAGGGGACAGTTGTGAACTCACAGCAGCGCTGTCATTAGAAGCAGACTGCCCATGTTTTACTTTCTCCAGCGGTAGCTCTGTGTGACACATACCAGCTGTCACTCCTAATGGAAGCAAAAAATAAATGGACACTAGGGTAGTCATTTTCACATGACTGGGTCATGGGAAGACAGGGCTGATGAGAGATGTTTTTTTGTTCGTGATCCCAAACAGCATCTGGAGCAACAGCACTCATCGTGACTTAAAAGATCAGTTTGTTGGCCTTGTGCTTTAATGTAGAGAATCACTGGGCAAAACAAACAAATGGCAAAGAATTTAAGACAAATGTGTTTTCAATAAGCCAGTATGCACTAGTACAGAGATGGGAGTGATGACAATTGCAACGACAGTGGCAATGGTGGTGGTGGTGAACGGCAGTGCTATATTAGATCAAGCATGCATGGTGTGTTTGTTTATTTGTTTGTTTGTTTTCATTTGTATACCGTGACCAATTTTTTCCATAGGGAACTCTGGGCAGTCTACATAAAGCACCATAATAGAGAACAACAAATGATAATAAAGATAGAAAACAATAATGCAAGACAACGAGAACAGGACTGCTTGTCATTTGGGTGAGAGAGATTAACAAGGTTGCTTGATGTTTTCAAGAAGCAGATTGTTGGATCGCAATCCCCAAAGGGATGCTGGACTCCATCATTACCACCTAGATCCCAATTAGTATGAAGAACAGAATCAAGACAGCTAACTTGTGCCTTTTCCAAACTCTGGCACCAAATATTGAAGGAGCATGGTGCTCACACTCTGGTTGCGGGTTTTTCCCAGGGAATCTGGTTCGCCACTTGGAGAAAGAGGATGCTGGGGCAAAGAGGCATTAGGTCAGATGCCACACAACCCTTTTTTATGACCATGCTGAAAACTGCATCGCAATTTCAAAACAGAAGCAACAATAACAACATTGACAGTCTTTGGAAAACAACCAACAAGGCCCAGGCACGAGACCACCACTCCATTTTTCTTACAACAGCCAACACCTACTTTACAGGACAGGGCTATGCCCCTTTACTACACTGAACCGTAGTAAAGATGCATACAATCGCTCTCTTGATGTCAAGTTTGAATACAAAGCAAAGCAAAGTGTTCTGCTTATACACAGCCCCATACCACTTCAAGTAGTATCTCGGCGGTTTACAGTTTAATTACAGTAGGCAGGCTATACATTGCCCCCCCCCAACCAAGCTGGGTACTCATTTTACCGGCCTCGGAAGGATGGAAGGCTGTGTCAGTCATGAGCCTGCAACTGGGATTGAACCCCAGGTCGTGAGCACAGTTTTATCTGCAGTACAGGCATTTAACCACTGCACCACGAGGCTTTTGTTCCTTACTATTGTGTAGGCAAAGGTGCACATATGGTCTTCTTTTCGTGGAAGAAAGAAAAGAGCTTCCTTAGAGAACAAAAAAAATAGGAATGCAGGAAAGAATGTACCCCAGCAGAGTCATATTCATTAAAGATGAAGCATAACAAGTGGGGGTTGCACATCCCCACGAGACCCATCTAAAGATAACCTCCAGTCCTCATTGAAAGCATGCTGAACACCGGCACTGCTTGTTGGCACAAGTTAATTGCACAACAACCAGACGATAAAGCCATAACTGAAATCTGAGGAGACACCTAATATGCACTTTACTACCCTGTTCTCCCAGTTGAAAGCAGGTGAAATGAAATTCTCTCTGCCCTAAAAGCCTCTTCGCCTATAGATGTGAAGGCAATACAACAGTGCCCTTCCAAGCCCATCCAAGTGAACACAGAACCCCAATGCCCTGACAGGGGAATCTCTTAGAGAGCACTAGAGACAAGGGGGCTTCGACCAGGCTTCTCCTGGGAGGGGCTTCTTTGTCCCCCGCCCGCCCGAGACACACTGGCCAGCTGCCAGGCTGGCCAATCGGGCATTGCCAACCCAGCTGCTGAGATTGGCCAGAGGCTGACCACTGGTCAGCTGACCCCTGGGGATAGCCTCTAGGTAAGGGGCTAGCAGCCCATCAAAGGGGTCTTTGTCTCGCGGCCGCACTCAGAGCAACACCTCTGGACAACACCTCTGCTGAAAAGAAGCATCCTCATGCAGCCATTCTTGGCCATGAAGTTGGACCGTTCTGCCTGAGCAGAAGTTAAAGCAAAAACATTATTGTGATTGTCCTAGTTTTTTCAGTGTGACCAAACTTACACGGCAGCTGGCTTCTTAAAAGGTAAATATGATATGGGGTAAAGAGGGCAAAGAATGGATTAAGGAGAATAGAGACGATGTCCACAGTGTTGACTTTCAGGGAAGCGCCCACAGGAAAGCTGCCTAAACTTATTGCTGGATATATGGGTATAAGTGACGCAGAATAGGATAGCTCATCCATGTACTCAGACTTCACATCCATCTTAAAAGCAGTGCAAAGCTGCCACAGATAATAAGACATGCATGTCCATTGTTACACCCATGGTAGTCCATATCTGCCCCTCAAGTCTTCAGTCTTGTTAAAGTCTGAGGCATCCACATTGTAGTTTTGAACGTAATTTTGTGAAGTTTGGTTAATTGCCGCCTAAATGACTATAGCAGAAATTAAATGGAAGTGCTGGAGTTAGCATAAAGATGCTAAAGCTGTCAGAAACTGGAGATGATGTTAGTCTTAACTCACAGGTCTTTTGATTTTAGCAATCCTGTTAATGGGAGAAACATCTGAGCTAATTTAAGTCGGAGCTAATGAATATATTTTGCAAAATAATATATACGTGAGTGAGGTGTATGTGTGTGTATATATATATGCAATTGCTTGGAAATGAAGCATCTGTGCCATGCATATTATATGTCGCTATCTTCCATTATTTTATTTCCCCATTGTATTATGACACTAGAGACCTTGAAATATTATTGAACTGCAGCTGAAAGCAAATCCCCTGCATATAGATATATATCCATAACCACTGGTACTACTTGATTCTAATTTGTCTTTAACATTAGAGCAGCTCTCCCGGGTCGAACCAGTGGTCTTTAGATTTAGCCTCTCATGCTCTCTCTTGCCAAGACCCACTTACACATGTATGTAGCAGGTCTTTTCCTGGATGATTTCCTTTCAGAAACATCAGCACTAAGTCTATATATGTGAGGGTTAAAAAAAAAAGATTACATGTAATAAAAAACCTCAAGGAAATACATGGATGGGTTTGCTAATGCAGTGGTTCCCAACCTGGGGGTCAGGACCCCTTTGGAGGTCAAATGACCATTTCACAGGGGTCACCATGAGCCAGTGGGGGAAAAAGGCACAAACGGCTTGGGCCCGGAGGAGGAGGGGAAGAGTAAGTTACAGCTTGATAGGTTTGGAGCGGATGTCAGTCAATACCACTGGAGGCTATGATTGGCTGAGGGTGCCTGTGGAGGGAAGTTCTCTATGGCACCTGCGGCAGTGGCCTGCCAAAGGGGGCTTGTGGCCTCTTCCAAGCAGGGCAAGGGGTCACCACAACATGAGGAACTGTACTAAAGGGTTGCGACATTAAGAAGGCTGGGAACCACTGTGCTAATATTAGGATTGGAAACTATCCCCCATTTTCCAGTACATGACATACCCTTGTAGAGAATTTCCTCTGACAGTGGTCAGTAAGAAATGCAGCTGTCAATGTGTATGGTGATCTCCTCTGATCACATGCAAAAAGTCATGCTTACTCCTCAGTGTGGTTCCTGGGTGCCAGATTATGCAACAACATGAGGAATGTAGCCCATTTCATGGAAAGACTCAAGAAGAAGGCAGACAAATGGAATGCTGATACAGTGCCTCCTTTGTCTAGGTTTCCCACCTTTTTAAGGGCTGTGCCCCTGCACTTTGAACTTCAGCGGGACATGCAAA
Source organism: Phrynocephalus versicolor (assembly GCA_023846285.1). Taxonomy (NCBI): domain Eukaryota; kingdom Metazoa; phylum Chordata; class Lepidosauria; order Squamata; family Agamidae; genus Phrynocephalus; species Phrynocephalus versicolor. The sequence continues at coordinate 47,131,457 of JAHTLZ010000015.1, read as the reverse complement.
AATGTGGCACATGAAGTTTTTCTCACCATGCTTCTGTCCTGGCAAGACAATTTCATGTACTACATCTGTTCTTGTTGAGGTGCTGAAATGGTCTTATTAAGGCACTACCAGCAGTTAGAAAAATGGAGGGAGCCCTTGGGTTCTCTCTAGTGGCCACTTCTGATAGTGCCTCACTTAAATATACTTAAAACTCTGCTTCCCTTGCCATCTTTCCCTTGGATTGATGAGAATGGAAAATGTTCCATCAGAATGCCTCTGATAATGCCTTCAAATGGACTGCTTGAATTAACTACACTTAGGCAACATATATAGAATATTAGAGAGCCAGTGTTAGGTAGTGGATACACAGAAGGACTGGAACTCACGAGACCTGAGTCAAATCCCTGCTTGCCATGCAAAAACACTGAGGAGTGGCAACAATAACCTACAGTATTCATTTTACATTTCACATGCCTCGAGAGCTTTGATAGGGTAATTTAATGCACAAGAAAAACGGCAAAACATAGCAGCAAAAAACATTCATTGTGCCATGAGAGTCGCCTTATTTTTGACATTTGACTTGGTTACTTCCATGTTAACCAAAAGTAATTAATTATAAGTAATGGAATTACTTTCAACTAATTACTTTAAAGCTCTGGTTAAGAGAAGAACCAGGGCCAATTTCAAAGTCTGGGGACCTAACATCATAGTTAGTATCCGTTGCATGCTGGCTTCTTTGAGTTTGCATTCTGCTGGTGAAGCTAGAGAAGAAATTTTTGGCCAGCATCCCTTCATGAGCCAACGGCATTAGCAGATCTCACATTCAGGAGCTGATACCTGGGTTGGTCTTGGATTTCCCAGTGAAATGCAACAGTATGTGCTTGGTCACCTATGTAGTTCAGAAAAGCCATTCCTCTTTCCTAAGGACCAAAGCTAATTGGAAAATGTCATTTTGCTCTTTTGAATTTATAGAAGCACCAAATAACATAAATTCTCTTGTCAACCCTTGGAGAGAAGTCTTTAAAAAAAAAGTGGCGCTGGCATATTGGGGGGGGGGAGTTCCATCTTATCTAATGGTAGCAGCATATCTGACCCCATGCATTCCGGTACTCAGTAATTTTGACGTAATTATGTGATGGTTTTCCATCCCTTTGTGCAAGACAAAAAAATAAGATCTACTTTTCAGCAGTCCTTCGGAAGTCATCCTCTGATTTTTAAAATTATTCCGGACTTTGAACTCTGGCTCTGTGAGTGTCTGTGTGCCGTTCTCTGCCTTTAGAGGCTGCCAGATCCGCAGGCCTAATCAATGCATGTTATTGATAGTAAATCAATTAACTCAGACAATGGATCAAAATGAAAGCGCTTTCACTAAATTAATAAGTGAATCCAAGTCTTTTAAGAAAAGTGTCAGATAAGGGCAGCTCAGCCTTTGGGGAGAGCAGCCTTCAGAATTCAGTATCCACCAGCGATCAGCAAAAGAAGGGGAAAAAAACACCACCCTCTGCCATAATGGTATTCTTCCCCTCCCCACCCAGGCTGAAATGTTTCGATTTCTTAATAGTTTAAAAAGGGTGATTGTAGAGAAGCACAAACCACAGAGCATGTAGCTGCAATTTACTTGGATCTCATTCAAGAGATGTGATCAGAAATGGGAAACTTTTTTTTAAATTACAAATCCCACAATGTTCACCACACCAGTTGTACTGGCTGGGATATTCTGAAAGCTCTTCTCCAGCCCCACAAAAAATCCATCTCACGTTAGGATTTTCCTGTCCCCATTGCTGGCATTTATTTTTGATCAAAAGGCGCAATAGCTCAGCTTCCCTCAGTCTAGTCTCCTAAAAGTGTATTTGGATGTAATCCCTCTGGCAGTATGGGAAGGGTGCTAGAACTACTAATTTGTCCTCAGCCCAGAATTTCCCTTCCTTGGCTTGGGTAGAGACAAGGGTGAGTATCTCAGGCTGGTTTCCCTGCGCTGCCTGGGTAGAAAACAGGCCTGGGGAGTGTGCCATTCTCCAGGTACTGTTGAACTGAAACTCCACTCAGCCCTAGTCTATATAGCCAGTGGCAAGGGGCGATGGGAGTTGTAGCCCAAAGACATTAGGAGACCATAAGTTGCATATCCCTTGCCCACATTTTAAACAGCAGATTCCCCCAAGCCAAACGTATATTAATTGCAAGAATGCAAATCACAGGTGTATGTTTTTGGGTGGGGATAGCAACCACACAGGGCATCCCCAGCACCCATGCAATGTAACTTGAGCACTTGCCTTGAGCAAAATTACTTATCTGAAACTGCCCTTGCTGCTGGGTTGGAGGAGAGAGGCTTTCTGTGAAATGCAAAGGGAGGACATTTTTGCAACACTGTAGGCATGTCCAAAGTCAGGCCCGGGGGCCAAATGCGGCCTGTTTTCAAATTCTGAGCCGCCCAAGGCCTCTTCTCCCCACTAGCTCAGCCTGTCACGCATCCCTGTCAGCTGGCACCTCCCCATACTGGATGGAGGCGTCAGCTTGCAGTTTTATGGTTTGCCTGCCCTCCCTGCCTCCGTCTGCCCCCCCCCAGCCACCTGCCCAGCCTACCCATCCCCAGCTCCGTTGCTGCAGCATCCTTCCCGCCTCTTTGCATATTATAGAGACGTGTCCAAAGTCCGGCCCGGAGGCCAAATGTGGCTGAATGGTCGGCCCCCCTCACATTTTCACCTCACTGAATCTGGCCCTCCTTGCTAAATGTTTGGATACCCCTGCTGTTGGAAGAGAAATGTCTTTACAACGCATAGTACTGAGACTGCTATTTGCATAGCAGGGATGTACGTGAACTGTGTTGATGCAACAAACATTGAGTCAAATTGTGCAAGAAGAGCACAAAATAACTCTCTGGCCTCCATGCATAGCTGCTCTGGCTGCAGATCAAGAGATGTTCCTTGTTGTGGATCTGAAATGGACAATTCTTCTGCTTCAGAGGAAATATTCCCTGCCTAGGCATGTGTTATTATTTTTAATGGAAGTCAGAAAAAGGTTCTTCCTAAGCTGATGTGTAAATTTCAAAGCTGTTTCTGTTTGCTCTGAATCACTTATAGAAATACATATTCACCTGGGTATCCCATCCTTTTATCAGTAACCTCAGGACAGGCACTGTGAGTGCTTGCTTCCTCCCACAGTCCTCCTGCTCTCCGGGGTAGTTAGCTAAAGAGACTGACCCAGAGTGACTTGGGGCATGTTGTGCTTTTCAGGCATTGGATCTGTATCGTAGTCCAAACCCAGTCAGCTTTAAGGAAGTAAGCAGTGTGTCCTCTGTGGTGAATGATATTTCCACTCCTTCCAAGACTGATAACAACTGGCCCTTGTCATGAGCAGCGGCTAGGCCACCGAACCTCGTGGCGCAGTGGTTAAATGCCTGTACTGCAGGTAAAACTGTGCTCACAACCTGGGGTTCAATCCAAGGTAGCAGGCTCATGGTTGACTCAGCCTTCCATCTTTCCGAGGTCGGTAAAATGAGTACCCAGCTTGCTGGGGACGGGGGGCAATGTGTAGCCTGCATTACTGTAATTAAAATTTGTAAATCACCCAGAGACCACTTGAAGTGGTATGAGGCAGTATATAAGCAGAACACTTTGCTTTTGGGAGCTGAGGAGACAGCTTTGGTGGGTGCATTTGGTTCTCCACCCGACCGCCTTCAGTGGCCACCTGCCAAACTCACACAGACACACACACACACACAGACACACAGACACAGACAGACAGACAGACAGACAGACACACACACACACACACACACACACACACACACACCGTATAGGCGGCAGTCTCCTGAAACCTTCATTTAGGATAACCACTTATCCCAAAATATATATCACTGAAAAGATCCCATGCAGCAAACGGGGGTGGAGGGAGAAGAAAATTCTTTGAACGCTCCTCCCTCCCCCCCCCAGCCCCAATCTTTTCTCTCCCTTGAATAAATGGAAAAGCCGTAACTAGCAAATCAAAATCTATTTGGTATTTGTTCCCTCTTGATAACCAGGCAGCCGATGCCTATCACCCCTGCTGAGGCTTATCGGCTGCTTCCAGCCTCTTTCTCCAGCAGCAATCAGTTCCTCCAGGGTCAGAGAGAGAGAGAGAGAGAGAGAGAGAGAGAGAGAGAGAGAGAGCAGGCAAGGGAGGCTTCCTTTCCTTCTGTAGCCATCACCAGGTTGTGTGTTCAGACTCAGTGTTCCTGAGCTAGTGGGAGGAAAGATAAGGAACAACCAGACCCAGGTGAAGGGTCCTCTCGGGCCCTCTTAAAAGGAGCTGTTCTTGATGACCTTACAGTATAAAGTTCATAACTTAAGTGGACTTTCTAAAAACAAAGAGCTACATCTGCCTTCCATTCAAACCTTGTCCCTGCACCACTGGGATGCAAAAATGAAGCATAGAAAAGCAGGCTCTGTCTGAAACAACTGGAGAAGCCTACGAGTGAACAATGGCCGTCACTTCACGAGGCTCCTCGCTTCGGAGCGTCATTGCCTTCGCTTTGAATTCGAAGGCGATCACGTGGTCTCCCTTCGCCCCCACCCCTTTTTCTATGTACTCACGCGGGCAGCTTTTCCGTGCGAATCGTGAATGACCTCACGAGCTCCATTCGCATCCAGACACTCATGTTCTTTGCCCGTTTCCCGCGATCTCCGCTTTTTTTTAAAAAAAAAAAAGGTGTATCGATGCATCGATACTTGGCTGTCAGTTACGGCGAAGCGCTGTAAATGTGTGACTCTTTGCTTCATAATTATTATTTATATTATAATTTCCATTGGCGGCCTCCTAAAACTGCTGTTCCCCATCATGGTCACTAGGTGGGCCATCGCACAACGATTGTACTTCTTCTTTCAAAGGTCCTCCAGGACACTGGAGTAACCCCCTCCTTACTCCCTAGAGTATACACCAAGCCTCTTCCGCCTTCTTTCTGCCATTCTCCCGGTATCATGCCTCCATCGCGTTCTTCAGCCCGCCTGCAGAAACTCCATAGGTATAGTCCATACATTATTGCTGTGTTGCACAATGTCAATACTTTGTTGAGCACTGTAGCTTTGTTATTTCTGAGAAAGGGAAGACGAGTTTTCCGACGCCGAGTGCTTTTTGGCGAGGCGTTGAGGGCATGCAACGCTTTGATATGGGTTACTTCGGCTTGGATAAAAAGCTCCCCTCGAGAGAAGCTTTTCTGGTGTTACCCAGGACGTTCTCAGTGGTTTCACGACACGGTTCTTCAGCTTTGGGACGATCGCCAGTGGTTAGAAAACTTCCGTATGACTAGAAGAACACTTTTCTGGGTGGCCGATAAGCTGCGTCCGTTTCTGATGCGCAGGGACACAGTTATGCGCTCAGCTGTCCCAGTGGAAGAGAGAGTGGCAATCGGCGTGTACTTTTTGGCAAGCCGTTCTTGCTACAGAACCATCGCTCTAGTATTCCAGAAAGGAAGTTCTACTGTTGCAAGCATTGCAATCGAGGTTTGCCTTGCAATGGAACACGTTCTTCTTAAGGAAGAGGTACGCCTGCCTGAGTTCAATAAGGTAAGCTGCTTTCGGTCATCCCAGTCTTTACTTGTATTCTGTACCACCGCCTTTACTCATTAGGAAACTAATGATTCTTTGTGTTTTTTTTTCTCTGTTTCTACAGATGACATCATCTATGAAAATCTTCGGGTTCCCACATGCTATAGGTTGTATCGACGGAACGCACATTCCGATAAGCCCCCCAAAATTGCAGGGGCCGGCTTACTTTAACAGGAAATCATTTCATTCTGTATTGCTTCAGGCTGCTTGCGACGGAGAGGGAATTTTTTTCTCTATGTTGACTGGTCATTCAGGTGTTAATCATGATGCCCATGTGTTCAGATCATCTATGCTTTTTAGTCGGATGGAGGAAGGCACCCTAATACCTGGCAGTCCTATGTTCCACTATGCAGGGGTGTCAATACCTCCCATTATATTAGGGGATGGTGCCTATCCATTGTGTAAGTGGCTAATGAAGCCCTTTGCTGTTACTAGAAATGACAGGGAGCGCCACTTCAATAAGGTTTTTAATCGCTCAAGATGCGTCGTGGAGAGAGCATTTGGGCGGTTGAAGGCCAGATTTAGACGTTTGTCTGTTAGGATTGAGGCTCACATAGAGAACGTGAATTCAATTATTGCCTCTGCTGTGATTCTACACAACATATGTGAACGTGAAAACCATGACATACTTGATGAAGAACAACATTCCATACCCCCACCTGAACCACAGGATGATTGTGAAATAAATGACTACCAGAGGTCTGGAACTGCACGTGCAGAGGCTGAGGCCGTGCGGAATGCTATAGCGGAGTACCTGTTTACCCATGTGAAGTGACATGGGCGCAAAATAACAAGTTCATCTACTCTACTTTACTATTTTATTTTACACTGTCATTTGGAGTAGAATTGTGTGGCTTTACAGTATGGGTTATTCCTGTTTAATTCCTTCCGTTAATAAATGTTTCTATTTAATTTGCATTATTTTCCTTTAACTTAAGTGCAATACACCAGTAGGTTTTGCAAACTACTACACCGGCTATGCAAAAGAATGCCTGACAGGGTTATTTGCTTCAAGATCATAAAATGACCAGTAATATACCTTGCAAAAAACCAAGGCACTGGACTAAATAAATAGCAGTTTCTGAACGCATACAATCCAAAAACAAATAATGCCTTGACTAAGAGTTTATCTGCCCTGTTGTCTGTCTGATAATGTACTTTAGAAGACATGCCTTTCAGAGAGGCCCCCCTTTTAAGAAAACAACATTCCGATGTTGTTTTCTTATAACACCTCCCTCTTGATATGCAGAGTACTGCTGCCAGAGTAGACTTAAGAAGGAAGTATCAAATTACAGTTCCCTCTACAAGCATTTTATGGCCTAATGGCTCTGAAGGAAAGGCAAAAATAAACTGTTTTTGTTGTCTGTAGCCACATAAGGAACCTAATCGCATATTTTTTATCCTTTGCTGTTAGATTTTGATGAAGAAATCAGTTAATAATGCATTACAATGAATTTCTTGGTTTTAAAGTGCATTATTCTTTACACTAACTGCACAATACTATTAATTCCTTTGGGTTAACAGTGTGAACAACAGTCATTGCACTTTACAAAGTCAGATTCCTGTAATCAGAGGAGCATTATGAGAATATCAGGATCATACTTTTAAAATAAATAATCATGCTACGCAAAATATTCCTGCTAAAATAAAACTTTGTAGGCAATGCAGCCTGTATTACAGGCTCGTGGTAAAACGTTTCCAAAAAAAAATTTTCTGGAAGCTTTGAAACACGAAAGGAGGCCCCTTCCAAGCTAAAACTTAGGGACAGTACATTACACATGATTTTCTCTGTGTTAACAGTACCATTTTCATACTTTTTATAAGACTATTATGCTCACAAGTGCAAATTGTAGCATCAGAGTTTGTTTAGTAACAGCTGCCGTGCATAATGCGGGAAAAATTGATCACATGCTCACCATCCTCACAATGCTCCCTCATACCTGCAGAAAAAATCTGTAAATGCTGCTGTTTTCTGCAGTTTAGAGCCATAACTAACAGCAGAACACAGTGTCAATCACATACTTTGCATTAATACATTAGGTCTGTTCTCATTCCCAGACCACCATGATACCAAAAGGGATAAGATGGGAAAATTTAGTTGCTGTGCTATGGCATATATACCAGCAAATTACAAACTTCCTTCAAATAAGTCAGCAGTACTTTGTATAGGCAAAACGAAAGTTAATGAAACATTTCTGCACCACATCCTAGCCAGCTGAGACACAGGACAGGGGGCCCCTTTGTAATCAATCACCCATCCCCCTTCCCAAATTGAGATCACCTTTCTGTTGAAATGCTAATAAAGGGAGCCAAAAGGTGCAAGGGAAGGAAGTTAGCATACAGGCAAGTGAGTTTAGTTGCTGGTGTCCATTCAAACAGAAGGCTTTTCCTAGGAAAAAAAAATTCCATAAGGGAGCTATAGGGATGGATTCTGAGGACAATTCAGAGAATTGCACAGCCAGTTCTGTTCAATCCAAAATTAAGAGAGGGGTTATTTGGGGAAATGAGGAGACTTCAGCCTTAATTAAGGTTTGGGGTGAGGCAGAGATAAAATATGCCTTGTCTTCCCTCAAAAGGAATATTGAAATCTATGAGGTGATTTCAAAAGAACTACGGAAAATTGGATTTTTTAGATCAGGCACGGAATGTAGAACTAAATGCAAATCGCTTCGGAAACTGTACAAACAGGCTGTAATTCAAAACAGTACTTCTGGAGCGGGGCGTGCAAAATTTATTTGGTACGAAGAAATGGCAAATATTTTCCGAACGGACACCTCAATTCACCCCTTGCGGACAACCGAGAGCGAGTCCAGCGGGAGCACTGGTAAGCATTGACTATGTACCATTTATTATATATCGTACAATACGTCACGTTTACTGTATTTAACAGATAAATATAATGTTTTTAATAGTAACTCTACTGCTATTCAAAAGTACAGTCTTTTGTTTTTAGAACACGTTGTGTCCTTCGATAAACCGAAACAACGAAGGAACGGGATGAGTTTTAAATCTCTCAGATTAACGGGAGGATGCGTTTAATTTCCCTCTCATATATTGAATTCTTTTTTTTTAATAACAAACATTGCAGCACTGCATCGATGTATCGGTATCTCTTTATTATTTCAGAGATTATATATGTAATTAAAAGTATCCGTAATGTATTGTGCTAATGATATACTGTATCTCCGCTTCCAAGAGATATTCGATGCATCAATTAACAGTTGAGGTTTGAGCAGAAAGTAGAATAGACTTTTTTCTTTATTAAAAATGCCGTTTGCTTAGTTGAAAGGATATGCATCCTTTTGTAAGTGTTGCGGTTCTGAACGGAGGGCAATCACTTTATTTTAACAGAAAATTAAACTTTCATTGATTCGGGCAAAAAATTAGGAGGGGCGGGACATGCCTCACTAGTAACCAATCATGGAACCTTAACCATTATGTGCTCCGGAAACTAAAAGACTGCTTCCTGTCCTTTGCCTTCTGCTGTGTTGCAACGCGAGGGAAATATAGCAAGTAAAACTTCTCTTCTCACATGCAGCAACCACGGAGGCAATGCCTGGTGTTAGCGATAATGCCGGATCACAGTCCCTCTTCGAAGACAGTGAAGGCATGAACCAAAGCTACGTGGCTTCGGAAGCTTCAGCAATTGGTAAGGAAGACTTTAAAAGTTATGCAGGAAGGCCATGTTTTGCAAACGTACAGTTGTCGGATTATTAGGGTAATCGTGTATATGATTACCTTACAGACCATAGTAGTGTAAGTTCAACATCAATAATGTAAAGAACTGCCGTTTAAAAAAATTATGTGATTTTCAGACTACCAATCTACAGACGGTTGTGAACCATCCACATCTGGCTGTTCTTGTTCCCAGAGTCCACAAGCAATATTAACTGAACGGCGTGGTAAAAAAGGTATGTTCATCTCTGACTTTTGAGAATTTAAACCTAACAATAAAAAATAACCTTTATTAACCAATCTAGTGCATGAAAGTAATTTTTCTAAACTAAACGATTTGGTAACTAATAAAACACTGAGCTATTAAAACTCCAGTACTTTATATTCTGGAGCAAACAGCTTTTGTTTTTACTCTGTAAACGCAACAATTACATTCAATGCATTTACATGATGGAATTATAAACATCTATATTTTTAAATAGTAATTGATTTTTGTTTTAATGTTTGTGAATTATTATGTTTCTGGATAAACCTTTCTGCAGTCAACAGTGATTTTGACATACCCCTTAATGTAGACACTGCTTAAAAATTATTTTTTAATTTCTCCTTATTAACTTCAGACACAGTGGAAACAACAAACTATGAAGCCACGCTTGACCCAGCAACCAGGCTTGCATTACTACGGAAAAGGAAGCAGAGATCTACGGCAGCAGCACGCCTGGACAACACACTTACGGGTTTTGTGGACTGGGTTAAGGCTTCGGATGACAGGAAAGAGTCTACACTAAATGCTTGGAACCACCAGGATATGATGTTCCAGAAACAGGTTATTGATAATCTAAGGGTGGCTTCAGATTCTCTTGCTAGACTGACCCAATTTTTAACAACTTCAGGGACAAAAAAAAAGGTTTACATGGAAGGAGAAGCCTCCCATAAAGGTCAACACACTAAAAACCAATCTAAAATCATGATCTCCAATGGTTCCCCAAACACTGATAATGTAGACAACAGTGATTCTGATGGAGATTCAACTGGGACCACAGGGTCAGGTACTGCCTCCGAGCTGGAGAGTGACACTGAATGCTCAGTATCACTCCTGCCCTCTAGGCCTGCAGCTGCCCATGTTTCCCTTGGTAAACCAAAAAATGGAGCAACAGTTCTGGAAAGTAAACCAGGCAAAAAAATGCTGCAGGGCCACAAAAATAGCCCAATGACTAGTACTCAGAAACAGGGAGCAGTAGAACCTGAGTTCCCAGTGTCACCGTACCTGATTGTTAAGCAGGAAAGTGCTACTGAGAACATTGAGTCCAGAAAGCTAACCCCACCAAAAAGAAGACGTATCAAGAAGAAAATATTTTCACCCTAGTTGATTACTTCTTCTACTTAGAGGAAATACAATAACAGGCCACAGTTGGGAGTAGGGACAGAATACCCAGACCCTGGTTTTTAATTGAAAACTGCTGAAGTGCTTCACATTTAAAGCAAGTTCAGTTACAGTAAAACCAAGATCAGCAGTACACCACTAATCTAGCAAATATAAACTATTGTGTGTGTTTTTAGCTGGAATTATCAAGCCTTTCTCTGATATTTACACAGCAGTTGTATGCTCTGTAAGGAATGCATTTCTGGGTTATTTTAAATCACTGGGTATTCTCCCCCTTCACTCACCCATAATAAACTAACCCAGACAACAGAAGTAACAGAGACAGAGATGATTTCTTAAGAAACTTTTTATTTCTATCCACTCAATAGGTAAAGTATAGTTATGTGCACTTAACTTTTATTTGGAGTACTTGAAAATACAGTTTTTAATGGGAAAGTTAAACAACAGTACCACTTGTAAAGTATGTCTTTGAAATCAAAAACCTTTATAACAATGTACTGCTATTTGGATTAATGGCTTTTAAAAATAAACCATACAGGCACACATAAGATTTAGGTAAGTTTTGATACTTACCAGTATAACAAGAACAACATTTAAAGTGCATCACTAAATACCCTATTGAGTAGGAAAATTGTTTAAAGTGCACAAACAAGAACTAGAGAAAACTCAAAGTAAGCTGCCCTAATATTTTCTTAGGAGCTTATATGTAAATAAAACTTGTCAATATTGGTTGTACATTAGCAGTGAGGCAAAAAAGGATAAACCCCGGGACGGTGCTTGGCACCAAATCAGTCCTGTAACACGTGCTTCAAGGAACATTTGGCCATAAAAAAAGAAAGTGTTCATCGCCTAAATTGTCCATAAAAAAAATAAGTCTTCATCGCCTTCGGCGCCTTCTCCTGGCTGGAGCTCCTCCTCTGTTTCCGGGGAGCACTATTTCTTCTAGTGCGGCTATTCTCTCCACCGCCTGTTGAAGAGCAGCCACCCAGTTCTGATGTTCAGCGCGGGTTACTGGTTGCAGCATAATGTCCAGCGGTTGATCCTCTTGTAACTCTGAAAGTAAGAAATTTATAGGTATTTATTGTTAAAGAACATTTTTGTATGTGTACACACCTTAGTGAAGCCCACAAATGACTCTCACACACCTTCATGCTCCACCTGCTGTTCCTGCACGTTGCCTGGAACATTCTGCACTTGCTGTTCTTCTCGACCTGCACCTTGATTTGCATTGCCTGGACTCTCTTGCTCCACTGGTGGCTGTAAATCCTGAGCCATGGCCTGTTCCTGGTCTTCATCAGAGTCATTGGCCTGCTGCTCCACTGCTTCCCTTCTGTTCGCCTGCCTTTGAGGCCTGAGATCACCACCCCTGTTGCCATGCCTCCTTCCTGGTCCAGCTCCTATTGAGACATAAGTGGAAAATAGTTTTATAGTGCAAACAGCCCTGCAGTTACACATTTGAAGAATGTTAGATCAGTGCAAGCATGCTTTATTGTAGTCTAAGGTATCCTTGCCAGAACTTTGATTTCAAGATATGATTTGTAAAGCTTTGGTGTACTTTTTTCTTCTTAATGCAGAACATTTACTACAGGGCACCAATTTTAAAGAAAATGGTTTTAAATTTTCACTTCAGCTATTTATTGTGAGCAAACAATCTTTTAAAATTTTTAACTGCTTTAATGTAAGGTAATCTTGAATTTCAGCACCATTACATCAAAATTTGCCTTAAAAACATAAAATATGTGCCCCTAAAAGTTTTCACGTTACACTTTTAGGTAGTTTAACACATCGTACTTAAGCATAAAATACTAATGTTTTTAAAAGACAGTTTATATGACTTACCCAAAGGAAAAAGATGACGAGGATCGGGCCTTCCAGCTTGAATCCAGAGTTGCAACAGTTGATTCCAAAAAGCGGATTGCTGTCCCTCTTCAGCATCCTCTCCAAAATAAAAAAGTGCTCTATTGAAGTTCTGCCTTATCGTTTTAAATTTTGATCTTATTTGCGTAGGATTTCTCGCATAGTTAAGCCTTGCCAACTCTCTGGCAGCCTGCCTGAAAGCCTGCTGGTTTCTTCTGGGGTGCAGATGAAACAGAACTGGGCCCATCTCGTTCTCAATAAAAAAATCAAGCAGACTGGACACCTCAGCCTCTGTCCAGTAGCGGCCCCTACCACCCTCCATCTCCACAGCAAAGGCCTTGAATTTTTCAGACCTGAACAATAATTTATCAACTGCTCAACTGCTCTCTAAGTAACTCCTGACTCTCCACGGGTGTCTGGGAAAACTTGAGGGGTTTTTATAAGGTTTGGCCTAGGGATCCTGCACATTTCTCTGGAAAATGAAACTAATTTTAACCAATAGGATTTAGGGTCAACGTAGAGTTCACTTGCCAGGTGCCTAGGAGTATGTTTATCTGGCCTTTTACATTGCTAACTTAAATTACTGCAATCCTGTACCTGGGGTTGTGTTTAAAAAAGATGCATTTGTCCTATTGCAAGGAATACTAATAAATTTTACAATGCATTTGTTTATGAATACTTTTATTTAGCATGAACAGTTACCTGTGCAATTTGCTGAGCTCATGCAAAGTACCTCCAGATTGATCAGTTCTACCCAGCAACGTTGGGTGAAGGTCAGGAATGGAAACATTTTCCAGCTAGTGCAATGAGTTGGCCATTGTTCCTGGAGGAAAATGGGTGGAGTTTTAAATTGGAAGGCTCCAAGTAGGCCAGCACCTGCCGGCAGATAGTGAGGCTGTATTGTTTGGAGCCTGATGGCCAGCAAAAGGTGAAAAGTTCATGGCTCAGGACTGACCATTACGAACAATCTTGGAATGTACCACTGCAACTGTTGGTCATAATTGGGGATGTTTATTTGTTTTCATAGTTCGGTGTTACTGTTATAATTTGTATTACTGCATTTAATGGTTATCACAATAAAGTTACAACGTTCAGGAATTGATGAAGACCCGGACTGTTTGTTTGAAAAGTTTTTTCAATAGCTGCTGTTATAATCAGTACTATGGAACATTCCTGATCTGCTGAAAGGAGAGCATAGCCATATCTGCTTTTCGATACAGCGGTTTCTAAATGTCCGCATAAAACCTGCTCAGCTGTACCAAACCAGTACATAGGTAGAACCTTGGACTCCTAAAATAGTGGTTAAAAATATTTTTTTGCAGCCAAGAATCTCAGCACCTAATGGAATAACATGAATTATTTAAAGTCTGGGGGGTGGTTTCCTTTTCTGGGCAGATATAAGGTGGGGGGTATCTTGGGTCAGGCAGCTTGTAATTTTGGCAGTGAACCCTTATCCGCGCTGCCCGTGTTCCCTGCATTAAAAAGGGGTTTCGAGGCATCGGCTGAGATATGTCAACAGCTATAAATTCTTGGGCTGCAGCCTTTATTGCCGTTCTGGGGGGGG
>JAHTLZ010000015.1:47059114-47108828 GCA_023846285.1 Phrynocephalus versicolor | reverse complement strand
GTGTGTGTGTGTGTGTGTGTGTGTGTGTGTGTGTGTGTGTGTGTGTGCGCACGCGCGCGCGCGTGCGCGCACACACACAAAATGCTCTTTGCATAATTATATTGTTAATGGGCCAGAGAGTTTGCTATGGGGCAGTATATAAACTGAAGCAACAACAACAGCAGTAAGCAAGTGTAATAAATAAATACACACAAGGATATATACTGTACACGTGTGTGCATCTTGTGGAGATAAATGAGGGATGTTCCCTTTCTCTTTTGGATGTTTCTTAAGACTCAGCACTGATGTGTGAAACAGGATTTCTTCTGCAAGAGTTTTCCGCATCCTATTAGTGACATCTCTGTTCCAGCAGTTCTATTTTTTTTAAAGATGTACAAAGAGAACCACAGTCTCCATACCCTGCCTAATCTATCCAATAGGAAAGTGACTCATGTGGCCTAAAATCCATTTCTGCTGAGCAGAGGAGTGGCAACTTTCAAAAGCTGCTTTTCTAGTGCAATTTTCTTCTCACTATTGACATCCAAGGCCATTTCTCTTTAATTGACATGAGTTCTGCACGTTTTGCACATGCGATGCAGACCCACCCCAGGAACCATTACCTCTTGCTCGTCCGCACAGCTAAAAATGGATTTTAAGAAATCAAGCATTTATTCTCCCATCATCAGGGCTGCCAGTGTACATGAACACCAATAATCATCGGCACAGGAGCAGCTTGTTTTCTGCTCTCCAGCTTGTTGGAGATGATGTATGAAGTATAAAGAATACCGTGATATGTTTTTCTTAAGCTACGTTAAACCCACTGTGCTGACAGCAGCAAAACGGAGCTTGTTTTGACAGGGAGCTAAGCTAATGTGACACTGAAGTTAAACATGGGGAGGACAAGTATCTCTATCAGGCTCTGGCATCAATTTTTCATTTGTGGGTCACTTCTAAAGTGCTTGTTTTGTAGCGAGAGAAGGCACAAAAAGAGATCTATTCCTCCAAGACTTCCTAGCAATCCTGCACTGTCAAATCTTTCATCTAGTTGGAGCAGATCCACCCTTTCAAGATATGCCGGTGTAAGTACTGTATATATTCCTAAGTGTAACTGGATTGAGCTAGATCAGGTTTTGAGGTTCCATCTGCCACTCAATAGCTCTAACAGGGCTGCAGGCAAATGAGAAACAATATTGTCCCCTCTTCCCTTCCCAGGTTTGTGCAAATGGAAGACGGCACCAGTGGTTCTAACTAAAGCTTAGTAAAGTTCCTTCTATGGACCACAATTCCTGGAATTCTGCAGCCAGCATGGAGCTCCACAACATGCTGTCTCAAGCAAGGGACAAGGAGTGTGGGACAAGCCAACACTGCCAGAACACACCAGTGAGCCTGGAACATGAGGATGAAGGATGGGAACCCAAAAATGAGTCATCTCTGGAAGGCTGTACATTCCCCACGCCTGGAATAGACTATTGGAATTCTTTGAGAGTGTCAACAAGCATGTGGACAAGGGAGATCCAGTTGAAATTGTTTATCTAGACTTTCAGAAGGCTTTTGATAAGGTCCTGCACCAAAAGCTCTTGAATAAACTTGCCAGTCATGGAATAAAGAAACAGGTCTTGTCCTGGATCAGCAACTGGCTAAGCAACAGGAAAAAAGGGGTAACACTAAATGGACACTTCTCCAAGTGGAGGGAGGTAAAGAGTGGAGTTCCCCAAGGTTCAGTAGTGGAACCCCTGCTTTTCAACCTTTTCATAAATGATCTAGAAGTAGGACTAAATAGCAAGGTAGCCAAATCTGCCCATGACACTAAATTATACAGGGTAGTAAAAACTGAGAACGTGTGAGGATCTCCAGAGGGATCTCTTGACACTGGGGGAGTGGGCAAACCAGTGGCAAATGAACTTCAACATTAGTAAAAAAAAATTATATTTATAAACTGATAGGGTCTGAAATCTCTGCAACAAACCAGGAAAGGGACCTTGGTGTCCTGGTGGACAGCTCAATGAAGGTGTCAAACCAGTGTGCCACAGCAGTGAAAAAAGCAAACTCAGTGCTAGGGATCATTAGGAAGGGTATAGAGCAGTGGTTCTCAACCTGTGGGTCCCCACAGGTTAAAGGACTGCAAATCCCAGAAACCACCACCACTCAAAGTGCTGGAAGGGATTTCTGGGAATTGCAGTTCAAGAAAATCTGGGAACCCACAGGTTGAGAACCACTGGTATAGACAATAAGTCAGCAAATGTCATTTTGCCTCTTTATATATCTATGTTGAGGCCCCATCTGGTATATTGTGTACAGTTCTGGTCAGTGGTCACCATACCTCCAGAAGGATATTATGGAAATAGAAAAAGTGCAGAGGAGGGCAACCAGAATTATTAGAAGACTGGAACACCTTCCTTACCATCTGAGGCTGCAGTGGCTGGACCTCTTTACTCTCGAACGACTGCACCTAAGAGGTGACCTGATTGAAGTTTATAAAATCATTCACTGTATGGACAAAGCAGATAAGGAAAAACTGTTTTCCCTATCGCACAACACTAGAACAAGGGGGCACTCCATGAAACTTTGGGGTGCTAGATCTAGAACAAATAAGAGAAAGTACTTTTTCACCCAGAGGATCACTGGTCTGTGGAACTCCCTGCCAGAAGAAGTGGTGACAGCTGTCAGCCTTGACAGCTTTAAGGAAGGATTGGACAAGTTCATGGAGAACAAGAGTATCAATGGCTATCATTATGGATGCCTAAGGACAACCTCTGGGTTGGAGAGATAGGCAGGATATCTCAATACCATTTGCAGGGAATCATAAGCAGTTGAAGATATCTGCTTGGGAATATTCTGAAGCAAATGGTGAGTCACTGTGTGAGACAGACTGCTGGACTGGTTGGGCTGTGGCCTGTTCCAGCAAGGCTGTTCTTATGTTCTTATGTTCACATTTGGACTCGTGAAAAAGCATACACAAACATTTGGACTCATGGAAAAGCATACACAAATGTCTAATTTCTGTTTTCAAGTGCAGGACAACTTTTTTCCCTGAGTAGTTTTTCATCAGTCTTCTTTCTCTCCTCTCCTGCTGAATTTAGTCTGTCATTTTCTTGTTGGATCAACACAACAACAAATGCTGACGTTGGGAGTATGGGACTGGCATCCCAGCAATTCTTGTGTTGATTTGTCTCCTGTGGGCCCTTAACAGTTATGATGAGTCTGCAAAGGATTTAAGTACAGTGGTACCTCTGATAACGAATTTAATTCGTTCCCAGAGGCAATTTGTTATCCGAAAAAAATGTTATCCGAAACATAGTTTCCCACTGAAATGAATGGGAAACCGGTTAATCCGTTCCAGAGGTCCGAAAAAAGGCTAAAAAGCTGTTTTTTCCACAGACCTCTTTATAAAGTGCACTTTAAAGGCATGCAGTGCTGGAACACAAACCCCCAGAACTAGCTCCCTACCTTTCCAAGTTTGAAAGGTCCAAATTCATCAGCAAAAAAATGTCCAGAATGGCTCCAAAACACTATTAAGAAATGCTCTAACTCCTCCCACCCCTCCACAAACTGTGGGGGGTGCAATGCATCCTGGGTACACGTTTTTTGCAAGGCATTTTGAAACATTTGTTATCTGAGGCAGCCCATAGGGAACATTTGTTTTCCGAGGCAGCCCTATACCTGGAAATTTCCGTTTGTTATCCGAAACATGTGTTATCCGAGGCATTTGTTATCCAAGGTATGACTGTACATTATTTCTACACACTTTTCCTCACACAGGTAGATCTTTGCTGGTTATGTCGAATCGTGGCATTATATGTTAGATCAGCTAGCAACCTTCGTGTGACTCCTCCATATTTTGTCACCGACCTATGCCATTTCTCACCTAACAATACTGCAACATGGTCACTTTCCTGCCCAGTCAGCACAACCAACATTCCATGCCTTGTTTGTTTCTGACTAGAGATGGGCATGACTTGAAAAAAAAAATTTCGAGTTGTTATTAGTCAGGCCGGTTCCGTTTCAGCTCGTTTCCGTTTTTCGTGAAAATTCGCAAAAATTAGTCGGTTTGTTTTTTTGTTTTTTTGTTTTCATTAGTGCTGGTTTTTTTTGGGGGGGTAGCGGGGTCCTGGAGGCACCTCTGTGGGGTGGGTGCCTCCTCTGGCCCGCTATAAAGGGAAAGCGGGCTCCTGGAGGCACCCGTGGGTGCCTCCTATCCTCACCCACTAGGAAGGAGAAGCAGCAGGCTCCAAGAGACCCCTCAACATGGGGGTCTCCCCTCCTCACCTGCTGCTGCAAAATGGCATGCATAGCCATATGGATAAGCATACCACTATTGCAGACAGTGAGACCAGTCCACTGGTACGACCCTCCGTCAAGGACGACTGGGTCGCACCTGCCATGTCCCACAAAGAAGGGAATCGTACTTGCGTGTAGTGCAATGCAAGTAGATCTGGCTTAGGGTTAAGGTGGGTTAGTGCAAGGGCTAGGGTTAGGCTAGTGACGGGTAAGGTTACGGTGTGCTAGTGGGTTGCACCTCTGGGTGCCTCTCTGACCCACTAAGAAGACAGTCTGTGATGTATGGGTAAGGAGTCAAGGATTAGGGTTATGGTTAGGGGGCTAGGGCAGGTTTTAGGGGGCTTTTTGGCACATCCCAGAAGTCTCCATGGCCAAGTGGCCATGCGATTGGTGGGATGGCTCCAAAAATTTGCATGGTCGTCCACTCCCACATGGCTGGCCATGGCCACTCGGCCAGCCCATCATTGCGCAGGTGTAAAAAAAAATAAAAAAAAATAAAATCAATGGAGGACAGAGGAGGAGAGGAGAGACATTTTGTTGCAAGGAAAAACCCACTGCTACTGTGAAAAATCTGGCAGTTTATAAATTTCCGCGTGTTTCTGTTGTGCTTGTGTGTTTTTGGACCACGATTTCAAAAACAATATTGCGTTCGCCGCCCCATTTTGGATCCCCCGCCGGCACCGCATGGCATGGCGACTCGAGTCCGGCTGCCCAGGACGGGGGGGAGGCGGGACCCCCCCTCCAGAAACAAACCATCCCTCCGGTAGGTGCCGTGCGCCCTTAGTCAAGAGCAGGCATTTTTCCGCCTGCTTTTTGGCCCGGGAATGGGTGGGGGGAGAGTTTAAAAGTTTTTTCCTGTGCCGTCCGTGCCGCTTGCTTGCGCTTTAATTGCGGCGGCCGGCGGCGAGACTGGGCTTTTGCTGGCTGCGAGCCTGCGGCGAGTCCCACCAGACCAGAGCAGCCCAGGACGGAGGGGGGGGGAGGCCGGGACCCCCCCTCCAGAAACAAACCATCCCTCCGGTAGGTGCCCTGAGGCACGGCAGGCATTTTTCCGCCTGCTTTTTGGCCGGGAACTGGGTTTTTTTAACTTTTAAAAACTTTTTTTCTGTGCCGCGTGGCATCGCGCGATGCAAGTAACGAGCACGACAAATCAGACAAAATTGTTCGTTCGTCGGTTCGAGCTCGAATTCTGGCGGAGTAATTCCCGTTACCGTTTCCGTAGAGTAACGGAACCGAGTAACAGAAACGGAAACGGGAATACCGCTAAGTCGTGCCCATCTCTATTTCTGACTTTGATTATTGCACTCTCCTCCTTTCTGGTCTTCCCATGTCTAACTCTGAAACATTGACCCAACACTTACAATTCATTGATTTTCCAGCCCACACCACGACTCCTTGTCTGATCATGTGACCTCCAACCCAAGCTGTTCCTAACAGCAGAACAAGCTTCTAGTCCTTGTTACAGGGTCAGAGCTCCTGTTAGGCAACGTGGTATCTGATGGCATGGAAAGGTGGGGGAAGACTCTGGGCGGAAGCCAGTCTCAGAACAGAAGCCCAGAGGCACAACCCATGGGCAACTTCAGGGAAGGAAAATGTTATGTGAGCCAACAAAGCTTTTGCCTGAAGATGTTTTGGACTTTGTGAAGTGCTGCCTGGTGACTCCACTTTGCTGTGGGTGAGGCTGCTCCTGGATTTAGTATGACATTTTCAGGGGCTATACAAAGGCATTCCAAAGGATGAAACAGTCATCAAAAAATCCCTCTCCGTTCTGCCCGATCTCTGTTCTGAGATCCTACTGCAGGATCCATGATTGAATGTACAGTTCGTCTATATAGGAGAGGTGGTTTTTTAGGTGAGCTGGTCCCAAGCCCTATGGAAGATTATCACCAGCAATTCATAGTTGCCTTGGAAAATATACTGGCAACCACTACAGCTGGTAGAGGATCAGCGGACCAACTGGCAACACTTACCTCCTTCCCAAGGACAACCGGGCAGGTGCTGTACATTCTTCGCCTTCTAGAGCTTCCAAACCACCTTCAACCACCCGTGCCACCTTTCTGGGCGAACCAAATGAAGCAGCCTCTACGGTAGCTGTGTTTTGATAACAGAGCCCAGATGCAGTGGTGTGGCAAGGCAAATTTTGCTCCCTCTAAACATCTTGCATCTGGCATGTCCATCCCAGTGCCCATCCCTCACACAACTCCACTGCTACATCCTGCCCCTGCCCCGTGCCTCCATCACTTCCCTCCTTAGTCCTGCGGCTCCCTTCTCCCTCACTACCAATGGGCGGTCTAGCACCGGGGTCCCAATCCTGTGCTGCAGGAGCCCAATCTGGCACTCTGTAGCGCTGAATCACCCATTTGCAGCCCCACAGCCTGTCCACTGCCCCTCTCACCTCCTTAGCTGGGCCTGCTGTCTCTGCACATTCATTCACCTCTCAGCTGATAGGGTGAGGCTTGCACATAAGCTGCAGCTCCAGCTCCTGAAAGGGAAACCGGGCCTCTGGTGTCTCAAGATGGCGGCAGAGGTAGGGGATGAAGAGGAAGAGGCAACAGAACCAGCTGAAGGCCTGAGCCTGGAACACAGCAGCTGCTAAGACATGCCCAATGGTAGGCCTGCAGAAATAAAATAAAATAAAATAAAATAATAAAATAAAGCTGAGGCATTTAGTTCTAGCTCAGAGTGACTAGCGCTGCACCAGAGCTTGACAGCAAAAGTGTACAGTTGCTTTTCCTAATTGTCGGATGAAATTAATCTTAGATTATCTGCTTCACCAATCCAAACACGGGCTTTTGCATTAGCATCCAGTTTCCTTGTGCCTGAATCTCTCAGGGAATACGATGCAAATTCTAAGGGCTGCGTGACTTCACGAAACCTGTCAAATCCTGGTTGGGGCACCACAGAGGCTGGAAGACGGAGGAGGAAGTGACGCTCCATTTATTTACCACAAATTAAGTGCCGTGCAATAACGTACATGTCTGAACTCTGAACACTACCACTCACTGACAAAGGCAGGCTCAAAATTACTTGCCAGTTTGTGTCACAACACGAGGGAGCTGCTTGGTTAGTTTGAAACTCAACTTTTCTGCCTCCCAGCCGGACTGCCTTTGGTTGCTTGCAGAGCTTAGCATTACAAACAGGCTGTTTTAAATCTGCATACATTGAAGCAAAGGAAACATTTGTTAACTATTGGTTAGCAGCCTCCTCTGAACTATAGCAAAGACTCAAAACAGAAGGGTTGAGTCACACTACTAGAAGAGTTGTCCCCAAGATTCGATCCCCAGATGTTCTTGGACTGCAGATCTTGGACATAGTGACCAGCACAGCTAGTGGTGAAGGCTTCTGATTGTTTTAGTCCAAGAACATCTGGGGACCCAAGATTGGGAGCCATTGCACTAGAATGACCAGAATTATGGAAGAGAAACTCGTTTCGATTCTTAGAATCAACGGCATAACGCTTGTGTCTTGTCCAGTATGGTTGACAAACTAGGACCGAAATCTGGATGCAAGCAAGATCTTCCTCCTTCAGCCACAATACTGTTGCATATTATTTACGACAGCAGCTGACTGTGGAGCACACGCTTCCTCCTTCTCTTTCTGCCTAGGACTACATATGCACCCAAATTGAAGAATATTATACATGATTGCTGTCACATCATTTGAAACCAGAAGTTGTAAGAATACAGTACAGTGGAACCTTGACTTACGTCATTAATCTGTTCCAGTGGTCTAGACTTAAGTCAAACATGACTTAAGTCAAACAAACATTTCCCATAGAAAGTAATGGGATAGCAGATTAATCCGTTCCAGATGATGAAAAAGACCCCCGAAAACAGCAATTTAACACAAATTTGACTGGGATAGGAGATTCCTTCTGGGGATGTAAATGAAATGTCTCTTCAAAGAGAGGAGGAGGCAATTATAGTCCACAAGTTATATGCCTCCACTTTTTAATGTTCATAGCAACAATGTCTAACATTTAAGTTTTACTGATTTTTAACCTGACATTCCAAGTTCTGAACAACTCTATGCTTACCATTAGAGTCCCACAACTTTACAGCTTCCCAACTAAAATGCTTCCATTGTGGACCAGACTTCTGCAGCCAGATTTTTTACAAGACTGAGCCGACTGTCTAACCAGCGAGGCCAGTCCCGAGCTCCCGGCCCTTCTCCTCCTCCGGCAGCAGCGGTGGCTTCGGTGAAGCCGAGGACCAGCTCCAGGTGCTCGGAGCTGGCCTCGCCGAAGCCGCCGCTGCTGGAGGAGGGGAAGAAGGCAGGAGCAGTTTGGAGGCGGCAGCCGCGATGCTGGGTTGTGGCTGCCGCCCAATTCCGGTGCCTTGCGCCGGGGCTCCGAGATGTAAGTCAAAGCCTGCGACTCAAGTCAAACAGGCCCCTTCTTGATGCAAGTCAAATATGATGCAAGTCAAGCAGTATGTAAGTCAACGTTCCACTGTACAGTGGTACCCCGACTTAAGAGCAGCTTGACTTAAGTGCAATTCGACTTAAAAGCGGAAGACTTGGCATTTTAACTGCCGCCTTACAAATTTTAGATATTGTCTGCTCGACTTACAAAAATTTTTGTTCCATTTTTTGATTTTTTAAACTTATTTTTTCAATTTTTTAGATAGGTACCCTGACTTAGGAGTAGTTCGACTTAAGAGCATGCATTCGGAATGGATTAAATTCGTAAGTCGAGGTACCACTGTATTTGGTATTTGTACTAGCAGAGAGCAGCAGACTACTGAGGGGGCATTCTAAGAATATTTTATATTTATGCTAGCAGTGCACAGACGGCTAACACTGACCTTATGGCTATTCAACGGGACTGACTAATCCAGGAAGTCGTAATTAGGTAAAAATAGAAGACATAACTTAGTTGCTCCAAGAAGTCCACGAGGGCCCTAAAACTTCATAATGAACTGATGAAAGTCTGCTCCCCTCTAAGTATGGGAGGAAGAAGCAGAAAGGAATGTAAGAGAAAGGAAAAGAAGCCCAATTATAGCAATCTAAACACAAAACTAGAAGAGAAAACAGGGGGAAGCACATGTTGGTTATGCAACCATCAAAATCTAGCAGCAACAATATGTTGCAAGTCTCTCTGAGTCCCAGGCAGCCATGCCTCATTCCAGTGGGAGAGGAAGTGTGTGTGTGTGTGTGTGTGTTTTGTTACGGTCATGACTGACTCTTTGTGACCCCATGTCCATGGAGTTTTCTTGGCAGGAATACTGGAGTGGCTTGCCAGTTCCTACTCCAGGCGCCTACAGCACCTGGTATTCCCTGGTGGTCTCCCATCCAAGTACTAACCAGGGCCGACCCTGCTTAGTTTCTGAAATCAGGCGAGATCGGGTGTGCTTAGGGCATCTAGGCAGCTGGGAGAGGAAGTGGTGCACTACAAATTGTTGACTTTTGCACACAGTGGTTTGTTCCACTGATAGACAAGACCTGATGTTTGTTTGTTTGTTTGTGGTTTTGGTTTTTTGTAACTAACACACTACATTCAGTGATTCAACACACTGCTTCAAGTGAAGCCCTTATTGAAAGATGAAACAATTGCAAATCCAGGTATTTCCTGGTTTGCATGGTGTAATGCTGCCCTGGCGGGCATGCCACACCCATCCCGGCCGAAGCCTGGCCAGCCACTTGTCCACCTCCCAGCACAGCCAACCACTGAGCAGCTGAGCAAGGAGACTCCCAGTCCTGCCTCAGCACCGCAGTTGCTGCACAGGGACGTGGGGAAGCCCCGGGCTGGCTTCAGCTGGGATTGGGGTGCCGCTACTGCTGCAGGAGCGTCACGCCTTACAGAGCCTGGTCAGTGAGCCCTGATGGTTCTGGAACAGGGCGCTAGGCCATGGCGGCGGCTATGGTACCACAGTTCGCATTCATATCCCAGTGGGTGGAGGTAGGTGTCCAGGATGAAAAGGCACTTTATCCACAAAAATCATATTTCGTTCCAGCACTACTGCTCCCCAATGTGTTTTCTTACTTCGAGAAGCATAGCCATTCCCTGAGAAATTCCAGCTAGTGTCTAAAACCTGGTAACTCTGCTCTCACTAGTCTCAATAGTACAAGCTTATGGCTATCTACTCAGAAATAAATCCCCCTGGGATTCAGGAGGGCTTGTTCTCTGCCATAGAAAATTCTACTGAATAATATGCACTTTTCACACCTGATTAGATAGAAAAAAAGGATAAATGGAAGCAATCAGTGACCATTCTTCTTAAGGTTCTAAGCCCCACAAGTAAAAAACGACCAGCAAATACAGATGTACTGTATCTACATTAAGAAAAACTGCTTGAAATATGAATTAAGTCTGTATACATCAAATGCCAAGAGAAAAAGAGATGACCTCTTCATACAGTAGCCACTGCATCTTAATATAAACTCTCTGAGTCTTCAAGCAGCAGCTTCCATGAAAGCAGTATTTCCACCTGTCGGAAATACTGTGATGGGGGTTCCTGCATGGCAGGGGGTTGGACTAGATGGCCCTTGAGGTCTCTTCCAACTCTATGATTCTATGAAGTTATAAATGTATGGTATGATTTTCAGCTCGAGGTGGACAACTTTGGTGGAAAACTTTGGTGGAACAGGTCTTACAGTATTCTCATTTTGAATGATGTGGGAAAGCAAAGTCAGAAGTACTCAAATTGCAAACTGTGCCAGTGAAAAGGGGACATTGTTTTGCAATAGGAAGATAACGTTTTTAGAACGGATTCCACAATTGGGACAATTAAAAAGAACTGGATAGTGTTCAGGTACTGACTTGCCTAATTAGCTATCAGTTATTTTCAGTGGTACTGCCTACTACTCTGCATGCATAAATACAGTCTTGCAGTTGGTGAGAAGTGAAACAATGAGTGCACAGGTAAAAAGACTCCGTCTACAGTATAAATTATCCTCCTGACCATTGAAATATAGCTCTCACTTACAGAGCAAAATGAAGTCTTTCTGAACAAAGGCTGGGTGCCTTTCCCCTGGCTTTATTTTTAATTAATTCTACAAAGATAAATAAACTGCCACAATATGGATTTTCTCAGCCACAAACAGAATCGGGAAGTAGTGTGACTTCTTACTTTGACATACACAGGGCCAGGAACTGGAAGGGACCGTGTTCCATTTTCATTAATCTTAGAAGAAACTAGCCATATGGGAACTTCACATTCATGCCATGTATCTTAAAAAGGTAAAGGTTCCCCCTGCACATGCGTGCTAGTCATGTCCGACTTTAGGGGTGGTGCTCATCTCCGTATTCAAGCCGAAGAGTCAGTGTTGTGCAAGTCCATGGCCACGTGACCGGCATGGCTGCAAGGAAACACAGTTTCACCTTCCCGCTTGTTACAGCGGAACCTATATATCTACTTGCATTTCCATGCTTTCAAACTGCTAGGTTGGCAGGAGCTGGGGTTATCAGCGGGAGCTTGAAGGAATCTAATAATTCATGCAGCCATTCCCAACATTCATGTGCCTTAAACAGCTAGTGATACAGGCACGCAGCCTGCACAACAGAGGCAAAGCCCCTGCATTTTGCGTCCATGTATGGAAGTACATGTCGGTTGCATGAGAAGGAACATTCATATTATCTGTGGAGTAACAGTAAACAAATATACACTAGGAGCAGAGAGCAACATCAGCTGAACTAGCCTGCCTGTGTTCATGTCTCCTATTTGTTCCCTTTAAAAAAGGTTATAAATCATTGATGGTTTTACTTTGGGGCTTCCTGCAAAACAAAAGCCCTAGCATGAATTCCTTGAGGTCTTGTCCATTCACTAGCTTCATCAAGGGACAAGGAAGGTGCCTACCTGAAGACTGTGAGGTCTGTGGATATATGTGGATGCCCCCCCCCCAGGCAGTGGCAACTCTTTTTCAGCTGATCCATGAGTTGAGTCATGGTAACTAGACTTCTTCTCTTGTGGGATCAAAAAAAAATATATTTTTTATTTTAGAGTATTTTTACCCCGTCTTTCTCCCAGGGATGTGGTGTGGGGAGGGCAAGGGGCACAGCAATTAGGGGGCACCAAATCACCTACCGCCCACCACCCGCTATCTCCGGGTCTGGCAGCAGGCAGGCAGGTGTGCAAGAGCAGTGGCTGCAGCTCTCTCCTCTCCTCCTCCTCCTCCAACTGTTTGTTGCCATGCACGCCTGTGCTCCCCATGCCCGCAAGATTGCTGAGTGGATGGGATGGAGTTGGCTGGAGGGCCACAAAAAACAACTTTGGCCCCAGGCACCGCAAAATCTTGCTACGCCGCTGCTTTCTCCTTGGAAAAGGACCCAAGGTGGCTTACAGTAATGAGGGATAATATACAGTCAGTCAAATTAATACATGTTTGAGTATCGAGAACAGGGAATTGAGGGACATCTTAGAGCTTTAAAGGACAACGTTACATTAAAGCTACAGGATAACGTGAACAGTTAAAAGGAGAGTAAAATTCCGTGTACTGTAAGAGTTATGAGTAGAGATGGGCACAAAAATGGCATTTCGTTTGTCGTTTGTCGTTTGGAGGGTCTGTTTCGGTTCGTTTCCGTTTTTCGTGAATTTTTGCAAAAACATCATTTTCGTTTTTGTTCGTTTCGTTACCATTTCGTTACCATTTATTTCATTTTTTGTGATTTTTTTTTAGGATTTTAAGCAATTCATTCATATTGCAGTAACGGAAACGAAACGCACGACAAAATTTCTGGTGTTTCTGTTTGTTTCATTTCATTTTAGAGACAAAATTCGTTTGTTGTTTCATTACGTAACGAAACGAAAAAACAAAAACGGAAACGAAAATTTGTTCGTTTCGTGCCCATCTCTAGTTATGAGTGATGGAAACTAAAATGTTCCGCTACTCATCCAAGTAGCTTCTTCAGCCTCGAGAACATTTCAATCCCACAAGAGAGGTCTAGTTGCCATGACTCAACTTCAAGGTAACCTCGCCTGGATGACTGAGAATCTCCACAAACATTTTGTCAGCTCATACTTCCAGTCCAGAAGCACCATTGGACCACTTCTGACCCGAACAATGATGAGTTCCTTTTTATTTATGAGTAACTGAAGAGGTCAAAGGATACCACCCCACTGCATTAGAGCAGTTTTAGAAGGATCCCCAAGTTCTCCCTAACCCAGGTCCCTCCAAAGGGTTAGACTGCAGGTCCCATTATCACACAACCATGCTGGCAGGGGAGACTGCCTACCAGTCTCCCCACTGCGGCCTGACCTGTTTCTGATATTGTCTGACTGTCTTCACACAAGGTATCTCGTTGCCACAAAAGGGGAAGTGCAGCAATAAGCACTGGAAATTCTTCAAGGAATGTCAAGAGAATCCTAATCCTTGAACTCCTCTGAGCACACAGCCGAGGAGAATACCTAAAACACTGAAGCTCATTAAGAGTTAATAGCTGCAGTTACAAATGAGTGGCAAGCATTTAAGTCGCTGAGTAGCTGGCGGTGGATGTGAAGCACTGCTGCCCTTCTATTAATTCCAAACAGCAACTCTTAAACCAGAAAGTGGTGCCCAGATTTCCAAGTCAATATTAATTTTACACTTGGCACCACAGGAGAGTGAGAGCAGCTGGGTTCACGAGAGGTCAGTCTAATAAAGAGACAATAGAAGGGGGGAGGGAGAATCAGCAGACTCAAGATTGAGTTCATTTACCCAAGCACCGGGCATCAGGTAATGGAATAGGCTGCATTTAGTCACGGAGAATTCACTGTTGTAAGAAGAGAGTAAGACCAGGGCTAGTTTCTTCCTGGAGACATCAAATCCATACGTGGCACATGAATAATCTGGACATGAATAAGTGTAGCTCATGGTGGATGCAAGTTCTGTTGTGGACTGATAGGCACCTGAAAAGGCCGGCATGACACTGCCAGGACACACACAGAGAGAGAGAGAGAGAGAGGAGAGAGAGAGAGAGAGAGAGAGAGAGACTACTGTGTGTGATGTTATTACAATGCTATAATCTTACAACTCCAGGGTATGGACTGGTCCCAATCAAAGAGGCACAGTAGGGAACGGAACTCCCATACCTAAACTACTGAGCTTGTGCTTGTGTGTGTGCTAAAGCAGAGATAGGCATCTGAACAGCCCAGGATACAGTACCCAATTGTGGAGGATCATGGGAGCTTTAATCCAAAAACACGTGGAAGACCAGACATCTCGTGCAGCCAGTACTACATGCTAGAAATATGCTAGAATGGAATGCCTTTCTCAGCTTCCCCACCGAGAAGGGAGAATATGTTTGAGGCTTCTCACAGAAAGGCCCATAACTATCCATTTTGGCCATTGGAGCTTTGCTGCCCTGAGTATTGATTTGGGATCTGGAGGAGGAGGGGTTCATATGAGATTGTAAAGACGGAAGGAGTATGTCGTCTGTGGAGGTGTCGGGCGAGAAGAGAAATCAAAGAGATGAAGGGACGGAAGGGGGAACACAGCGGGATCTGATAGAGTGGGCAGATGCGAATGACAGGGGGCAGATACAAATAGTGAGGGATGAACCAATAACAGAAAGTTATTGGATAATTGACGTGGGGGTGGATGAATGGGAAAGGAGATGTCAGGAGGGAGAGATAGTAGAGGAAAAGCAGAGGACAGTTGGAATTCAGACGGAGCCAAGAGGGCGAGACAAAAGGATCGAAACCGTGGGGGGGGGGGAAGGATTTGGTGTCCCACTGACAGGGCCACTCAGATGACAGCAGAGGCTGGTGGTCCGGGAATACTGGGGCTACCATTAACAGCAACAGCAACAGCCACTGCGAGCCCTGGAAGAGGGACCAACACTGTGACAGTCGTCCGAGTTGGAGGTGCCATTTCAAAATGGATTCCTGGCTGGGAGTGGGAGACCCAGCTGAATGCGGTCTGGCACCACTGCTGCGGGACCATCTGCTATGGGCCCCTACTCCCGAAAAGTCATCCTACCCCCCAAATGAACACTAACCCTTTCCTTGATGATGGGGATATTGTTAACCCTTCAGTTATGGGAGGATTATTTAAAAATTCGTCATTTGTCAATGTTGATATGGTTGGAAACGTTTTTAAAAGTACTGTGCCCACCAATGACGAGAATAAAAGTTTAACATTTTGGGATCAGCCGTTGGAAGCTCCAAGTCACCCTTCGTCGGAACCATTACTGGATTTAACCAAACCCTCACAAAGATTCACAGGGGCAAAGAGAGGATGGCAGAATGCCTTGGCATGACCACATGATGGTCTTTGGTTCTGCACTTGTTTCTTTTTTCACTCTACCCAGGGATGACCTGCTGGAGGAAATATGTAGGCTTGGAGTGGATGAATTCATGCCTTTCCAGCAGCAATCGCTGTTACCCTCTAAATGTTATTTATTTATTTATTAGGCTCCCTGGGTCAAGGCTCAATCACCCCACCCAAGATACAGCTCTGCCTTCTCAAAGAGAAGTGTGAACTGTTTTGTATAACTGCCCTCATGGTGAAAAAGCCTCCCTGAGATGACTTTGCTCCTGATTTTCAGAGTACAGCCATTTGCTACTTTAATCTGGTGATAGGTATTTGCCTGGCAGCTTTGCTCTGGCAAAACTGAGTGAGAAATTACCTCATAAAGACCAGTATCTCTTTAACAAGATCATGTATATATCTTCTAACTCTAACAGAAAACTAAGGTGCCCTTATCAGTGATATTTATTTTCATTCTCGGTGTAAAACCAGACATAGAAGCTGAAGTGAATGTAGTGTAGGATGGTATAGTGGCTAGAGTACTGGACTAGGATTCAGGAGACATAGGTCAAACAGCTAGGAAGCTCACAGCTTGACCGCTGGACAGTCAAAGTGTTTCTGCCTGTTCTACTTCATAGGGGTGTTGTGAGAATAAAGCGAAGGAAAGGAAAGCCATGTAAACAGCACTTGTCAGAGGAAACATAAAACCCAAATGTACCAATAAACACTGAGTGCTTCTGAAGGAAAAAGCACATAAAGGCAAATTAATCTCTTGATTAGTGTGACCACCTCATCCATTATCACGTGAAACATTCCGGAGGGAGGGAGGTACAGTTGATGCAAATACATCATTCTGAATATTCAGAGACAATTCCTTCTTCAGTTGTTATCAATTGCTGTCTTCTCCATGTCCTTTCTTCATTTCTGCTGGTGATTCTGGGAGGCAGTTCTGGCAGAATCCCAGGTTTGTCAAAACTGATCTTGATAGAAAATTGTTACATTTCAGAAGAGGTGAGTGTTAACTATTCTCAGGTGCTTATCAGATCAGTGACACAATTACAGGCCTGCAGCCATCCATCTGCTGTGACAGGGACAATTCAGACTTTGAGTAGATCACTCACTACTTACACTAGAAAAAGCGCCCAATGGAAAATGGTCATTGTACCTATTTCATGCATCTGGAATGAGCCTCCATAACTGGGACATGTCGGCAGCGGCAGATGGGTGTCTAAGTGGGGACAGGGGGTTCACCTCAAAATTTCAGGGTACAGCATCCCCTCCCGCGAAGACAAGCTGTTCATGCATTTTGATAATCACCAAAGGTTCCTGCTTATGCAACTTAAAGGTTCATTACGATTTAACGATACAAAACACTATACTGTACTGTGGAAAGAAGAATGGGTGTGGGACATTAAGGCTGCTGAAACAGCTACTGTATATGGCAGCCCTCAGCTGAAACACAGCTTGGGAAGATTACATGTATGAACATTTCTAATTTATAGAGACCATACAAATTAGTGATTCCCTTTTTAGTTGTCCGTATTTGAGCTACATCTCCCAAAATACACCATCTTGGGAGCCACTAACAACCACAGCAGCGAGGGAGATTGTCAGCCTCGTAATACAAATGAATAACTGTGCCCAAGCTCTCATTCAGAGTTCATAAGAGAGGCCTCAGCACTTTATCTCTTGCCTTGCTGATATACAGCATTTCCAGCGGATGTTTTATGCCCCTTGGCCATAATAGCTTGACTTAGCATTCCTTTAACTTCTGCTTGCCTATACAGTATGTCTATATGACTTCAGAAATTGGTATCTTCTGGGTGGCTTCCCCTCAAACGTACCTGCCAGAGACAGCCCAAAACATTTTGCTACCTGAGACATAGTCGTAAAAGGCATTCCCATCTGTCCACCCACACAAAGCCAGCCAAACTATCTCAGCAGACGAGGCAGTAAATCCTACAAATTGCGCTCTGCATTCTTGGCAGTAAAATATATTAATAATAGCAAATAAAGTAGTTAGCAAAGTGCTGTGCTATCATAACATCCCAAGTCTGCTTCCTGGGACAACTGTCTCACTCTGCCTAATGGTAGGGCTGGTTTTGGTGATTGCACATACATGGAA
The DNA here is from genome assembly GCA_023846285.1 of Phrynocephalus versicolor. Taxonomy (NCBI): domain Eukaryota; kingdom Metazoa; phylum Chordata; class Lepidosauria; order Squamata; family Agamidae; genus Phrynocephalus; species Phrynocephalus versicolor. The sequence continues at coordinate 47,091,280 of JAHTLZ010000015.1, read as the reverse complement.
GTAATCATATGAGGCTCTTCCCTGGCTGCCCTATCCACATTCTGAAATTATCCAACCAATTTGGCTTTAATGAAATTTTGCCCAAAGTGAAGCTTTTAAGATTCAATCCTCTGTTCAAAGGACATAAAGACTGCAGTTCTCTCCAAGATTTTCTGCTCCAATGCAAGAGAGAGAGAGAGAGAGAGAGAGAGAGAGACTATGTTCCTCACCCAACCCTAGGGACAGATCTATAGAGGCTCATAGTGAGGCCATTGTCTGCCTATAGAAGAGAGTGTAAAATTCTCCCTTAACATCTTTCTGACATATGAGTTGGAACTTGGAAACTCCAGATGGTCTTGCCTAAAATCTGCATTCAGGAACAACAGGCATTATATCTGGACCAGATGAAGAACTAATAGAGTTCTGTGAGGCCCACAATTGGTTTATGACAAATATATGTTTCAACCAACCATGCAACTGATTGTTCATGTGGACATCACCAGACAACCAATACAGTAATACTTTGGTTTATAAGCAGAATACATTCTGGAAGCATGCTTAGAAACCAAAACACTCTTATATTAAAGCAGATTTCCCCATAAGAAATAACTGAAATTCAGATTATTCGTTCTGGGGTCCCATAGGCCACATACTGTGCACACAAAATGCCAAAACTCACAGAAGAAGTTGGCTAGAAGTCCATATACATACACCATGGTTTAGGTACCTGGCTGTGGAATCTGTTCTGCTTTGGACTAATAGCTGGTTTTTACTCTGTGTTTTTAATGTGACAACAATAAAATGTAATTTGTAGCCCATTTGCACACTTGACTAGCTGCCCCATGACTAGAAATGAATTGAAAAATAAGAAAGGATGTTGAAAACAAATTAAATAAAAATTAAAGAAATCTAAAATAAATCCCTAACCTGCACTCCCTTTGAAAATATTCCTGGCTGGTGCAAAGGAAACGCAGTCCCTTCCTCTCTCCTCCCTCTGCTTTTGAGGCTTGCCTGAGAAGGAGCATTCCAGTCAATCACCCACAATCCAGCAAGGGGGAAGAGAGCGAGCCACCACTGGCTCACTTGTGATCATGTGACCTGCTCTAGGGCTTGTATATCAAGACATTGCTTGTTGATGAAGACAAAATTTAGAAGAAATGTTTGCTTGTCTTCCAAAACTCTCTGAAACCAAGGCACTCTTAAACCAAAGTATTACTGTAAAGAAATCAAATTAACGTCATAAACGGAATCAGGTGATGGAGAAGCTGTATTCTCCCTTCCAAAACAAGATTAGGAATGACCTGAGATACAGAAAATGAACTGTTACATTGGAGTAAAGCTGAAGAAGAGAGCATAATAGAATACGATTACTAAAATATAGTTTAAATAACATTTCTGATGAATGTAAGTCCACATAATGAAGATATTTGCATAACTACATTCAATTATTTGGGTACTAGAAGAACTGTGGGTTGAAACCAGAGAAATTATCAGGAAAAAATGCAAAAACATAACTCCTGCAGCAAAAAGAAAAGAAAAATCTGGATGTGTGACATAAGAATCCTTTAAAATTCTTAAGAGCAGGTGAGAAACAAAAGTAAAAGGAAACTGAGGCAGTGCCAGTACACTATATGTAGTTTTTCAAACAGAGATACTATTGCAATGGCTACTGTAAAGAAACAGAGCAACAAATGGAGGAGACACACAATCTCTTCCAGAAATTTAAACCTCGATTAGGAATGCCAAATCACACTGAATACTAGATGGATGATGCTCCAAAGGAAGCCACAGGCTTTCGTTTTTATTAAGGCTGTTGAGGACAGGATATTATGACTGGCCATTCATGCAATCTTCAAAATATCCTTAAATTGCCTTAAGTTAGGGGCAACTTGATGGCACATAACAACAACTACTACAAGACCCAGACATTATTAAAGGATGAAATGTTGTTGGAAAAATAATATGTGTTGCTTGGTTGTGAGTGCAGGCTTGCTGAGAGGTTCCTTTGTGAGAAGATGCACATTAAAGGCAATAGCACGCCTGTCTCTCATTCCCTTTTCATGTGACTGGCTCTGAAATAGCTGCTTAAAGGTAATTTTATTTAATTGCAACTTTTTATGGCTCTTCTATATTTAACTCCGGTTGTTTCAGTAATAACGCTGGCAATTTATTTTAAGACAGTAACCTTGGCTTGCTCATTATGATAGCCTTGGCGGGAGCCATTGTCAACTCAGAAACAACAAAATCTGCATGACACTGCTCATCAGGTTCACCTGCCTATTCTTTCATGTGGATATTCTCTTTCCAGCCCATATCTATCCCCACCTCTAACTGACAGTAAAGCTGGGGGAGGATTTTCTTTGGTGCCTCTCTTGTGCATTTCTCTAAAGCCATCTGGTCCAAAGTGTTCTCCAAACAAGGCCAATCTCCATCAAGTAAGCAATTATGGCAGAACGTTCTCAGGCATGGCTGATACACTCAAGATGAAGCTTCTGAATTCTAGCCACACAATCGCTGACTTGGCTAGCAAAGACATTTGACTCTGAACCAAAACAAAAGCAGATTTCTTCTCTCAGAGAGAGATGCAGCTCTTACATTATTTGCAGGCATCCACAACAACATTTATCTTCCAGAGCTTTAGCTGATAAATAGAGATGGACACAAATGTTGATTCAGTGGTTCATGCCCGTTTGTTTTTTTGGGTGTTTTGTATTTCCCTGCTCAACCTCCTGCTTCTCAGCCCCACCTGGGTCAATTTCCAGATGTATTTATTTACTTATTTTTGAGAATTTTTAACCCCGCCATTCTCTTTAGAAAAGGACCCAAGGCGGCTTACAGAAATGAGAAACAATATACAGTCCATTACAATTAAGACATATTCAGTTTCATGTGCTGCTTCAGAATATCCATTTTTTTAAAAAACAAAGATGACACACAAATTCTGCAAACTCTCTTCTAGCAAATGGGGATGTCAGGAAACACCCACAGAGGGAAGTGAAGAATGGACACGACCAGGCCACTAAGTACTATGGCTGCCAGGTTTCTTCTCTGTCATCTTCCTTTGCCACGAAATGTGTCTTTTGCCTCAATCTAGCACGCATCCCTCCCAACCAGTTGCAAGTTGACTATCTCATATTTAGAACAGCGTAGGTAGCTGTCCCATCCTCACGACCACCACTCACCCAAGAAATATGTACAGGGGAGGCTAAGAATTGTTTTGAATGCCAGATTTCTCCCAATCCTTTAGGAGACAGCAGAGATAACATTGGTTTTGCAGAAGTATCTGTAGCTGATACTTTACCTGGGGACCTGCTTTCTGAGATGTCTTAGACATGGGAGAAGAGAAGTTATCTCCAACCAGATTTGAAGAAACTGCCTAACTATGCAGCCAGATTTACTTTTCCATGTCTACCTGGAGGCGGCGGAACAGGGAAAACCAGAAGGAAGGGCCTGTTGGCCTTTGTGCTCCCCCACTCCCCATTCAGGGAAGCCTAGATTCTGATTGAGTGGAAAGGTGCCCCCTGCCACCCCGCAGTGGGATTTCATAGCTGAAAATCGGGGCTGTGAATTGTTGCTTCATCCCTACAACTGTTTCTGAGGGTATTTGTACACGACCCCTAAACTCTGCCGCAAATGACTCCCAGCTCTGGAGCTTAAAATTGTTTCCCCACCAGCTCCGGAGTTTACAGATAATTAAGTGCGACCACGCCCACCTAAGCGCGTCCCAGCGCACTTTTCAGCTACCTGCTCTCCGGAGATGAAAATTCCTGATGCGGATATAACGTAGTGACTGCCGGGCTCTCCTTGCTTCTGTTTGTTCTTTTTTTGCCCCCTGCCCCTTTAAGAGATCTGAATGCAGTGCCGGGATGGCAGAACGGAGGTGAGCGGCATTCTTTTCTTCCTTTTTTTCTCCTTCCCCTCACGCAGCCAGCAGCCAGGAGTGCGGAGGGGGTGGGAACGCAGGAACAGCGACAAACCCCTAAGATCTCTGGTCCGAAATTAAGTGGCCAGCGGATCTTAGGGGTCGTGTGAAAAGGCTCTGAGAGAAAAGGTACAGCCCTCTTGCCTTGTGGGTTTTGGGCAAGTTAGCCTATAGACTGCAATAAGACCTGCAATAACTATGAAGTCTCCCTACTTCCTGGAGGCCAAGCGAGGCCTGGCTGGGCCTACTTCCCTTCTCTTTATATTCCCCAGAAGAGTCAGTCCACATTCCTTGGCCCCTGATCACATTCACACAGGCTTCATCAGATTGATTTGCGACCCCTGCTTATTTATTTATTTATTTTAGACATGGGCACGACCAGAAAAAATGAAGTTTTGAGATTTCGTTTGTCGGAACAGGTCCGTTTCAGGTCGTTTCCGTTTGTCGCGAAATTTTTCAAAAATTTGTCGTTTCGTCATTTCGTTTGTCGTTTGTCATTTCCACCGCGATTTAGCGCGATTTGACTTCCCAGAGCATAGGGGCGTCCCGCAATCAGGGCCAGCGCTAGGTGTTTTTGCGCCCTAGGCAGCGGGTGGGACGGGGGGAGGGGGGAGGGGGGAGGGGGGAGGGGCCAGCGGGCGGCGGTGGCGGGGGGCCATGGGCGGGCGGGGACAGCGGCAGGGGGGAAGGCACGGGTGGGTGAGCGGGCGGGCAAGTGGGTGGGCGGTGGCGCAGAAGGGCGGGCAAGTGGGCAGTTAGGATATCACTTAGGATAGAGGTTCTGTTCTTGGCTTGTACCCCAAATGTGTGTGTGTGCAAGCAAATTGAAGTTGGGAAAGTAGAAAATAAATGGTAGTATATAATATATTTTTAAAATAAATCCACACCTCCCACTCCCAGTCGAACCTCCCCCTTTATCCAATATCAGAAAAAAATCCTCACAAACTGCCAGAGAAGAAATAAAGAATAAACTGCTATTCCCTTCAGCAGACAAAGCTGCAGGGAATCAAAGAAATTATTTTCTAAATTCAATTCCCTCCCTGCCTGCCTAACTTAAATCCTAAAGCCTCCAGCCTCCCTCCTCAATCTCGATCGGATCACACCAGCACCAGCAGCCAGCCCTCCTCCCTCAACCACATCCATACACCCAACTGCGATTTCTGGAAGGTGCCTCGGCTTTTTATGCCCTCCGAGACATCCAGAAGTGTCAGTCAAAAACCTGGTGATGCCATTGGTGGAATGGTTCAAACAATTTGCATGGTCCCATCCCATGCCCAGCCCAAATGGGCAGGTCTAAAAAAATAAAAAATAAAATAAAATAAAATAAAATCAATATGACGTTTTATTGCTATAAAAAAAACCACTGCTGCTACTATTAAAACTCAGGCAGTGGTTTTAAATTCAGGCATTTATAATAAATAAATTTCACATGTTTCTGTGGTGATTTTGTGTGTTTTTCGACCATGATTTCAAAAGAAAAATTGTGGTCGCCATTTTTGATCTCCCCCCACCACATGGCATGGCGAGACAACGAGGATGGACCCTCCCCCAGCCTGGTGCAAGCAGCCCAGGACAGGAGAAGAGGGCCCCCCAGAAACCACCCCTCTGGTAGGTGGCAAAGCCTCAGGCAGGCATATTTTCGCCTGCTTTTTTGGCCGGGAATTGGGGTTTTTTTAAAAAAAAACTTTTAAAAACTTTTTCTGTGCTTCGCATTGTGGGATCGCCGCGATGCCACAAACAAAAACGAAAAACCCGACCAAAATTTTCTTTTTTCGGTTCGAGTTCAAGTTCTGATGGCTTAATTATTGTTACCGTTTCCGTTATGTAACGGAAACGAAAAATGGAAACAAAAACGAAAATTTCGCCGAGTCGTGCCCATGTCTTTTATTTATTTATTTATTTATTTATTTATTTCCATTTTTAATAGCTTGATGACTGAGAATTTCTCTTTTGAGTGATGAAGGGGGGGGGTGTTCATGCCTCCTCCGTTGTTCAAGAGAGTCCTCCATGTGAAGGGCTGCCAGCAGACAGTCCTCTTTTTGAAGGCACCCCACATTTAGAGGGCCATCCATGCCATGTATGAATCAGAGACAAAGGGCCACAAGGAGGAAGAGGATGAGGGACCTTGAAATGTAAGCAACCATCTAGTGAGTGCTGCAGCTTTCAGCTACACAATCAATGATACTCATAATCTGCATGGCGGCACTGGGGGTTTTCAGATTGAGAATGGATCCCTCAGGAGCCATGTGGAAGGAGGCAATAGAAAGTTTTGGGTGGCTGAAAACCCAAGGTGACTGCAGGCACCCATATTTTTCACCCCTTTCCCCAATATTTGGGTCACCTCCCTCTGTTATATTTTTCTACAGTGGAATGCCCCCTTGCTAGTAGGGATAGAGGTCTCATATGTAAATACTGTACTTCTCCCCACCACCACCAACTTTGTCCCACCATCATGCACCAAAGTACTTTGGGGCTATGTTATATTATATTATTCGTGTAGTGTACCTCCACTGGTGGATTTGCATATGCTTGCAGCCTCTTGATCCTGCCGTGGCCATCCCATAAGAATGTGGCCTACTTACATTGGGGCATTTGATATTCTTACAACCATTAAGCTAAGGTGGTTGAGCAGAAAGGACACTGACATTCATTTTGCACGAAACCAGCCACTCCCAGTTTGATTTGCACAGAATTGAAATAACAGGTTTTAAAACCCAGCCAAGGAGCCAATCTTGGAAAGAAACAGTTCCAGTTACCAGAAATGCAGCAGCTTTCATCAGTGGGATGCTTGTGGCGATGGGTGGAGAAAGAATGTACTGAATAAGCATGGGGAAATATCGCCACCACATGGATAGTGGGAGTACTTCTTCCAGTGCTTTATTCACTCACCTCCCCACCCTACCCCACTGGGCACTGTTATAAAACTTTAAAACTCAGTGGCTTTCCTCCACCCCTTACTTTGCAGATAGTAACAACGATTAAAAAAATAAATTAAAATACCCTTGTCATTCTGCAAGATTCATGAAAATCAACTTTTTAAAAGACAAATACAGTAATTGCCTATTAAATAGATAGGAAATCAATTTCACATTGAACCCATTTCTAACCAAGGAGGCTATACTGTATATCACAACCGGGCAGATAGTCTTAAAACTCTTTCTGAATTTCTGCTGTGTTCCCCCCCCCCCCACCCTCACACACATACACATTTTCCCAGTTTTAAAAGCAGAACGTTTCTGTAATCTAAAACCTAACTCATCACCAGTGTAAAGACTCCGAAGACATGGCATATATATGGGTGAGTGGGTGGATGTTTTTTGTGTCTTAGTGTTGTTGTTTTTTGCTTGTCTACTTATTTTAATCTTAATTTCCATGCTCTGCAAAATCTAAGGGAGAAACTACAAGGAATTCTCAAATGTCATGCCTTCTGTAATTGTAAACAGAGTGACTTCACCAGTGCTCCTTAAGGTTTTGAAATGTAAATGTTTTAAATGTGTTCATCCAATGAAGCTCTAGGACACTCACAGACAACCTTAACACTTAAATGCCAGGGAGGGCTCAGTGTTCGAGAGAAACATCTGAAGAGAAGTGTGGTGTGCCGCCTGAAAAGTTTGAAATGCAGGACGAGAAAGAAAGTTACAATGTTATGATGTTAAGTGTGGGAGAATTAAGTTTAAAGGAGAAAAGAGATAGAGGACAAAGTGATGAGTAAGATAAATATGAAGATAAAAGGAGAAAGGAAGGAGAACCAATTAGAGGGTTTTTTTGGGGGGGTTGATGGACAGGTCAGAGGACCTCTGGGTGGAGGAAGAGTGTACTGAGGAGGGCTGGAAAAGTTCGTTAAAAGACATTGGGACCAGATTGAGGGGGGATGCTGGGGGGGGGGGAGAGACACGTAGATTGAGAGTGAAAATGCCTGAAGAATATGGTTGGTCCCTGCAAAGTCAAACCGGTACGCTGGCCAGGTTATTTGGATAGATTTCAGCCCAAATGGGGGAAAGAAAAATAGGAGAATCCAGTGGCACAGTAGGCCAAACATCTATGTTGTGGAACCCAATGTTTCAGAAAGGAATTCCCCAGTCACCACCTTTATTAGAAAAAGAGTCTGTTAAAGAAGCAAGTCGGGTGTATCGTTAATATAAAGAGCCTTTGTTTTAAGAGTTCTCACTGTTCTACAAAAATAACTCTGTTCAGGAAAAACCAGTTAAATATGGAACTGTTCAATAAATCTATGTTAAATGTTTCTACGAATAATGTCCAAGAGCCTTTCTGTGGGTCGGAAACAAGGGTAGATGAGTTTGAACCCTTACACTCAGATTGAGATCAGAGGGGTGATGAGTAAGGCTTTTTTTAGATCAGACAGACAGACAGACAGACAGACAGAGATCGCCTTAGTTAAATTCAGTCCGATTATGTCATCCTCACCTTTTCATGCACATCCAGATTTGGAATACACTTATATATTCTAAGCATACAGAATGGTAGTTGAGGGGCGGCCAGATGTTGTGGATTGCCATCTCCACAGGAAAAGAGGGATGAGAACTAATCCTGGAGGAGGTCTAGTCTCTGTTGCAGTGATGGAAAGCCCAACTGGTGCTGTGGGTTTCTCATTACATCTTTGATGGGAGAGATATGAGAAATGCAGGATGCCAAGGCCCTTTGTAGGCACAGGTACACTTACACACAAGTGCCCAGATGGAATGAAAGAGAAGCAACAACACCCCTGGGCAAGCATAGTTATTTCCCCTCTATTTTGTCTGCACTAGTCTTTCCCTTCCATTGGTGTTGGGATGGAAAGTGTGGGGTAAGACAAAAAAAAAAGAAGACAAAACTAAATGGGAGGGGGGAAAGCTCACTTCTACTCTATATCCTGACTAGTGGAAAGTGGAAAATATTGGTATTATCATTGAAGGACAGTGTCCAAAATACCACAGCAAATGGAACCAGTGGCTTTGCCAGCAGGGGGTTTCTGGGAGTTGTGGTCCAAAGTTTTAACTTTTATTTCATCTCTGACCCTCGCTGGTGAAAAAACTGACAGGGCTCGGAACAAAATGCCCCCTTAAAATCAGATTCTCCCTCTACTTTCTCTATGGTGTTACCCTGCTCACCATCTTAGCTGCAGCAAACATCATGAGCTCATACAGAAAAAGTAGTTATGTTTCAGCCTTCATTTTCCTATGTTGCGAGAGATCGTATCTTCTCCTTCCAGGACTAACTCATTTGGTATCTTGCTGTTGTAATTAAATGAAAAATGTCCCCCACCCCATGCTTTACAACCAGCTCATCAAAAATATCTAAAAGTTATTTTACGGATATAGTGAAACTAAAATCTCTTATCTTATTTCTAAATGTTCTTTGGGGTTTTGTTTCCAGAAAACTTAACAACACTGCAATCTTTATTGTGTCTATACCAGAAAAACTGACATCAAAATAGACATTTTGATCTCTTATCATGTTAAATTCCAGCATAGTAACAATGTACAAAAATGTTGATAAATGATATATGAAATCACTCATATCCCAATTATAGTACTTTTCAGAAGCTCAGTGAAATTTTCCCATCCGTATCTTTACCCTACAGTATTTGCTACAGGGAAATTATCTGGCACAGCTAACTTTTAGCATTATCTTATGAAGTTTAGAAAGCTTACCTTTGTTTAAGCCCAGTTTCCTCCCAATAGGTTAACCCCTAAGGATACTGCTATTTAAGGTGTGATGTGTCCATTGTGGTACCCCAGTGTGGTGTAGGTGGATGGATCTAAGTTCTGGAGTTCTGGGTTCGAATTCCCACTCAGCCATGCAAACTCACTGGGGAGTGGAACTGGTATAACAACCCCTTAAATATCTCTTTACTTTGAAAGCCCTTTTAGGGTTCATACAAGGCAGTTCTGGCTTGATGGCATGTAACAGTGACCTCGATGCCAGATGGGCAGTATAAAAATCCAATAAATAAATAAATAAAATAAATAAAAACAACACCAATGATCGCTGCAGAAAACATTGAGATCTAATACATCTCCTCCTTCTTTTCCCAATCTAATTTCCAACTTCAACAGCAGGCATCAGTGCCTTTTGTCTGTTGAGCTTGCATCACCTCCACGTGTTGTATCATTCTACAAATGGGATCACTTCCATGTGTGTATGGGGTGTGCGTTTAGGCCCCACTATCAGAATTATAGCCTCGTGGCACAGTGATTCAATGCCTGTACTGCAGGTAAAACTGTGCTCACAACCTGGGGTTCCATCCCAGGTAGCTGTCTCCTGGTTGACTCAGCCCTTGATCCTTCCAAGGTCGGTAAAATAAGTACCCAACTTGTGGGGGGAGGGGGGACATGTAGCCTGCATAATTAAATTGTAAAGTGGCCAGAGAGTGCTTGAAGCATTATGGGGCGGTATATAAGCAGAACACTTTGCTTTACTTTGCTTTTCTAAATGCTATGAGATCCTCATTCCCCTCTGTTCAGCACTAGTAAGGCCTCATCTAGAGAACTGTGTGCAGTTCTGGACCCTGCAGTTTAAAAAGGATGCCAAGAAACTGTGACAGAGGAGGAAAACAAGGATGGTCAGGGGCCTGGAAACCAAGCCCTACAAGAAAAGACTGAAAGAAACTGGGCATGCTTAGCACTGAGAAAAAGAGACTGAAGGGAGATAGGACAGCAGTAGCACTCTTCAAATACAGTACAGTACTTGGAAAACTGTCACACAGAGGAGGGGCAGGGTCTATTCCAAACTAGTTGTTTAAACCCCGCTTTCCACAGGACTATTAAAGAGGCAAAAATCAGTTCCGGAATGAACTGGCAGAGGTCTAGTTCTGCACCTCATTCCTGCCCCTTTATTAGTCCTCTGGAAAGGGGGATTTGGGCAATCTGCTTAGGCCTTTACTTCACGTCCCTTTCATCGCGGTTCATGGTCCCGCTTAGTACTGGTACGAAGTTCGTACTGCTACTGGCTCGTCCCGACCACGCCCCCTGAACTGCAATTTAAGCAGGATGAGCGATTCCCCTCCCTGGCCTCGGGAATCTGCTCATCTCGCTTCTCATTCTGAGACGAGAGCCCGTGAAGTAAGCCTCGTCCCAGAATGAATGCTGATTGTAGCTTGTTGCCATCTAGTGGCAGAAGTACGAAGTGACATTCACCGGTAAATTTCCTATGGAGTTAGCAATGCAGTGCTGAGATTTTAAAAGACAAATGCCTCAAAGTTTGCTCCGTAACACATTGAAGACAAGGCTTCAGAGAATCGAAACAGTGAAAAACGGGAGGTTGGACCGGAAAAAAAAAAAAAGAGAATGAAGGCATAGAATTTCACATCTCATCACGGAACGAAGACGTGCGGTAACAATTGTCCCAGTATCATCAATCACGCTCATGGGTACACGGGAACAGGGACAGAAGCGGGAGAAGACCACGTGACCGCAACCGACATCAACACGCAACGAACTTCCTCCTGGAATGACAATGGATGTGAAGTAACAAACTTCTCAGAGTTGAGCAGAGCACTCAGAGAGCTATGCTTGTCTGGATCAATCTAAGTGAGTCCTGGCTTCTTCTTCCTTTGATTGTTATGCTCTTCTCTCCTTATGCCCTCAGGTTCTTATGTAAATTTTGGGAAATTTTGGCAAACTGAAACAAAGTTTTTCCTTGCTGCTTTTTATCTCTGTAAGAAGTATTAATAGTCATGTGTTGAGATTAAATTCATTTATTCATTAGATAGCTTGGATTTTTTTCTTGAAATGAAGATTTCTTATTTATTTATTTATTTATTTTATTTTTATACCAACCGTCTTCCCGAAAGAACTTTGGGTGGTTAACAATAGGGATAGCAGGGAGCAAATATAAACACACAACACAACAATCAACAAAAAAGAGGTAAAATAAGAATTTTAAAAAATTGACAGAGTGATCGACAAAATCATCGGCAAGATGGCAGCACCAAAAAATAATATATATACAGTGGACCCTAAAATCTGTACAACATAAAAAATTCCAGAGATAGGGGAAACTTGCTTAACATAATTGCTTATGGGGCAAATCCGTACAACATAAAAATGGGATTACTCCATTTTCAATGCATTCCTATGGGAAATTTGTATAAAGGAAAATTTGCTTAACATAATTTCATTTGGAACGAATTAATTCCTTTATACAAGGTACCACTGTATATATATAAAATGCATACATGATATTATAACAATCATGTGCTGTCAAGTCACTTCTCACTTGTTGAAAACCCTTTTAGGGCTTTCTAGGTAGAAAATACTCAGAAGTATCATTCTTTTCTTCTGTGGGACGTCCAAGGCTACATAGGCTGGCTCTGCTCGCAGGAGGCACAGTGGGGGGAATGGAATTCTCAACCTCTGACTTCACAGCCAGATACCTAAACCACTGATCTATCCAGCCAGCTATGTATTATATAAAAGTACTATAAATATCCATGAAGTGTAATCCAAAACCCAATACAGTATATCTGTATAAATTCTTTTTAGAGAATATCATAGACCTTAAGCATGGTGTCCAAATTCTACCTCAAGTAAACAGGAGCTAGTAATTCATAAATCATAATGGTTCTGTAGATGCTGGCTCCAAGGGGTATTCCAATCCTTTTTCAATCCTTTTTCTGCTTTTTTTTTAAACTTTAAATTTCTTCCTTGGATTTCATGAATGAAAGCAACAACAAGCCATGCATAATTTCCCTTTAATTAAACTTCTCTTTCATGAAGAAAATAGAGGTCTAATTGTCTTTGGCAGTGTTTACCTGTGCATTCCCCAACAATTCCATCTTGAGAGTTTTGGAGCAGAATCTTGGTAGGCACATTTTTATTACTATAGGGGTTTTCCCCAAGGGCCAAAATTCGTTTCAGTCATTACAGTATTTGTGTACTTCTTAGTGAAGATTTCTGTAATGTGGTGAATGCTGAGGTGAGAGTCTTGATTATTCACTCCATTGGGCCAGTGAGAAATGAGATGAGGAGGGGGACCCAATGAGGTCTTCCATCCCTTTCCTTGTGGGAACTCAGTTTTGAATTCATACCACCACCTCCCCCATTTTGCTTTCCCTGCTAACCTCTCCAGATGAATGTACCATATTTATACATGCCCTAACTAATCTAGTCTCTGCACCTGGCTTTCTGTGCTCTGAAGAAGCCTTCCTTACATTTCCTTATCTGTGCAGATTCAGGGAGCAATAACTCAAAAAAAAAAAAAGAAAAAAAAGCATTCTCTTCTACAAACTGCGGTGTGGGAGCCATAGATCACTGAGTGTGAGTGAAATCAGGAAACTGTCATGGTTTCCAGTACACAGGCTGCACAGAATGGAACGCCTAGTACCATGTCAGGCCACAGGGACGTGTGTGTGTGTGTGTGTGTGGTGTTGAGGAACTGAAATGGAGCCCGGAAGGCCCCCTCTGCCTTAACATTGTCTTCCATCCAGATAAATGGTTTCCTGTCTGCACTTGTCTTGAGTAGCTTTCCCATCACTCTTGCCTGTGTCTGCTTAGGGTACTTCCCCCCACTCCAGTAAACCAGATTCATTTGCAGTTCTCCTTCCTGGGTTCCTAATCTGTGGCCCAGTTCTACAGAGTAGGTCTTTCTCCTTGGGGTATATTTGAGGAATTCAATAGTCCTCCGAGGCATTGTTATGGTAGCAGATCATATACATCTCTTTAGCTAGAACCAGTGACTTTTAAAGAAGACTGCCTTCATGTCTTAGGTTGAAGCAAGTTGGTTGGGGTCATAGAATCATAGAATGATAGAGTTGGAAGAGACCTCAAGGGCCATCCGGTCCAACCCCCTGCCATGCAGGAACCCCCATCACAGGATCTTAACAGATGGCCATCCAGCCTCTCCTTAAAAACCTCCAAAGAAGGAGACTCCACCACCCTCCATGGCAGCATATTCCACTGCCGAACAGCTCTAACCATCATTAAGTTCTTCCTAATGTTCAAATGGAATCTCTTTTCCTGTAGTTTGAGACCATTGCCTCACGTCCTAGTCTCTGAAGCCAAGGTCCTTAAGCAATTAAAGAGTAAACCAGTATCAGCAGACATAGGAGTGGAAAGCAGGTGGTATTGTGTGATTTTTGCCTACATAAACAAACAAGTCAACAAGGCTTGTTGTAAGCTATGGGTCGATAAAATGTCTTCACGTTTGATAAAGGAGATGTTTAGGAATTCATAAAGACATGCCTGTGGGAGGGAATTGTGAATCCATATGCGAAGCTGCTGGGTGTGGATTCATTAAACTGACCAACCTTACTCACAATTGCCTAATGTGACTACATCAGCTCACCCAAATATTGAGCAAAGGGCTTTCCATGCCCTGAAAATGCTATGGGCAAAAACTGATGCCTCCTGCACACTTTTCAGTTCAATTTAATTTAATTACAAGATCAGTGTGCCGTCTTGGGGAGGGGGATACAGTGTCAATTGGTAAGTTTGCTGACTTGAATCCAACTTTCTATAATGATATGTCGATTGGGATGTAGTTTTCCTTCTGTTTGGGCACTTCTTTGAATGCTGCAGTGCAGTTCTCAGCTCAAAAACAAAATGAAATAACCAAGATATGTATTAAAGTGTGCAGTATATTGTTAAAATGCATGCAAAATTTAGTGTGAAAAAGCATACAAAATGTCATTATCGTGGGCTGAGATAATGTTTAAAATAATGTGAATTGTCATGCATGTAAAGGAAAGACTGTAGGGGTTGATGAGAAAACAAGAGGGCAGAATGAGTGATGAGGAACAGATCACTGCTTCCATCTCTACTACCTCTGAAGTGATTTAACAAGATGCAGAAAGGCAGGTAAAATGCAAAGTAGTCCCTGATGACATCTCATTGTCTAAACAAATCTATTCCTTTGGAGCAAGGATGAAGATCTCAGGAACTTCCAGCTGTTGTAGGACTTTCCCTGTCATCAATCCCAACTTGCCCAGTCCATGGTGAGGTATGCTGAGAGCTGCAGTCCGACAACATTGCACCTTCCAGCTTTGGAATGTGATAACAACAGCTGTTTCGGGGAATGTGATGCTTAATGGATCCCTTTGGTCTTTGCAGTCACCAGGCTTCAAGCTGCTTCCATTCCCTTGCCTTTGCAGAAGATAAAAAAGGAAGGCTTACATGGCCAGTACAATGCCCTATTGTATAGGTAGCTGGCTTGATGTCTCTCTTGGGGATGTCCCACCTTAGCTCATTGGCTGAGCATACGGTTTGCATGCAAGAAGGTTGTAGACTCAGTTCCTGGCATTGCCTGTTGAATGGCCAGGAGAGAGCAGTGATAGGAAAGATCTCTGTTTAAGATCCCATAGCGCCCCTGGCAGTCACAGTAGACAAGACTGGGGCACAGGGATAAGACATCTAAGGAACTTGGCTATGCTCCTTGTGGAACAGAGACTCCAGGGGGAAATGAGATGTCTCCCATGATTCCATTTGTTCATGAGTAGAGACGGGCACTTCATATTTGTATCCCAAGGGTGCCAGGAAGGCCCGTACCATCACCCAAGAACTGGGTGGTCCACCCACCAGTTGCTGTGGGCACGTGCGCCGATCATCCTTAGGACTGTGCCAATCACAGAGGTCAACTGGCCAGCACTTCCCTGCCTCTCCATGCAGCCAAGAGGTCAGCAGCTGAGTTGGGGGATTTGTCATCTCACCTCCTCACCTAATTGAGAGGACCAGCCCATCTGAGGGGAGGGAACAGACCTCCCTGGCACCTGTGGTGCTGTGTTTCACATTCATATCCCCAGGGGTACGAATACAGAGTGTCCATCTCTAGTCATGACAGTGGCCATCTGGAGGCTGAGACATCTACCTTGTGGGCCTGTCCTAAGCCTAACCCCTAGTATAGCCAGCTTACTGTAATATAGAAAAGTTTTGAGTCCCTGTGTATAATTTTCCACTCAGACTTCTTGCGAAAACCTCTAAAATTTTGCCTGTGGGCTCAAAAATCACTGTGTATCATCTTATACCTAGTAGGTGTTTCGTTTTTTCAAATGAGAAGAAACTTTCAAGAAACAAGAAACAATGCTCTGTTGGATGCAGGTCTAAAGTGTGAAAACGCCGTCTTTTCTATTCCTATTGTGACGCCTGTCCTCTAACGAAACCGAATGTATTTGTACTGAACAGGGGAGAAAACATGTGTCTCTGGTTGGGCTGGTGGCTGGGGCTTTCTCCCCCCCCTCCTGTCCATCTGCGACAAGATCCCAGCTGAGTTAAAAAGTGAACTTTAACTAGTTTCACTTGCTGCTGCAACTCCTGACTGCCATTGCAAGATCAGAGCACGACAGTGCTCAATTCGCTTTCCATATCACTAACAGGGAGTGGAGTACAGATGGGCCCCGCAACTTGTGAAGCTCCTGAGATGAACATGTGTCGCTTTCAAAACAAGCTTTCCCCCCTCCCCAGGACAGGAAGAGGGTGACTCATTCAATCTCTCTTTTCTCTTCCTTCCCTCCCTCCTGCTTCAGATGCCTAAGCGTACTGAGGTGCAGCAAGTGGAAGGAGCCAAGTTCTTGACAGGTGAGTTTACCCCTGGTCCCCCCCTCTCTCTTTACTTCTTTTAACAGTGGGGAGTCTACTGTAGAATGGCAGAAACCCAGCAACTGACTTGGCTTGAAAGTGGCTACAATGCTTCAGGCATTCTTAGTGCAGAAAAAGATTGAGGAGGAACACCATTAAGGAATGGCAGGCACAGTACTGCCTAGTCTTATCTTCCTGTAGGAAGCAGTGTCTTACCTAAAGGTGTGGGTGGAGGACAATGTGTTTCTGTGAGGATTGTGGCAGTCAGAGTCCAGCCGTTTTCCAGGTTCTTCTGCTCAAATCCCAGTGTGTTGTTGCCAAATTCTGGCTAGTATCCTGCTCTTCTCACTGAAGATGCATCTGCATATTCTGGAAGCTGTCCTATAGGGCTGTCAATGGGATATGCGCAAAATAATCCCCTTCTCCAGCGAGTTCCCTTGGATTTCACATTACCTTCTCCGATGCCATTCTTTCCCCACCTGGTGCCATCTATCTGTGTTGCCCCATAGTTGTCGTCAACTTCTAGCCACCATGGCCATAGTCAGGGAGGGCTATGGAGGAGTGTCTAGGAAGACTTGTTCAGGAAGGAGTGGAGGAGTGTCTAGGAAGACTTGTTCAGGAAGAAAGGAAAAAGTGGGGTGACAGAATGAGATTTTGTGTTGAGATTCAGCTGGTGGAGATGCTGAAAGCTCACCCCACCCCAAAGGCTTTAGTTTGATTCTCCTTTTAGCAGGCAATGGGCCACAAATGTAAATGGCACGCTTGGTGGCCAAAGGCACCTATTGCTCCATACAAAAAGCATGAAGAAGAAGAGGGAGAAAAGAGATTGCCTGCCTGCCTGCCTGCCACCTCCCTCTTAATCTCTCTCTCCCTCCCTCCTTCTCTCCCCCCCCCAATCTATTGCTTTAGAACGCAACAGAAAGTAAAGCCATAGGAGGACTGGGAGAGCACCATGATTAATGCTGGAAAGCCAACGGGGCAAGGATCACCCCTTCCAACTGAGTTGCCGAGAAGAAAACGAGGGCGGCCAAGGAAGCAGCCACAGGTAACTGTCTGTCTCCTTAGTGGCTGTGCATTTTCACTGCCTTGAGGTTTATAGGACACATGTTCATGGCCATTCTTTGGTCATAACCAGAGTGGTATTGAATGACTAAGGCTGAGACTTCGAACGGTACAAGCCATTCTGGTTATGTCTAACCTGGGGGACCCAATGGCCCTCCAGTGTGTCCTGTGTCTGTGTGCACAGTCATGCTCATCCATGCAATATATGCTTGCACATGGGAAAGACTCAGCAGAATCCTATTAGCCTGCTCTAGCATTGATCCTTTCAGCCTCATAGAAACCAAGAAAGCCAGAACCGGAGCCTAGGGACTCTAGAAGCATGTTTTACAACTCCAAAGATGACTGAGAGTCATTTTTCTTTACTATGGGTTCCTAACATGGCACTGTCTGTTTGAAACATATGAGGAAACCTTGTAGGGTGGTGAAGTTGCATTTATTTATGAACTAGTAACCAGGATAATCCAGATACATTCCATTCCCCTACAATGCACGTGAAAGTCTGAAGGAGAGAAGAAAGAAAGAGTCTGGAGAGAAGGATGTGTAACAAAAATCAAAACATAGGAACTGAAGCACCTTAAATATTAACTGATTTATGCCACATGTGGGAGTCTGTGGATTACCATCCACTTCCTAGACCACCTAGAACACAATAGTTAACAAGTTTATATGTACTACAGCCTAAACGGTGGAGAGATTTTGGAATGACATGGACACTAGTCACAATCAATCCATAGATGTCCTTTTGTCTGTAGTCAGATGGCTGTGCTGAGGCAGAATTATGTCAAGCAAAGCAGTTTTTAATTATGTATATTGAAGATTGTGGGGTAGTCTGGAATACACACACACACAGTGTGTTTTAGGGACCTGGATGCTTCTACTTCATGCCTCAGAATCTTGCCTCGAAAATCTTTTGAGAATAGTCATGTACCAAAATCCTTGAAGTACCTTATAGTAAAATGTAGCTGAAATGTAGCAGAATATAAACATACTTTATTCACACACGTATACACACAAAGGGAACACATTGACATCTGCCCGGCCAATAAAACCCCATCAGTTCTGTTGACACATCTCTCCTCTGATCAAATGCCATATTATTCTGTATAACCCACTTGCCATGCAACAAATATTGGTACTGTTTGCCCTTACAGAACCTTCCAGCAGAAATCTGAGGTCAAAGTCAAAAATTTGTCAGTGGACTGTGCAGCAGCCAGACCAGGCTATATCCTAAGTCCCAAGTGTACCCAAGTTTCCTGGAGTTTACCAATGTCAGTCCATATACATTGCCTCCTATGTAATACTGCATTCTCAAACTGCCCCTGACTAGATGTGTAAGCTGTGTATGTGTGATAATAATGTGAAATTATTGCTGCATTTGGTGGATATCACTGACAAGTGTTCCTGTGATGAAATATATGAACCAGGCAAGCCTGTGTTAGCCTATATCTTTTGAGAGAAGAAACTGAAATCTACCTCCATTCTTTAATAATCTTTGTACTGTAATAATGAACCTCTACCTATGATGCTCTCCTTCCTTCCTTCCTTCCTTCCTTCCTTCCTTCCTTCCTGGCAAATGTTAATGTGTAATATTATTTTAATGTTGCTTTGGTTTATTCAAATGTTTTCCCAATATTTGATCACTATACTGGACATTTTGTGATGTTTAATTTCAACATTTGGTAACTGTGAGTTGATTTTGTACCGTATATGGCCATTAAAGTACTGTACTGTATGTCAATTATTTGATATCTGGATATTGATAATGGATTTCCTACTTCTGCCAGCAAAATCTGTCCCAGTACCTCTGCAAGATCCAAACTCTAGGCATATTTTAGCGTGTCACACATGCTTTGTGTGAAGCAGTTTTGGGCCTCATTATCACACATGGGGTACGGAAAGTGGCAGGGCCAGCTCCACCATGAGGCTGTGTGAGGTGGTCCCCTCAGGCAGTGGATGTTTGCTGGCATGGAGGAGTCAGTTAGTCACTTGGACTTTCCCTTCTTTTGGAAGCATGAAGCAGCTTCTTTTGGGCTGTATGAGTTAGTCTGACTTCTCCACTTCTTTGTAAGATCACCTACTTCCATTCCTCAGGCGTGATGGGAAGCGACTGACCTATCACTGCTGCTGAAGTAAGACATATTTGCTAGCCCAGTTTTAGGTCAGTGGATGAGGCTGGAGACACTGTCGTACACTTTGCCCCCAAGAATGTTAGGCTGGCCCTAGCGTATGCCCAGCACTGCCTCCTGCAGCTATGCAGTGCGGAGGAACATCAATAGTGATGGAGAGAATGTTTTTTTCTTTGAGAAATCTTGATAAATCTCCAAAAGGCCTGGGATTCAAAGAAGATACCTTAGAACTTCCACTATATTTGACAGTGTTTAATAGTGCAAATCCAGCAGTACTGAATATCAGCATTTTACAGTTGACACATAATTGTCACAAGTATTTGACAGGTGGCTGCTTTATGTGATTTTGTTATTTCAAGCCTGCTAAACCCAGAGATGGCAAGTGCTCTGAAGTATCTGAATTTTAAACAAAAAGGGAGCTTTTTTAATGCACCGTTCAAATGTGGATTCAATATATTTATTTTAAAATTTGCTTGGAGAAATAAGACAATTGGCCATATTCCTGGTACTCATGAATATTTTCCTCAGATCTCCTTCACATCCATTTGCTCCTGATTGCATTACGAATGTGCTCTAGTTGTCTTTATGCCCACTCACATTTTTTAAGTTCTGCTTCTTATCTGGAGACACTCATTGTTCTTTCACTAAATGAAAACTCTGGCCTGCCTTTTTTAGTTTTAAGAGAGTGTTCTTTTTCTTAAAATCTGGTGTATAAATAAGACAAAACTTGATCTGTCTGTGGCCAAACACCACTGTAGGAAATTGGTTAGCTATCATCCTAGGACAGTGATGGCAAACCTTTTAGAGACCGAGTGCCCAAACTGTGATTCAAAACCCACTAATTTTTCGCAAAGTGCCAATATAGCAATTTGACCTGAATACAGGTGGCTGTGAAGGGGCGATGTCGGGTGCCCACAGAAAGTGCTCCAAGTGCCACCTTTGGCAACCGTGCCATAGGTTCGCCAACACTGTCCTAGGAGTTACCAACTGTTTTTGGAGCTTAAATTTCAGTAGATGGGTAGTATTTTGCTCTTTGTTCTTTGGTGAAGAGTTGATTCTCAAAACACTTTGAGATTTCAGCCACTGAGTTGTTCAACTTGTCGCCTGCACTGGATGCATTTCTGTTTCCTTTTCGTTTGTGATGTTTCTTCAGTCTGTTCCATTATAAATCCTCCTTTTCTAGCATCTTTTCTTTCTACGGTTGTAGTAGTAAATTCTCTTTCTTTGTCCAAATAGGAGCCGGTTGAGCCATTGCCACCAAAGAAACCACGTGGAAGGCCAAAAGGAAGCAAGAAGCTGAATGCTGGTGCTGGGCAGATGGCATCGGTGAGTGAACGAGTGGCAGGCAGTGGTTGGTGGAGTGGAAGGCTCAGCAGCCAAACATAGGCAGAGCCAGGAGAGATGAGCAGAGCTGGTGCAGTCATACACTCAGGTACACATAGGTGTTCTCTCTCTCTCTCTCTCTCTCTCTCTCTCTCTCTCTCACACACACACACACACACACACACACACACACACACACACACATGGGGGAGCAAGAGAGTGAGCAGTCACACAAACACTAAGGGGGAAAAGGCAGGCAGGATGAGGGCAGCTGGGAATATCTGAAGCCTGTGGTGGGGCAAATTTACCAAAATGGACCAACATTCACTGGTGGCAAGAGGAACTCAGCCCATGATTTCCTGGAGAAGGAAAAAACAAAGTGGAAAAAAAGGAAGTACATTTCTCCATAAAGCAGTGGTTCTCATCCTGGGGGTTGGGACCCCTTTGGGGGTCAAACGACCATTTCACAGGGGTTGCCATGAGCCAGTGAAGAAAAAGGCACAAATGGCTTGGATCTGGAGGAGGGGGGGGCGGAAGGGGGGAGAGTGGATTACAGCTTGATAGTTTGGAGGGAATGTCAGTCAATGGCACTGGAGGCTGCAATTGGCTGGGGTTGCCTGTGTAGAGGGAAGTTCTCTATGGCACCTGTGGCAATGGCCTGCCAAAGGGCGCTGGTGACCTCTTCCAAGCAGGGCAAGGGGGTGACCACAACATGAGGAACTGTATTAAAGGGTCTTGGCATTGGGAAGGTTGGGAACCACTGCCTTAAAGCCTTTGGCTTCCACTCTTTTCTAGTTCAGGGTAAAGCTGTCAGCGTGATCAGGTGCCACACAATCCTAGGGAGGGACAGTCAGGCTACAAGCCTCACCTTTCTGTACACTGATTGACCCTGCGTGAAGATGTCATGGGCTGAACCTGAGCCCGTCTCCCTTGAGAGGAAGTGCTTTGGCATGAAAGTGTCACCTTTCAGTATATGCCTCTAGTCACCAGGCCCTGTTGCTGCTTACCTGTAACTCACCAGCTGCCTGTTCATCAGACTCTCTGCCTCCCTGCCAATTTAGTTGTTTATCTGCTTGGTTCCTAATGTTGCACTATCTTCTCTGTCATCCCAAACTTCAGTCCCGGTTTGGACAACACTTCCTCTCTATTCTGTTTCAGAATTGTGATGGTGGTCTTCCATCTTGTTTTCCCTTGTCCCCTTCCAGAGACTTTCCTCCATGCTTTTCTCTTATTGCCACCTTTTCCTGCATGCTCTCTCGGCTCCCTCAGCTCCCCATGCACATTCTTTCCATTGCCCTGAATCCTGCCCCTCTCCTGGATTTCTCAGCTTTCCCATGCCTCGGGGGGATCCGCATCACTCCTGTGGCCCTGGTCTTTTTGGGATCCACCCATATGAATCCTGCTCACCTGCTAACATGCTTGCTTCATTACTTAACTGGATTAATGAATGGTTCCTGTGCCAGCTAGGCTCAAGCGTTGTTCTGTTTGGTCTATCAATGCTTCCTCATCTGTGTCTTCTTGGAGATCCTAATGAATAAAGATGTTCTCTGGATGGTACTTTCAGCACAGTTGGAAGGCTCATACTGTATGAGCGTTCTGCACCTTGTCCATGATATCCCCACTCCTCAGACCACTGACAGCATTTGACAGCCACGACCTCCACTGGGGCCTGAGGGATGCCTTCTGTGGCCCTCACTACCACCAAATCTGAGTCCTTCCTGTCTTCAGCTGTCACCATAAGCAATGCTGTGCAGGTGGATCCAGCCCTCTTTCCCTCTTTTACCCATTACCTCGCTGCTTCATACTTCACATGGCTCAGGCCCACAGCAGGAGTATGTTTCAGTAGATAGACACAAACAGGTCTTGCTGCCTGGAGCATTTCCATTACAGGCAGATCATACAACTCTTAAAAAATGGAGGCAGGGAGGAGGTTGGCTAGAAGACATTTTCCCCATGGCACTCTTGAACCTGCAGCCGGTCCTGGTTTCCCTCATGCTCATTCTTCCGTCAGTCCCATACATCCCTGCATTAATTCCTTGTCGGTGGTACCTATTTTGGATTGCCCCAGAGTCTCTTTGAATTCTCAGAATGTTACTTTTCAGAATGACTTAATTCCTTTTGCTTGCTACAATGTTTGAAAAGAAAACTGTTAAATTGTCATGTTGTAGTGTTGAACAAATCACTTGTTGTGTCACATTTTTGTGCCACTCCTTACATTTTCATTATATTATGTCATTTTGAAGTGGGGAGATATTAGAATTAACAAGACAGCGGCATAAAAATTCCTGTCAACATGCTTCTAAAATGCCTTTTAAAGTGACAAATTTATTTATTTATTTATTTATTTATTAAGCTTATATACTGCCCGTCTTCCCGGAGGAACTCCGGGCGGTTTACAACAAACGGTATAACAAAATAACAGTTAAGATAAAATAGAGTTAGCCAAATACCAGAGCAATAAAAACCAAAGTAGCAGATGGTGGGGCAGGGAAAAAAAGAAAAAGGAAAAAAAAGGGGGGAAAAACACTTTAATTAAGTCAACCAAACGCCTCCCAGTAGAGGAGAGTTTTCAGAGACTTCCGGAAGGCTGGCAGGGACTCTGCTAGGCGCACTTCTGCTGGGAGATGATTCCACATGGTGGGGCCAGCCACAGAGAAGGCTCAGGTACGGGTGGATGTTCTCCGAGCCTCCCTGGGCGTGGCCACATGCAGCATGTGCGCCCGCGACAACCTAGTTGGGCGGGCCGATGTTGACCGCTGGTCGATCCGCTCTGTCAGGTAGTCAGGTCCTAGGCCATGGAGGGTTTTGTAAATCAAAACCAGGACCTTGAATCTGATTCGGGCCGCAACGGGCAGCCAATGCAGACGGGCCAGAACTGGGGTGATGTGGTCGAACTGACGCACACCCGCCACCAGTCTGGCCGCCGCATTTTGAACCCGCTGCAGTCACCGAAGGAGAGTCAAGGGCAACCCCATGTAGAGCACGTTACAACAGTCCAGTCCAGTCCAGGGGATGCCGAGAGTGGGCTAGAGCAATAGGAGTCAAAATGAAGGTTACTATATGATAAGTTATTCATTAAATCAATAAAGTAACTTAATTCCTTTTGAGAAGCAACTCGGTGGTATATTCATTATCTTGAAATATAACCACTCATTACTCTTATTACTTGTGACACATAACATGATTTTCACTGGCCATATCATTTTGCTACCTCCCCCCACACACACACACACATCCATCCTGCCTCCCCAGTAAATTTTCTTTTCTTTCTGAACCACTAGCTTCCACCCACCAAAAGGATTTGATGTTTAGGGCTTTGGCTGGAAAGAAAATGTACTGGAGATGGTGGTGATTTATTTCTTCCTTATTATAGGTACATACTGTGGCTGAAAAGAAGCCCAGGGGAAGACCACGGAAATGGGTGAGCTGTGTGGAATCAAAGTCATCTTGCATGTTCCCCTACGACCAGCACCTGTCTTGCTCAAAAAAAAAAAAAAAAAAAACCTCAGAAGTGGTTATTTATTTATTTATTTATTTATTTAGAGTATTTCTACCCCACCTTTCTCCTTGGAAAAGGACCCAAGGTGGCTCATAGTAATAATGAGGAACAGTATACAGCCCAGTACATTGAAGACATAAATTAAGGTTGCATCAGTTCCTCTCTCTGTCTTACTGAAGTAAATTTGAAAGCAAGTGCCATCTTGAAAGTGGGCCACAGGACCAACCCTATCAAGAGTGAGGTAGTAGCCTCAGCGGGTAAAGCTGTGTGGTGATGAGGAGTCTGTAAATAGGCCTTCCCCTCTTTAGGGGACAGAGTAGTTTGTTTCTTCAGCCCTGAGTGTACTTCCCTCAGGTATGAAGGAGGATGCTGATATTTCATCAGCAATATAGGAAACATCAGCTCCTAATCTTCCACACTTTCGTGCAAGGGCACCATCTTATCCTTTCTTTGAGGAAACAAAATGTCTTGATGGGCAAACTCAGAGAAAAGAGAGGCTTGGTATGTCTGTAGTTTCTTCAGGACATCCAGTGTTGCTCATGGTCAACAGGACTTCCAAATTTGCAAGTCCAGCAAGAAGATTTGGGGAACTGACATTATTATCAACCAGACAATGAACCACCATAGTTTCCTAACCTCTGGAGGCACCTATGACTCTGCTCTTAAACACATCAAGAAACTATCCTCCTGGTTCAATAAACAATCTTCCCCAATCTAGATCCCTTTGGAAGGCTGGAATCACAACACCCATTATAACCATCCAAAAATAGTTGAGTTGGCTTGGAACCATGAATATTGCTCCAGCATGTCTCAAGTTTGTAAATTTAAGGAATACACAAACGCACACACACAATTTTAGTTTCATCTTTCTACATAGCACTTTAATCCCATTTTCACCATCCTTTTATTGCTATAATCTTAAACATATTTACAACTAATAGCAAGGTCCTACTGAATGCACCAAGACCTAGTTTCAAATAAATACACAAAGAACTATAAGAGACTTCCATCAAATTATATTGTCCTTGATCATTAATAGCTTTGGTGTTGTGGAACCCAAGCTAATTAATAGCTTTGGTGTTGTGGAAGACCAAAGCCCTGGGAGTTTCTGAGCAGCAGGTACTGTGGCATCCTCTTCCTCCTCCACCACGGCTACTCAGGCATCCCTATTTTCTTTTGGCTTAGCTGAAGTCCACCCAATAGCTAGGAAAGAAACAAATGTCCCCAGGAACATTATTTTATAGTGTCTTGACAAAGTAATTCAGGGTACTTCAGTTTTGCATGGGTAGCTAAGAGTTGTTAATATTACAAAAGATCTCCTCCTCATTTGCCCCAATCTTGCTGTCTGCATTTTCAGACTCTCTTTATATTGTAGAAGAACTATGGAGATGGCCATAATGAGTGCTGTTGATCTACATTATTAATGAGACTAAAGACAGTTCTCAGAGTATAGGGTCTGCTATTATATTTTCATATTCCCTTCCATCCAGTTCAAAGCAACTTGTTAATAGATTAGTTTGCCATCTGTACAACAGATCACAATTAGAAACAGAATGCCCATTAGTGAGATATCTGAGGGTTGAATGTCTGTGAGATATTTATAATCCTGCCCTTCCCAGAATGGCAAAGGGAACTCACACTTTAAAAAGAGAGAAAGAGAGAGAGAGAGAGAAAGAAAAAAGAAAAAGAAAACATCACTAAAAATACAAAGACCAGGAGGTGAGCTGGTTGCTCATAGTGGCTAGCTGTACAGCACCTGCTGACATAGGCTGGCCTGTGGTTAAACTGCCAGCAATACAGAGCGGGGAGAGAGAACATCTCAGCTGTGACTCACAGCATTGCCTTGCAACTGTTCAGTGACCCTAACGCACGCCTGGAGAAAGTGTGGGATCAGGAGCACAAGGAAAGGTTAGTCCAGTGGTTCCTACCCTGTGGTCCAAGGTTGGCATCCCCTCCACGTGTATCAGGGTGCATCCAAGGGGCACAATGAAAACAGCAGTGGTCAATGCTGAAGAGTGAGGGTATTCTCTCCCCCCCCCGTGCTCTAGAGACAATAAATATAATGCAGTCATGCATGCCTTTGTTAGATTCCATACAGATTACTATGATTTGCCCTTCCTGAGGGGAGCTTTCAACAAATGTTTAGCAACATTGATCATGCTAAAATGCTACCATTACATTCTTGACTAGCCCAGTGATGGGGGAACATGTCACTTTCTTGTTACAACTGCTTCACCATTTCTGGGCACAATTCTGGCCAATAAATACTTCTTCAGTTTGGGTCCAAGGGGGGTGTCTAAAGGCCCATCTTTCCCTTTTAAAATCTGCTTGGGCTCTGTGATCTTTGGAAAAATGCCTTCTTTCCGAAACCCTCACCTGCACGTCTGGGAAAGATATGAGACAGAGCCTTCTTGGTAGCTGCTCCTTTCTCTCCAGGCAAGGCTGCCCTATGCCCTGTTATGTTGCTGATGGCAAAGCCCTTGTTATTCAGGCATGCTTCAGAAACTGACCAGTTGTCTGGGGAAAAGGTTTCAAGGCGTATGCTGGTGGAAAAATGTACTTCCTGTGTTGATCTGCTTTAAAACAAGCTTAAATCAATTGCATTTCAACTTTATAAACCCATACTCTAATATAAAATAAATAACCTCATTAGCTGGGACAACAGGGAGCATCATCTTCCCAACTGCCATGTGCCAAGCCTTATCCCATGTGCTGCATTTAGCTTTGTTGGAAGACAGCCAATGAGGACAAGAGACGTTCCCGAGTGTATTAAAATACAGAGTCAAGAGTCCGCCCACACAATATTCATAATATAAATATGAAAATCTGTTCACAACACTGCAGAGCGTGTGTAAACCATCCTTCTGACAGGCTGATAAGACCCAATGTTCCAGCCAATAGAATGGAAGAAGGGCAAGAAGACCTGGCGAATGAAGTCTGCAGGCTTTTGGACAGGAAAGGTTGCTTTAACGGAGTATCAGTGTCACAAAGCAAGCCGCATCTTTAGTGCAGAAGAAGCTCCTCTTGCTGCACTGGGCGACTGTGAGCGTTCCTTGCCGTAAGGTTTGAGCCACAGATTCAGGTTCATGATATCTTGTTGCAAACATTCTGTTGCCTGTTGGTGTTCCAGACATGTGACTAAAGCAGACCTTTGGGACTGAGCAATCGTGCTTGGTCATGGAACCTCTTCCCAATGACCAGTCACAAAACCCCAGTGGCAGCCAGACCTCTGCAGCACTTGAAAAATAATTTAGTCCTAGTCATAGATTCCGGCGCCTCTCACCCATACAGTTAGTTACCTTTCCCACTGCAGTTTGCTTTCATGGTTCAACATTTACCTTTAGCTCCATTTTTAAAGCAAGGTCTGATTGCTTCGTGGTTGTGCTACTAACACATTACTAATTACAGTTTTTATTCCAACTGATAGCAAGTGTATGCATCACAGCAACAGGCAGGGCAACCTTGAGAAGGTGGGTGAAGTAGTGTCACATTTTAATGTTACCTGGCACAGGGTTTTGATTCCCCACACATACTGAAACAGAGGCCTGCATTGTTTGAAGCTCCTTGCACTGGTGTTCTTTGTGTTGTTTTATGCTAACGGGTGTCCTTATTTCTCTTGCAGCTTATCCTCCAGAAGGAAGAATATAAAAAAGCTGGGCCTGAAGGGAGAACCAGCCCAAGTCCTGCTCCTGAGGGTCCTACCACAGAAGGTTTGTGGTATCAAAGAGCAGCATTTGCTAGTAGTATTAGAAGAGGCCTTAGTACGAAATGGATGGAAGCAATTTAGCCCATTGTAGGAAGCATTCCATCCACTGTTTCTACATGGAGAGGGCCTCAAGATAGAAGTCAGGAACCGAGAAGGTGTTGATAGTTCTATCTTCTTTCTGCATAATGTGATGTTTTTCAGTCTTCTCAAAGACATAGTCAGCTGGAAACCATCAAGCAGCCAAGCACGGCATTGATTTCTAAGAAAGTAATCTGAGATGCCACTTGATAAATTCCGGGGCATTTAACCTCACTTGTTCAAGTCCATTTCCTTTTCAATTCCTGCTGTCATATCATCTCTCACCATTGAGACTCACAGTGACATCAGCGCCACCACAGACTCCTTTGTGATAGCGTCACTTCCTGCCCAGGTCTTTGTCAAATCTGAATCTTCTGTAGATGCTCAATACCACTTGAAACAGCAGCACCAGCCTCTTGCATTTCCCCCTTCTGCTTAAATAACCACATTCATACCTGCCCGCCCACTTGCCTGCCCTCCTACAGAATTCTATCCTGTGCCACCCAATAAGGTGAAAGATCAAAGCAGTGATGTGAGTACTAGAACGTATCATAGAATCATAGAATCATAGAGTTGGAAGAGACCTCAAGGGCCATCCAGTCCAACCACCTGCCATGCAGGAATCCCATTCACAGGACTCCCGACAGATGGCCATCCAGCCTCTGCTTAAAGACCTCCAAAGAAGGAGACTCCACCACCCTCCGTGGCATCATATTCCATTGTCGAACAGCTCTAACCGTCATGAAGTTCTTCCTAATGTTCAAATGGAATCTCTTTTCCTGTAGTTTGAAACCTTTGCCCCGAGTCCTAGTCTCTGAAGCCATGGAAAACAAATCTGTTCCCTCTTCAATATGACATCCTTTCAAATATTTATACATAGCTATCATATCCCCCCTCAGCCTTCTTTTTGAAAGGCTAAACATTCCCAGCTCCCTAAACCGCTCCCCATAAGACATCTCTTCCAGACCTTCAACCATCCTGGTCACCCTCCTCTGTACCCGCTCGAGGTTGTCAACATCCTTTTTAAATTGAGGCACACAGAACTGGACCCAGTACTCCAGATGGGGTCTGACCAGAGCAGAATAGAGTGGTACTATCACTTCACTTGATCTAGACACTATGGTTCTGTTGATGCAACCAAGAATCACATTGGCTTTCCTGGCTGCCACATCATACTGCTGACTCATGTTCAATTTGTGGTCCACCAAGACTCCCAGATCCCTTTCACAGGTACTATTATCTAGCCAGGTATCTCCCATCCCATATCTGTGCAATTCATTCTTTTTACCTTCTGTTGAAACCCATTTTGTTAGCTTTGGCCCAGCACTAATTTGTGTAGGTCTTTTTGGATTTTCATCCTATCATCTAGGGTAATGGTGGCAAACTTTTGGCACTCCGGATGTTTTGGGCCACAACTCCCACAGTCCTTTGTCATTGGCAATCTAGGCTTGGAATTCTGGGAGTTGTGGTCCAAAACATCTGGAATGCCGAAGGTTCGCCACCACTGCTCTAGGGAATTAGCAACCCCTCTCAATTTGGTAGAGCCTTGTGGTGCAGTGGTTAAATGCCTGTAATGCAGGTGAAACTGTGTTCATGACCTGGGGTTCAATCCCAGGTAGCAGGGTCATGGTTGACTCAGCCTTCCATCCTTCTGAGGTCGGTAAAATGAGTACGGGGGGGGGCAATGTGTAGCCTGCACACTGTAATTAAAATTGTAAACCTCCCAGGGACTACTTGAAGTGGTATGGGGAGGTCTATTAGCAGAACACTTTTTGGTATCTGAAGCCCAGATAAGCAATATCCACAGCATTCCCCTCATCCACCAGGCCTGCAATTCTATCAAAGAAAGAGATTAAATTAGACTGGCAGGCCTTGTTTTTAAGAAACCTGTGTTGATTTGTAATGACAGCATTGTTTGTTAAATAATTACAGACTGTTTAATAACCTGCTCCAAGATCTTTCCAGGAATTGAAGTCAAGCTGAGTGGGCGGTAATTATTTGAGTCCTCTTTTTTCCCTTTTTTGAAGATGGAGACAACATTTGCCCTCCTCCAATCGATGGGGACGTCCCCTGTTCTCTAGGACTTCTCAAAGATTATTGCCAATGGTTCTGAAATTACTTCTGCCAGTTCTTTTAATATCCTTGGGTGTAATTCATCTGGCCCAGGAGACTTAAATTTATTTAATGTTTCCAGGTATTCCTGTAGTACCTCTCTACCTGTTATATGTTGCAACTCCCATCCTACCTCATCTACTCTTGTGCCAAGGGGACTTTTTTTTCCTCTTTGGAGGAAACAGAGGCAAAGAAGGTGTTGAGTAGTTCTGCCTTTTCCTTGTCTCCTATTAGTAACTGGTTTTCATCGCCACACAGATAGCCTGTCATTTCCTTATTTTTCCTTTTGCTGCGGACATAACTAAAGAAACCCTTTTTACTAATTTTAATCTCTCTGGCAAGTCTCTTCATTTTGTGCTTTAGCTTTTTTTAAACCATCCCCCTGCATATATTAGCTGTTTGCTTATATTCCTCCTTGGTGCATTCCCCATTTTTTCATTTCTTGTACTTGTTTTTCTTTATAGTTAGCTGAGTTAAAAGTTCTTTAGTAAACCATTGTGGTTTCTTTAGACATCTCCCATTTTTTCTTCTTGTTGGAACAGTTTTAGATTGTCCCTTTAATATCTTTCTTTTAAGGAACTCCCATCCATCTTGGACTCCCTTCTCTGGGATCAGAGCCAATAATTCCCCACGTTTACAAAAATTGGCTTTCTTAAAGTCCAGGATTCTTGTCTGACTATGCTTAGCATCACCTTCCCACTGTATAACAAATTCCAAGAAAGCATGGTCACTTTTACCTAAAGATCCCACCACTTCAACCCCATTTATAAGGTCCTCCTTATTGGTTAAGACCAGATCTAAAATGGTTGTGCCTCTTGTTGCCTCCTCTACCTTCTGGACCATGAAATTGTCTGCAAGGGCACTAAGGAATTTGTTAGCCCTTGCATTCTTAGCTGAGTTGGACTGCCAACATATATCAGGATAGTTAAAATCTCCCATTAGCCTGCTACCTCAAATTGAACCCTCAGGTCGGGAGCAGTGAAAGCTGCAGTACAGCAATTTAACCACTGTGCCATGAGGACGAAGATTAAAAGCAACAGTGAGAAACACAGCACAAACATCCAGATAGTCTGTTACTTCCAAGCACTACTCCTTGCCCAGCAGCAGTAAACATAAAAGGTCCCCTTGTTATTTATTTATTATTATTTGTTTGTTTTATTTTTATACCGCCCATCTTCCAAAATAGAACTCTGGGCAGTTTACAGTCAAAAAGCAATACAATACAGAAAAAAGAAAAAAGAAAAACAAAAGGGAAAACCCTAGCAGATGGATAGATGGGCGGGAAAAGAGGGGGGGGGGAATTAAATAAATTAAATTAAAGGTCACCATATGCCTCCCTGAAAAGCAAGCTTTTCAAAGCTTTTCTGAAGGCGAGAGGGCAGAATCCAAGACCATGCCCAGATTCCTGGCCCTGTCCATAGGCTGGAGGGAAACTCCCCCCAGACTAGGGAGGGGGCCATTGTACCTGGACGAGGGCGCCCCGAAGAACAGTACCTCTGTCTTCTCTGGGTTGAGTTTGAGCCTGTTAACCCTGGTCCATTCCAGAACTGCCTCCCTTACCTTAGGGTAAGGTAAAGGTAAAGGTTCTCCCCACACATGTGTGCTAGTCATGTCCGACTCTAGGAGAGGTGCTCATTTCCGTATTCAAGCCGAAGAGACAGTGTTGTGCAAGTCTGTGGCCATGTGGCTGGCATGGCTGCAAGGAAACACTAATTTACCTTCCCACTTTTTATAGCAGTATCTATGTATCTATGTATCTATGTATCTATCTATGTATCTATGTATCTATGTATCTATGTATCTATCTATCTATCTATCTATCTATCTATCTATCTATCTATCTATCTATC